>NW_020868668.1:71235-74848 GCF_003789085.1 Penaeus vannamei
ATTCTGAAGAGGACAAGCAGACAACTGATGAAGAAGAATCCGATCCTAACAGAGAGCAAGACAGCGAGTCTGATGACGAGGATGAAGATGGCGAGAGTAGCGAGGAGAGCAGCAGTGAGCCGGAACAGCAAGGCCCTGAGGAGCACCAACCACAGAGGAGTGGCCAGCGCTCGAGGCAGAATCCCGAAGAGTCCAGCCGGAAGAAGGATCTTGATAAGCAAACACAGCAGCACAAACGCTCGTCAAGCAAGCACCAGAAGTCTAAAAGAAAGACTCCATGTCCGGCAAAACCTGCGAAGAAGTTGGGTAAGGGATCATGCCTATGGAAGCATAGGTAACCCATGAAATTATATGTGAAAATAAATTCAAGACCCTCGTTGTAATGATATTGAAAATAATGATGATTATACAGCAATAATAACGTTGTTGTATAATACCGAATGACAATAACTGCAATAATCATTACTTGGCTATACTTTGGCAACAATGGTATGTTTGAACCGATTTCATAACAGTTACTGCAACAGTGCATTCACAACTGTTAATTGTATTTTCTTAACCAGGAAAAAAACACATTCCAAAACAAAAAGGAACACCGCCACAATCAACTAAAGAAGCGAAGAAGTCACCAACTCCAAAGGTAAACTTCCAGATGTTTCTATTTCTCTCTAAATCAAAGAGCATGTTGGAGTAATTTATAGCTCCATAACTTGACCATTGAACATTCTTAAAGTAGCAGTTTCACTGCCATAGTTTGTTGCATTACTGATGAAGAAAGACTGAATGTTAAAAGAACAGGCTCCAGCTGCGATTTTTTCGTTGATAAATACATGGAAATGTTTAGATTACCTGCTAAAGAGACTCCTGGAATTAAGTTTATGTGATGAAATATGTCTCATTTCTCTAGACTGTCACGAAAAGCAGAGATGCTCGAGGGGAGACGGACATAGACAAGCAAGCAGGAAAGCCTAAAGCTATGCAGAAGACAACGAAAAGGCGGAAGTCTGAAGGTAGTGTCTTTATATAATGATAATAGTAATAATGATATGAAGTCCATCAAAGATTTCTCTTTTTAGCGGTTCGAGGTCACTATTTACATTTCCTTTTCCATTTTCTTCGATAACTTTTGGATTTTTACAAGTATATTATGGTAAACGTTATATAATCTCGTGTGCGATGTGCCTTCGTTTCTTAATCCGAGACACTTAATCCAAAACACATTCTATATGGCAACAAAATTTATTTATGAGCAAGTTCATATATCTTGCAGAATTTGAAAAGGAAGAATCTCCATATATTGACGCGAAGAGGGCGAGTCAAAGAAAAAAGAGAAAACCAAAAATATCTGTTGAGGTGGAGGACCGAGCCATTAGTAAGTGATCAAAACTCAAAAATGTACATTGTAGACACAAAGTACACAAAGATGAGTGAGTACCGAATACAGGCCTATGTCAGTCATAGAAAAAAGTTTTTGGCCAATTCCTTTTATTCTAATAATCAATATTAAAATAAATGTTACATCTAACATTATGTTTCAGCATGATGAAAGAAGGACTGACCTGCATTCCTTTTTCCGCACGTCTTGCCTTGTCGACCCCGAGGGGCTCCTTCGCTGTCATACTCACGGTCGTGTCTGCCGGTGGCTCTTGGCTCTCTCCTCTCCTCTGTGGGCACAAGGGACAATTTCTGTTTCCATACCGAACTCGTACTAGAGATTGTGCACTTTTTTCTTTTATTTATGAAGATCTACTTTGAAGAAATCAGAAAGATGGGTGGGGGGGGGGGTGATCCATAACTTGTTAGAGGAAGGATGTAGAGATAAGAAAAGAGGATATTCATGTCATTCTTTAATATCCATTGCTGAAACATAATGTTAGATGTAACATTTATTTTAATATGATTATAGAATAAAAGGAATTGGCCAAAAACTTTTTTCTATGACCGACATAGGCCTGTAAACGGTACGCACTCATCTTTGTGTACTTTGTGTCTACAATGTACATTTTTGAGTTTTGATCACTTACTAATGGCTCGGTCCTCCATCTCAGCAGATATTTTTGGTTCTCTCTTTTTTCTTTGACAGGCCCTCTTCGCGTCAATATATGGAGATTCTTCCTTTTCAAATTCTGCAAGATATATGAACTTGCTCATAAATAAATTTTGTTGCCATATAGAATGTGTTTTGGATTAAGTGTCTCGGATTTAAGAAACGAAGGCACATCGCACACGAGATTATATAACGTTTACCATAATATACCTGTAAAAATCCAAAAATTATCGAAGAAAATGGAAAAGGAAATGTAAATAGTGACCTCGAACCGCTAAAAAGAGAAATCTTTGATGGACTTCATATCATTATTACTATTATCATTATATAAAGACACTACCTTCAGACTTCCGCCTTTTCGTTGTCTTCTGCATAGCTTTAGGCTTTCCTGCTTGCTTGTCTATGTCCGTCTCCCCTCGAGCATCTCTGCTTTTCGTGACAGTCTAGAGAAATGAGACATATTTCATCACATAAACTTAATTCCAGGAGTCTCTTTAGCAGGTAATCTAAACATTTCCATGTATTTATCAACGAAAAAATCGCAGCTGGAGCCTGTTCTTTTAACATTCAGTCTTTCTTCATCAGTAATGCAACAAACTATGGCAGTGAAACTGCTACTTTAAGAATGTTCAATGGTCAAGTTATGGAGCTATAAATTACTCCAACATGCTCTTTGATTTAGAGAGAAATAGAAACATCTGGAAGTTTACCTTTGGAGTTGGTGACTTCTTCGCTTCTTTAGTTGATTGTGGCGGTGTTCCTTTTTGTTTTGGAATGTGTTTTTTTCCTGGTTAAGAAAATACAATTAACAGTTGTGAATGCACTGTTGCAGTAACTGTTATGAAATCGGTTCAAACATACCATTGTTGCCAAAGTATAGCCAAGTAATGATTATTGCAGTCATTGTCATTCGGTATTATACAACAACGTTATTATTGCTGTATAATCATCATTATTTTCAATATCATTACAACGAGGGTCTTGAATTTATTTTCACATATAATTTCATGGGTTACCTATGCTTCCATAGGCATGATCCCTTACCCAACTTCTTCGCAGGTTTTGCCGGACATGGAGTCTTTCTTTTAGACTTCTGGTGCTCGCTTGACGAGCGTTTGTGCTGCTGTGTTTGCTTATCAAGATCCTTCTTCCGGCTGGACTCTTCGGGATTCTGCCTCGAGCGCTGGCCACTCCTCTGTGGTTGGTGCTCCTTAGGGCCTTGCTGTTCCGGCTCACTGCTGCTGTCCTCGCTACTCTCGCCATCTCCATCCTCGTCCTCAGACTCGCTGTCTTGTTCTCTGTTAGGATCGGATTCTTCTTCATCAGTTGTCTGCTCGTCCTCTTCAGAATCGCTCTTTTCACTTGACTGACTTTCCTCTTCATCATCTTCGCTCCCTTCGCTTGATTGATCTTCATCAGTTTATTCGCTTAACTGATTATCCTCTTCAGAATCGCTCCCTTCACTTGACTGAATTTCCTCTCCATCATCTTCACTCCCTTCGCTTGACTGTTCATCAGTTTCTTCGCTCAAGTGATCTGTAAGGCTATGTGAATGAGGAACCCAAA
>NW_020868668.1:84948-89948 GCF_003789085.1 Penaeus vannamei
CCTCTACCTGGAAACTGCGAATCTCTCTCTCTCTCTCTCTCTCTCTCTCTCACTCTCTCTCTCTCTCTCTCTCTCTCTCTCTCTCTCTCTCTCTCCTCTCTCTCTCTCTCTCTCTCTCTCTCTCTCTCTCTCTCTCTCTCCTCTCTGTCAGCCTCTGCCTATCTCTGTCTACCTCTCTCTTTCCCTTCTCCATCTCTTCTCAATCTCTCTCTGTCTACTCTCTCTCTCCCTCCCTCCCTCTCTCTCTCTCTCTCTCTCTCTCTCTCTCTCTCTCTCTCTCTCTCTCTCTCTCTCTCTCTCTCTCTCTCTCTCTCTCTCTCTCTCTCTCTCTCTCTCTGTGCATTACATACCCAGAAAATGTCTCTAAATGCCTTAAATTACCTTAAAAGGGAACAAGCCCTGGAATAGGACTCACTGCCAATATCAGGAAAAAGGGAATCCCCCCTTTGCGTCCCAGGTAAAGGCCCTGCAAACAGCTGCCGGTGACGTCACAGAGAACGGATATAATAGGAGTGCACTGGGACACCTTCACTCAGTCACCTCAAGACTACACTCGAGACACAGACACTGATAAAGCATCCTGAGCTTAACTAAGTCCTTGTCGGTCGTGCGATACCTTACTTTTTTGTGACAGGTAAGGTTATGTCCCAGTTGTAGATTGTGATGTAATAGTCGTGAAAGTGATATGGAAAAATGTGACCAATATTTCGACCGTTGGTTTTCATCGTTAAGCAATATCAAATATTCTAAACTTGTCTGCTGCTGATCACTGAAAGAAAAACAAACAAACTAACTGAATAATTTTCCCAGTTTCCAGTTTTCAAGACCACACCTAACGAAACAAGATGGTTGTCCCTGAAATGAACCTCGAATTCCCATTTTCTTCGGTAAGTAATTGTTTACAGATCACTTCGTTGCACCTCATCTAGTTTATCAGTTTAACAGTGTCATTAACTAGTGACCAGGATAGTAAGCATTGTTCTCAGCAACTTTATTCTATTTATAATGAATTACGGATATATATTTAATAGAATATCTATTATTTATGTTACTGTACCAACTGATTAACGGAATTGGAATTCATATCAAGTGAGACTAGAGGGCTAAAGACGTATTCGTTTTGATGGGGTCCGAAAATAGATTTTGGCAGACGGCATGTAAACATAGACGGTTCTGCAAGCACGGCGGATGTCTGCTTTGTTGTTGTTGTTGTTCTTGTTACGTATCTACATTTTCAGGATGTGTAAATGAATTAAAGAAAGGCAGAGAGAGAGAGAGATAACAATTATATACATCCTTTTGTTAAGAAATGCGAGTGAAAAGATATATATACATATGCATATATGTATATTAGTATATATGTATATATATACATATATATATATGTATATATATATGCATATGTATATATATGTATATTTATATTTTTCTTAGCAAAAGCAAAATTAAATCTTTATCTGCAAATTATAAAACTGCTTTAACCAATTTATGGTAATGTCACTGATTTTATTCATATGCATATTATCAAGTTCTCTGATCTAGTATTCGAGGCATATTATTAAACAGACTTTGCAAAGCTTATCGTGCAATTCCAGGGTAAAAAAAAGCTACAGTCAAACAAAAAGATGAACACATACTAAGAAAACGTAAATAAAAGGAAATCAGAGAGAAAAAAAGTTAAAGGCCAAAAAACATTACAAAAAACACAAAGGAGCAATTAAACAACAAACAAACAGCATCTTCGCAATCAAAGAATCCAAAAAAGTGGAGTTCGACTTATAAAAAGATGTAATAAAAAGTAACCAAGGACACTGGTCTATGTTCGTCCCAGGGTCTAATTCGGACCAGACAGGCATCCCCGCCTCACGCACCTCCTTGCTTCCTCCTCCTCTTCCTCCTTCCGTCTTCTCTCTCTCTCTCTCTCTCTCTCTCTCTCTCTCTCTCTCTCTCTCTCTCTCTCTCTCTCTCTCTCTCTCTCTCTCTCTCTCTCTCTCTCACTCTGTGTCTGGCTTTCTCTTTCTCTCTCTGTCTGTCTGTCTGTCTTCCATATCCTCTTTTTTCGTTCTGTGTTACTCCCTTCTTATTTTTTTCTTCTTCCTCTTCCCGCGATCTTCGTTACTCGCTCGTCTCCTCCCCCTCATCCTCTTCTTCCTCCTTCCACCCACCTCTCCTCCATCCCCAACCACCCCCTTCCTCCCTCCCCTACCCACCCCATTCCTCCTTCCCCTTCCCCCTCCCCCCTTCCTTCCCCCCCTGCCACCCACCCCATCTCCCCTCCTCGGCCACACCTGCTGACCAACCGCTGTCCTAAAGGGATGTGACAGTACCTCGATTGTCCCGACGGCGCGTGTGTCCCGAATTCTCGCTCGTTTGCCCCTTTCCTGACGTCCTGTTTCCCCCCTTTTTTACAGGGCCTGATCATGTCAGCTGTGTCGGAGGAGAGGCTTCGTGTCAGGCGTAAGTATCTTGTCACTTCTTCGTTCTTTATCGATCTGGATTTCACTCGTTTTCACAATGGTGAAGATGGCAGTGATGACAGATGTAAATTGATAACCATACTTTACTGATGATAAGTAAGAAAATAATGAATGTAAATTCACAGTGATGTTAATATTAGAGATATTATGTGTTCGTGTATAGATTGATAGATAGATAGATAGATAGATGGATAGATAGATATAGATATAGACAGATTGATAGATATAGATATAGATGATTGATTGATAGATAATACTCTCCTAAGTGCTGGGACACCATTCAGTCTTATCACCGCTTCCCATCCTCTCGCCTCAGGATCCGCCGGCGCCCGCAGCGTGTCCTACGGCTCCAGCGGCTCCTTGAAGCTGAGGCTGAAGGGCGACCAAGGAAACTTCCTGAAGGTGACGCCCGACGGGGCCGCCCTCGCCGTCGGGACGCAGCAGAACTCGGAGACGGGTAGGTGGACGCTCTGGTATTTCTGTATCTTATTTCTCTTCTTTCTTTCTCCTCTCTCCTCTCTCTCTCTCTCTCTCTCTCTCTCTCTCTCTCTCTCTCTCTCTCTCTCTCTCTCTCTCTCTCTCTCTTTCTTTCTTTCTTTCTTTCTTTCTCCCCCCCCCCCCTCTCTCTCTCTCTCTCTCTCTCTCTCTCTCTCTCTCTCTCTCTCTCTCTCTCTCTCTCTCTCTCTCTCTCTCTCTCTCTCTCTCTCTCTCTCTCTCTCTCTCTCTCTCTCTCTCTCTCTCTCTCTCTCTCTCTCTCTCTCGCTCTCTCTCTCTCTCTCTCTCTCTCTCTCTCTCTCTCTCTCTCTCTCTCTCTCTCTCTCTCTCTCTCTCACTCTCACTCTCACTCTCACTCTCACTCTCACTCTCACTCTCACTCTCACTCTCACTCCTCTCTCCCTCTCCCCTCTCCTCCCTCCCTCTTCTCTGTCCTCTCTCCTCCTTTTTTCACCCCATTAAACCTTTAGAAATTTATAATCTTTCCATCAGACATTACGTATTGACCCCTTTTATCAACCCTTTTAACATTGTTCTCTCCCCTCTTTATCGCAGTGTGCTTCACCTTCCACACCTTCAGCCCGTCGACTCCCTACCCAGAAGGCAACGGGGTCATGGTGCTGGAGAGTCCACTTGGCGGGAAATTCATCCAGGGGGCGACAGGCGGCTCGGTTTCCCTTGTGGTGAGTTTTTTTGTTTATTTATGTTTTTGTTGAATTGTCGTGTGTTTCTTGTTTTTCTCTTTTCCTATTTCTTTTCTCGTCTTGATATATATATATATATATATATATATATATATATATATATACACGTGATTTCACTTTTTTATCTAATCTTTTCTCTTCAATTTTTCTGTCTTTTAGGAAATCGAAATGTATAGCAGATAGTGTAGACTATGATAATTTATTTGTTCGATATAGAATAAGCTTATCTTATTTGTCCTACATTAACCATCTGAATAATCATCTAGGTATATTATCTACATATCTAAACGAGATGTAGAAAAAAAACTCGTCTAATCAGCCGCTAACTTTCCATTTTTGACGCCTTTCCCCATAGCAAGGATCGAGCAGTGACCTCAGCGCAGTGCAGGAGGTCGACGGCCGATTCTTCCTGCTGCACAGCGCCCCGGGAGACATGTTCACGAAGATCAAGCACATCCAGACGGGTGAGTTCTTGCAAATCGAACTTGCATATTGATAATTGATAGCTATGTGTTCGTTTTCTGAACATTATAACTAGTTTGTTTTCTGTGTTTGATATTTCTGATGTTTGTAATTATGCGTGCATATTAGATGAGCATTTCACAACAGAGAAATAGTGCTCAATGCCTTACAACATGCGTTACAAGCAGTTGCCATGGCAACGATAATACAAAGAAAATGAACATTCCTAATCTTTTGAACGTAAACTCATATAAATAACTTTAAATAAATAAATTTAGTTTTGCAACTGAAACGTTGGGATAACGAGACAGGAATCACGCAATAAATATATCCAGTATCATATATAACTAAACAAGCTAAACCAAACGATCCGTTGGCAAATACAATGTTGTGAATTTCAGGGCTCTTGCTGTCGTCCAGCGGAGCCGGGATCTCCCTCGTCGCGGCTGACACGAACAGCGACAGCGTGCTCTACCAGACGTTGCCTTGCAGCTCCTGAATCAGCTCTCAGCCCGCGGATGTTGCATCCAGAATACTGATGTTACCTGATATGTTTAACTACAGTCTTAGGATATGCAACTGAAATACTTGTGGTATTTCATTCAAGTTCCTAGGATAAATACATTCATACATGCCAACAAGCAAACAGACACACACAACAAACATAACAACGTGCATATATGAATGCATATGTATATACACACACGTTTTGTATATTTCCATGTAATTCTAGTATTTATTTGTCATATTTAAATCTGAGATTACCTATTTATTGTGCATATATTAATATAATCCTAGATTTTATTTATTCAAACATTATTTATTGTGCAGTTCACTGTAACTCATTTCAAGTATCCATGTA
>NW_020868668.1:94948-97448 GCF_003789085.1 Penaeus vannamei
TGTATGTTAAATTGTACATATATGTATATTTACATATATGTATATATATAAATATATGTATATAATATATATATATATATATTTATATATATATATATATGTATATATATGTATATATATATATGTATATTATTATACATTATATATATATATATATATATATATATATATATCAATATACATAGGTCTGTGTATATGCATGTGTAGTATTATGTATAAATATATATATAATATATCATCATATATATATATATATATCATGTGTGTGACAATACTTAGATGTGTGTGTGTGTGAAACACTGGTGCGCATCACTATGGTTCGTGGAGTGGTATGTGTCTGTTGTCTGATGTATTATAAGTAATATATTTGTATATACTGTATATATATGTATATATGTTATATATGGTAATAATAATGGGTATTACATATGATCTATATTAGGTATTTCAATCATGATTTATGATATATATATGTATTATATGATAATATATGAATACTATATGATGATAATATTTGATATATATGCTACATATAGGTACATAATGTCATAACTATGTAATGACTATGTATATATTATATTATAAATGTAATATATGTATGTATATGATTATATGATATATATGTAATATAATGCTAATATATGTATATATATAATAATATATGATATATATGAATTATATCATGTATAATAATGTATAATATATATGTTAATTATATTGGTACTAGTAGTATATACTTAACATAGTATGTAATATATATATAATATAAGTAGTATTATAAATATATGCTAATTATATATGAAATTAGTATTAATGTATATATAGGATCATAATACGTATAATATATGCTATATATATGCATCGTATATATAGTATAATATAGTATATAATATATGCGTATAGTATATGTACTATATATGCTATATGTATATTTAGTATACTATATGTATATATATGATATGTATATATGTAGTTTATATTGATATATAATGTATTAGTATTAATTATCTATTTTAAATAATGTATATATATGTATATGATTGTATATATGTATGTGTAGAAGGCTATGTATATCGATATATGTGATTTTATGTATATATATATAACATATGTCAGTGTTTACGTGTTTTGTGTTAGTGTCGTGTGTGTTGTGTCTGCTTGTGTGTGTGTGTGTGTGGTTGTGATGTTCGATTTATACACTATATGCTATATATTATATATGTATATATATGCTATATATAGTGTATATATATGATATATATATATTATAGTCATATGTATATATATAATGTAATATATGTATATATTGTATATATATATCTAATATAGTACAGTATATATATATACTATTACATATGTATATGTATATTATGTATATGTAATATATGTATATATGTATATGTAATTATATATGGTATTTATATGTATTAATATATATATATATGTATATATATGTTATGTATATGCATGTATATATATATATGTAATATATATATATTGATATATAATAGGATATATATCTATATATATAATAATATATATATGTATATGTATATTATATCTATATTATATATATGTAATATATGTATATATATGTATTATATATGTATATATAAACATATTATATATATATATTATTATACATAAATAATATGATATATACATATAATATATATATATATATAATAATTATATATATATATATAGACATATATACATGTAATATATGGATAGTATATAATGTATCATATATTTATATATATACATATATATAATATATATATACATATAACTTAGATAAATTATAATATACATATATAATAGAATATATAGTATATCACATATATATGTAATATATATATATACATATGATATATATATGATGTTATTATATAGTATATCCATATTTATTATGATATATATACAGATGTGTTGTTTTATTGTATGATAAATGTATATTTTTTGTTTATTTATATTTTATTTGGTATGTATTGTGTGTTATAGTGATATGATGTTATATATTTCTATTATATGATGTATATTATGATATGTATAATAATATAAATATGTATGTATATTATATGTATATATATATGTACAGTATTAGAATATATATGTAATGACTTTATCTATGTAATATATATATACTATATTATATATGTAATGCTGTATAATATTATATGTATAGATGTGTATATGTTATTATGTGTTATAAACTATATATATGTAATATATGATATGCTATAGTATATATATATGTATGTTATGTATATGTAATATCTATCATTATATTATGATTATATATATGTATATGTAAATCCTATAATATATGATATAGTATGTATAGATATGTACATGTCATATTATGTTAGATCAGTACATGTTATAACGTGTAAATAATTAACTAGTTGAGTTATTATGTTATGACTAAGTATTATATATGATATATCTACCTATATATCAACTGTGCATATTAATATGTTTATTATATATATGCCTA
>NW_020868668.1:102448-116561 GCF_003789085.1 Penaeus vannamei
GCATTTCCGTAATATCCCTGCATGTCATTCTAGAGTGGAATTATTAGTTATATGATGATAATTACCAATACCTTGATATAGCAACAATAGTAACGGCTTGGCCCTATGTCTGTATGCATTTTCTACCATAGTCGCTTTCCGAATAATCTTTTCATTGTAGCTTTTCTTACGGTAGCGTTAGTGAATGGGTTAAGACCGGAAAATTCCACTCTCTGCCTTTCTCACACGCATATGGGCATTGTGAATGTATTTTGTGGTAGAGATACATTAGGAGGACAAGTTATTAGAGTCGATGGTAGCAAATGTAAATAAATGAATAGGTAAATAGATCGATAAATAGATAGATTAACAAATAGCTGAATGAATAGATGTGTAAACAGACAAATAGATAAACAGACGATACACAAATAGATGAATGAATAGATGAATAAGTAGGTAAATGAACAGATAAAGATAACAACGTGAGTAAACAACAACACGAGACAAGGGATGTGGTTGACGTGTCAGTTAAACACATTTCTTGCTTTGTGAAGTTATCCGAACTCATCCATTCCCGCTTTACTACACGCGACAGGAGTTACGACAGCATCCGGTCCGTATTCCTGCGCTTGATGTGGACATACATAACTCTCTTTGCTGAGTTGCCACGTCCATCGACTCTACTTCCGGTTGAAAAGAGGTTTAATGTATTTGCATAAAATAGGCGCTTGTACTGAATAGATCTTGTATCGCTGTCTTAACGTGAAGTTGTTGGTTCTGGTTTTGTGTTGTATAAAGCCTTTTTCGTTCCCAGTAATACCATATTTATATGCCTAAAACAGCTTCATATCAATAAAGGCGCATCTGCCTTCTCTTCTCCCTCCTCCTTCCCACGGATAAGTCTTTTCAGAACTCGTTATTTCCCCAAAATGTTTCTTCAATAACACGCAGACGTATCGCCACTCTTCAACTTCAACTCAGAAAATTACACTGCAACACCACACACAGACCAGCAAGCTTAACACACACACCACACTCAACACACCGACACGACACACTTAACACACACCGCCACCAAAACCACACTTACCTAAGCTCATCTTAAGTGCTCCCAAGCTCTGCTTTAGGCTCTCACCCAGCAGACAACATCCATATTGAGCTGTGAGGTACAAGTGGTAGCTGAGCTTATATCGACCTAATCCATTCTCGCAAGTCGACTTGAGATGCGCAGAACGATCGGGGCGCCAGGCAGCGTGAGACGCTCATGAGCGAGAGCTCATGTGAGTGAGCTTTTGGTCGGGCGCTTCAGCTTCTTCACTGGCGCTGGTGCCTTAGGATCGTCGGCGGCGGCGGAGGCGTCATTTTGACGGCATTTTGAATATGTTTGTTGTGAATATCAATACCATAATCACCACCAACACCTTTATCACCATCAACACCATAATCATCATCAACACCATCATCACCACCACCATCAACATCATCACCACCAAATCCATTATCACTAACACTAAACACCACCACCACCATAAGAGCACCACCCACCATCACCACCAAATCTTATCATTCCTCTTACGATCATCATACACATCATTATCTAACCATTTACCTCGCACATATAATCACTAACTCATACAAACTACACGCCGATTTAGAAGCGATGACACAACAGAGAAACAGAAATATACAAGGAATTAACACAGAATTTCTCGGGCTCAGGAACGTGCCAGCCAACTACAAGGTCCTGTTCGTTCAAGGAGGAGGAACGGGTCAGTTTGCGGCCGTTCCTCTCAACCTGATGTCGAGAACGGGCAAGGCAGATTTACATGGTCACAGGTGCAGGGGTTTATTGGGGGGGGGGGATTACGTGGGTGATTTGCGATATTGGATAATTTAGGCGGTTATATCTGTCGTTTTTTATTTCTTTTTTTTTCTTTACTCTCCGTCTCTTTTTGACTTTCTCTCTCTGATTCACTATATTTGCTGTCTGCATCTGTTCCTCCCTTCCATTCCCTTCCCTTCTTCCTTGCTCTCACTTACCTTTCTCCTTTCCCTCCCTCCTTCCCTCTCCTTCCTTCTCCTCTCCCTTCCCCTCCTCCTCCTAACCTCTTTCCTTCCACCTCCCCCTCTCTTCCTTCCCTCCCTCCCCTTCCCACTTCCCTTTCTCATTCCTCCTCACCATTAACCCCCCCTCCCCCTGCCCCCAGGCTCGTGGTCCAGCAAGGCGGCCAAGGAAGCCAGCAAGTACGGCGCCGTGAACCTCGTGTTTCCCAAGCTGGAGAAGTACACGACCATCCCGGAGAAGTCGACCTGGAAACTCGACCCTGAGGCGGCCTACGTGTACTACTGCGCTAACGAGACTGTCGAAGGTAGTTGGGGAATGGCCTCGTTCTCGTGGTTTGGTTTCCTTTCAGTTGAAGTTTTGTTTTAATGGTGTTTTTTTCATATGAGATGTTCATGTTCTTAACAATGTTTTAAAGAAACAGGTAGTCGGGGATTTTTTTTCGTTGCTTGGTTTCTTTGATTTAATTTAAAAAAAATGATGGTTGCTGTTTTTTAGTTTTGTTTCTTTTATGTGTCACTTGGCTTTCATGTTCTCTTTATTAATGTTTTGATATAATATACTCTTCATTTCAGTCTTCCACACTCCATCAGTCTTCAATACAAAACATACCTCCTTCTCAGATACTTCTTACACACATTCCACTCGAAAATACCAATCTCACACACGCTTCATACAAAAATTACTTCGTTTTCATACACTCCATATACATTTTTTTCTTACATAGTCCATAGACACACAACCACACTTCGTTCTCACACTCCTTATGTGCCTTCCAACTCTCAGCACTCCCTCTCAGCCACAGTTCTACTCACTCCTTCATTATACTCCCTCCTCCCTATTCCCTCATCCTCACTCCCTCTCTACATTCCTTCCCCCTCACTCCCTCATCACACTCCCTCCTCCCCACCCTCATTCATCCCTCCTCTTCACTTCTCATTCCACCTCCTCTTCTCACTTCCTCCTCTCACTCCTCATTCTACCCCCTCTTCTCACTCCCTCATTCCACCCCTTCCTCCTCACTCCTCATTCTAACCCACGTCATTCTCCCGTCATTCCACCCTTCCTCCCCCTCACCTCATTACCATCCTCTTCTCACTTACCTTTAACCCTCCCTTCACCTCCCTCATTCCACCTCCTCTTCTCACTTCCTTATTCCACCCCTCCTCCTTACTACTCCTCAAAGTCCACCCCCATCTCCTCACTCCCTTCATATTCCACCCCTCCTCCCTCACTCCCCTCATATTCCAACCCCCTCCTCCATCCTCATATTCACCCCTCCTATATCTCAATATTCCACCCCCTCCTCCTCACTCCCTCATATTCCACCCCCTCCTCCTCACTCCCTCATATTCCAACTCCTCCCCCTCCTCCTCACTCCTCATATTCCACCCCACCTCGCTCCTCAACATCCCTCATATTCCACCCCCCTCCTCCTCACTCCCTCCTCTCCTGCCTCACTCCTCATATTCCACCCCTCCTCCTCAGCCCCCTCCTCCTCACTCCCTCATATTCCACCCCGTCCTCCTCACTCCTCATAATTCCACCCCCTCCTCCTCCTTCACTCCCTCAATGATTCCACCCCCCTCCTCACTCCCTCATATTCCACCCGCCTCCTCTCACTCCCTCATTCCACTCCCCATTCCACCTCATCCACTCTCATATCCACCCCTCCTCTCCTCACTCCCTCATATTCCACCCACTCCTCCTCACTCCCACATATTCCACCCCCCTCCTCACTCCTCATATTCCACCCACGTCCCCATCATATTCCACCTCCTCTCCTCACTCCTCATATCCTCCCAAACCCACCTCCTCACTCATCCCTCATATTCCACCCCTCCTCCTCACTCCCTCATATTCCACCCCCGCCTCCTACTCCCTCATATTCCACCCCTCCTCCTCACTCCCCTCATATTCCATCCCAACCTGCACTCCCTCATATTCCACCCCCTCCTCCTCACTCCTCATATTCCACCCCTCCTCATCCTCACTCCCTCAATATTCCACCCCCTCCTCCTCACTCCCTCATATTCCACCCCCTCCTCCTCACTGCCCATATTTCACCCCCTCCTCCCTCACTCCCTCATATTCCACCCCTCCTCCCTCACTCCCTCATATTCCTCTCACCTCATATTCCACCCCTCCTCCTCACTCCCTCATATTCCACCCCCTCCTCCATCCCTCATATTCCACCCCCTCCTCCTCACGTCCCTCATTTCCACTCCCTCATTCCACCCCTCCTCCTCACTCCCTCATATTCCACCCCCTCCTCCTCACCCCCTCATTCTCCCCCCAGGCGTCGAGTTCCAGTACGTGCCCGAAGTCCCCCAGGGGGTCCCTCTGGTGTGCGACATGTCCTCCAACTTCTTCTCGAGGCCTGTGGATGTGTCCAAGGTATTTTTCCCGCCATTTTTGCGTTTGAGTTTTCGTTTCCCGTTTTCTCTTTTGATTTTTTTTTCGCTTGTGGAGTAAGGATGATAAGGGACGGTGTCTGTTTTTTTCTCTCTCTCGGCAATACTGACAGTTCTGAGATTCTTGTGTGATATTTAAACCGGATGTGTTCGTATAAATAGATTTCATGACTCATCTCATTACCCCCCCCCAAAAAAAGACCAAATAAAGAAATATGAAAAATATATATGTTTGTATATTTGTAAGAATAATCCATGATTGGTGAATAAATTGATTAATAAAATTAAAACCCTTGGAATCATTGTTCAGTATAACACCGTAAGCATAACACCCGACCCTTTCCATTCATAATATTTATGCTCAGATTTTTAATATAATATTCATTGTCATTTTTATTCACGAGAGACATTTACTGATAGAGTTTTAACATTCTAAATACTTAAAAAGTTTAATCCCACAAGGTATTCGCCGCTATCGACTTTACCTGTTGACGCGGCAGACAATTTGAAATCAACCCCGACCCTTTCCAGTTCGGCGTGATCTACGGAGGCGCCCAGAAGAACATCGGCTGCTCTGGGGTCACCGTGGTCGTCGTGCGGGAGGACCTCCTGGGCTGCCCGCTCCCCGTCTGCCCCGCCGTCCTCGACTACGGAATCATGGCCAAGAACAAGTCCCTGTACAACACGCCGCCGACCTTCGCGTAAGGCTTGGAGAGAGGGAGAGAGAGGATAGCAGATGTATAGATAGAATCTCTCTCTTCTCTCTCTCTCTCCTCTCTCTCTCTCTCTCTCTCTCTCTTTCTCTCTCTCTCTCTCTCTCTCTCTCTCTCTCTCTCTCTCTCTCTCTTCTCTCTTCTCTCTCTCTCTCTCTCTCTCTCTCTCTCTCTCCTCTCTCTCTCTCTCTCTCTCTCTCTCTCTCTCTCTCTCTCTCTCTCTCTCTCTCTCTCTCTCTCTCCTCTCTCTCTCTTCTCTCTTCTCTCTCTCTCTCTCTCTCTCTCTCTCTCTCTCCTCTCTCTCTTTCTCTTCTCTCTCTCTCTCTCTCTCTCTCTCTCTCTCTCTCTCTCTCTCTCTCTCTCTCTCTCTCTCTCTCTCTCTCTCTCTCTCTCTCTCTCTCTCTCTCTCTCTCCTCTCTCTCTCTCTCTCCTCTCTCTCTCTCTCTTCTCTCTCTCTCTCTCTCTCTCTCTCTCTTCTTTCTCTCTCTCTCTCTCTTCTCCTCTCTCTCTCTCTCTCTCTCTCCTCTCTCTCTCTCTCTCTCTCTCTCTCTCTCCTCTCTCTCTCTCTCTCTCTCTCTCCCTCTCTCCCTCTCTCCCTCTCTCTCTCTCTCTCCCTCTCTCCCTCCCTCCCTCTCCCTCTCCCTCTCCCTCTCTCTCCCTCTCCCTCTCTCCCTCTCTCCCTCCTCTCCCTCCTCCCTCCTCCCCTCTCTCCCTCCTTCTCTCTCTCCTTTTCTTCCCCTTCTCCCTCCTCTCCTTCCTTCCTTCCCCTTCCCTTAGACAATATTCGTGTTTCTACTCCTGCTCTTCCTTTCTTTCTCATTTTACAGCAACCTTACCAAGCCGAGTGACGCTTCCAGTGAACCATACGTCAGCTCGAACGTCACTGAATATCCTCCTTAAGACGTTTGATGAAGATGATTTTATTTTACTTTGAATGCCTTGGGTGTGTGGTTTCCGTTCCCCTGATATAATGGGTTTATTACTTCCGCCCGTGGAAGAATTTGGTTAAGAAAGAAAGGATAGGTTCGTGTTTGAGTCATTTACGGATGAATCTAAGGAAAAAAAGAATACAAATGAAAACAACCCTGAAATAAAGAATTTCCTAGAACAGACTATAGCTGGGAAAATGGAGTGAGTAAAGATTAATTTCTAAAGGAAAGAGAAGAATATACAGCTAGTATGGCAGTCTAACTATATTAAGATTATTAATTAAAAATGGACAAGGATGCAAGAGTATAAAATGCGTGATATTCCTGAAATATACTTTATTCAAAGCCTAATATTTAATCCCCCGAAAAAAAAAGAAAAAACAGATCCCATCAACACCCCTTTTTCCTAATCCCTGACTCCTTTCTTCAGGATCCACGTGGTGGGCGAGGTCCTGGCGTGGGTGAAGAGGGAAGGCGGCCTGGAGGAGATGCAAAGACGCTCGATTGAGAAGAGCAAGATGCTGTATGGCGTTATCGACGAGAGCGCCGGCTTTTATAACAATCCTGTGGATGTGGCTGCCAGGTAGGTTTATTTTGTTCTTTTTTCGCTGTAGGGGAATGAAAGAGGTAAAGGAATCGGGGAGAATGTAGTGTGAAGGTGAGTTTTTATCCCTTCTGTTGGAGTGAGGTTTATGATGCATTATTAATTTTCTTTATTTCTGTCGTTAGGCAAAATCGAACGACAATTTCAAATGACTTTTATAGCTCCAGTTAAAGTACATATCAACATGCAATTAAATTTATGTGAATTCTGAATTCAAAATATCGTTGTTAGAAAATGGTGTTTAAATGAATTGAGAACAAATCTAGGGACAACTTGCACACGGTGAAATTTAAGTCCGTTTCGCATATGTGTTGCAGGTCCCGGATGAACGTCGTTTTCCGGGTGGGCGAAGGCGGGAAAGACGACCTCGAGGCGAACTTCATCTCACAGGCTGCTGCCCAAGGACTTCTTTCTCTCAAGGGACACAGGTATATCAAATCTCTTAACGTGTTAAATATATGTTGAATACACCATGCAATATATTTTTCTCGTGTATATAAGCTTATAATTATTTCGATAGGGTTGATGTAACTGGATAGAATTCGGTAATGATTTCTGTTTATATCCTTCGTCAGGTCGGTTGGTGGAATCCGCGCCTCGATTTACAATGCTATCACCAGCGATGACGTCAGACGCTTGTGCGAATTCATGAGGACTTTTCTCAAAGCAAACAAAGTGTGAGACGCAACTCTCGCCAAAAGAAATCACGATCTGTCCAGATTTTATTAAGATTTAGTTGTTGATGGATTAGATAATATTCGGTATAAGATTTTAAAAAAATAACGTGACCTGTGATGACATACTTCGACAGTAAAGAGGGACCACTTAACATGCCATCTCCAGTCTTCATTTCTTCACAAATATACATCGATGCATATTTATTGTATTCAGCGACATGTCTCATCAGTGTAAGTCAAGTGCAACATGAGGTTGAACCTTTCTCAACTGTCTAGGCGTTTCTTGTATAGAAGTACACATGGTGACGTTCGTTCTGCCAATGTTTATATGTTGTGGAAATGTTTATCCGTAAGCATATCAGACTAGGCAGACATTTGTCTTTTAAAAGGAACTAGCGACTTCTAGATATTGTTGATTAACGTTAACCAGACAATGATGCATTCCAGAGCAATCGCATATATCCACGAAATTTATATTCAGTATACGGCATGTTATACTACTGACTCCATATACAGATAGTAAAATGAACTGAAAGAACACGTATTTTTTTCAACCAAACCTTTAACGTGTACTTGCTATAAAATTTGTTAAAATCACCTTCAGTTTAAAGTAAACAATGGTAAAGTCAAGGAAAAAACCCTCGAAACCGGAAGAATTTCAAAATTTTATTACACAAAAAATACAGAGTGAGGTTTGTGAACGTGGAAATTACAGGATAATAAAAAAAAAACTGCCTGGAAATAAAGATGAGAACAAGAAGAACAAAAGAGACACGGAAAATGCCTGAAAATAATAATAACAAAACACAAAGAACGGAAAAAGAGAAGGACGCCGTTACTTCCACCGTGCGCCCCTAGCTCCGGTTCCCCTTACACACTACATCGTTCTGCGGAATGCGCTCGAACTTCGCCGCATTCACGCCCAGATTTCTGAGTTTGCTCCTGCACCGCAACATGAGTCTCGGCTGCGGGTGCCTCGTGCGGGTCAGCGCCCACGCCCAGTCCACCCGCAGCCCGGGGAAGGACGTTTGCATAAGGAGTAGAATATCAATTAATCTTAGTTTTTTAAAAGTAAGATTAATTAGGCCCTTAGAGGCACAAAGTCGAGCCCGGGCAAATGCCGTGTATGTAGTCTTCTCTCTCTGCTGTCCTTTCTGTATTGACAATATCAGTGTTTCACTCCTCCTCACTTTCTGAGCTGGTTGACAAATACATTGTTTTTATCAACAAGAACGCTATGGTTCTAAAACTAGCTTAACAAATCCCCGGGGATTAAATTAACCGGCGTTTTCAAAAATGCACACCCCAGAGAAATAGAGTTGGCCAGGAAGGCGGAAGGCTCTGTGGAGGTGTGAGTGTAATTTTCTTGCTGCTTTAAGCGGTATTGAACATAAGTTTACGACTACAGTGAGGAACAAAGTAGTGATGCAAATAGTCGCAAGGCCATGAAAAAATATAGAGAAAGATATTCTTATATACTACCGGTAGGAAGGGAATTGGAACAAAAAGCCTGGAATGTAATTCACGAGAGTGAATCCAACCATTATTAAGACAAATCATGGGATACCATGAATAGATATGATAAAAGATAAAACACATAAAGGCAATCAAAGAAAGAAAAATGAAGAGATAGGGAAGTAAATAAATTTACACGAAAAATAGACCCGAAAGTAGGGAGGAAACATAATTATAAATAAAGACCTAGGTGATATACACATGTAAGATACCACAAAAGCGAGGCTAATAGATTAGAAGAGATAGACGTCAACTGAATGGCCTAAACAATATGCCAAACTACAGTAAGAAACGACTCATATGAACATGCCTTTGGGAGAAACGTTCGTTATAATGGAACTTATTGAGTCATGGTAAGAGAGCTGTTTTGTTAGTAATTATTTCTGTATAGTTGTTAACGATTCACACAGGTTGCTGTAGAAAAGGCTATGAATGAGAAAGACTATCTTCACAGCGTATTAGATGTGTTTAACCAGTTTGGATTCCATCGTAATCAGAAATACATTAATGAAATACAGCCTATTTCTGATAAAGTAAAGTCAAATTCATATATTGATCTATGAAAAATGTCTCAATTATACTTTTTTCGCAATAGTTGACGCATTCTTACGATAATTTAAATCAATCATCCCACAGACAAGCTTAAGCCCGATTTGGTACGTCTGATGGAAATAAGATAGATTTATATGTCGAGAATGAGAGAATGTGCCAGGATCAAAAAAAAGCTCAACCACCAAGCAAAAACAAGTAGAAGTAATCCCGAGAGAGACAGCCGAGGGATGATTTTCCTCTATGACGCAGCTGACGTCTGCAAAAGCTACCTGATGACAGTCTCACAAACACCTTAGATGAAAACACTCCTCGAGCCATCAAGCGTGCCAGCAAGAGACGACAAATGAATAAGGACAGACAAAGAGAAGGCATAGACGGTATCCCCAGAGAGAGTGAAAACTATCGGATGCAAAGGAGCACCAATCGAGTGACCGCAGGTGAAGCGTCACCAACCCTATGGAATCCTTGAGAGAGACGGGATGCAAGTACTTGCCGTCCAGAAGAAGATCCAGCTGGGGAGAAGAGAGCCCGCCGGAGAGGAGAGAGACGATGAGAGAGATGGAGAACGCTTTAGCGTTCCAAGGAATTCAACCGACGCTGGGATGATGTCACTTCGACGGCGAAGGTGAACAAAAAGTCTTCGACGTAAAACACCTGACCAACCAGGTTGCCGACGAATCTGCGCCGGGAGATTCATTGGGATGTCTTTTTAATTAGGATGGTCGTTGATCTGAGAGTGAGAGTTTTTTAGAAGCTTTTCCTAACTATGTTAAAGCAAGGCTGAGTGAGCCAAACATGGTATGAGAGTGTGCGACTTCTCTTACTCTGGCAGAGAGGAGTCGAGATGAGAGGAAGAGAGAGAGAGAGGAGAGGAAGTTCGGGAGACGCGCTGAAGAGAGAGAGATCGAGAGAGAGACCGGCGAGAGAGAGACGAGAGAGATGAGAGAGAGAGGAGCGAAAGAGAGCGACGAGAGAGAGAGAGATCAGTGTGATAGAAATCTTCAGTGAGATCGAGAGGAGATGAGTGCGAAAGATATTTTGCTAAAGAACCAACCTGTGACGATAGACTAGAGACAAAATTAGAGTTAATGTAGACGTGTTTCTCAGAATGGCTTTAATAATGGTCTCAGCTCGTCTAGTCGTTGTCTAGGAGACCTACAGGACAAATAGATAGATAGCAGAGTGAGGTATGGGTAGGGTGTAAGGAAGGGAGGACATAGAGACTAAGCATACAGGGAAAACAAATGAGAAAGGAGAAAGTATGTGAGTATGTCTGTAAGTTAAAACGAGTACTTTAACAAGTATAGGTGAAACAGTAGTTAAACAATTTTATGAATAAATGGAAGGTTGAAATTTGTATTAGCAGTGAGAGTAATCGTCACCAGAGAACGGCAGGTAGGAAAAGCGTGTAGACAGAGGTGAGTAATAGAGTTGATGATATTATAGCAGTATATGGTGACGTTAAGACATTACCGTTATGGTGAATGGTGACAAGAGTAAGATGTAGATATTGCGTAGAGTGATAGTGAATGAGAGATGATGTATATAGTGTAGTAGTAATTAAGTGATATATTAGAGATAAGAACATAACATAATATAATAGAATGAATAGGTTAGGGCAAAGATAAATGATGTACATGAAAAGAGGTTGAGAGACGGTAGTTTATATACTATTATATTTAGGTGATAGAGAGATATATAGAGTGATAAGAGATAAGTAATGATTAGAGATGGAGAGATAATATATAATATATAGGAATAGATATAGCTATATATAAATAGATATAAGATATAGATTATGGTATCCCGTATAATGTAGAAGAATGTATATGTATATATTTATTAATATATATATATATATATATATATATTTGTGTGTGTTGTGTGTGTGTGTGTGTGTGTGTGTGCTTGTTAGAGAAGGAGGAGATTGAGAGAAGAGAGCTGAGAAGAGAGAGCACGAGATGCCGAGGATGAGAAAGGAGAGATCGAGGCATGAAACAATCAGGTTCACCCCAGTCAACCGTTTTCCCTGTGTGTGTTTAAGTGCGAGTGTGTGTGGTCCGACTGCACACGCCGAACGGAAGCGATCCGGACGCACAGTGTGGGTGTGCAAGTGTGTGTGTGCATCTCTCTCCTCTTCCTCTCTCCTCCGATTTCTCCCTACTCTCGTCCTGCTCTCCTGCTACTCGTCCTCTCTCTGCTCTCTCCTCTTCTCTCGATCCGCCTCGATCGCAGAGCATCGGCGCCGAGGAGAAAAAGGGCGGAAAGAGATCGAGAGAAGAGATGAGAGAGAGAGAGATGATTGACGATAGAGTATGAACGAGATGATGAAACCGCCGGAGAGATACAGAGCGAGAGAGACGACCTAGATCTCTTGAGATGAGTGCTACGATGGATCACCCCTCTTCCGCCCTCTCGAGATCCCTCCCCTCCTCGCCCGGCGACGCAAGACGACGGCGCCCTACTGCGGGCAGTCGGTCAGATCGTACGTCGTGCTTCGTATCGACTGAGGCAGACGAAGGAAAGACGAGGAAAGCACGATGACTACTGGGATAAGATAGATAGATCAGATTCTGCACCCAGAGGATCTATCTTTAGCATAGACGGATCAGCTCCACTTTGAAGAGACTAGAGCCCCATATGACCAGAAATAGAGACTCGTTCGAGAGAGCGGCGTGAGCGGTGGTAAGGACAAGCGGGCCATCTAAACCAGAGAAACACATGAAAAGACGAGAGTGAGAGAGAGCAGAGGCCATTTAGGCCCCCTCTTCCCGAGACGAGAGAGCATCTGAGAGAATGACGAGACGCGAAGGAATGAGAGAGCGAGAAGAAGACGAGTCTCTCTCTCTCTCTCGACGTCGATCTCTGACTCGTCTAGCATCGGCCAACTCCGACGAGTCTCCCTTGTCTATCCCGGATGTCCCTCGACTCCCTCTCGCACTCCTCCCTCTCCCTCTCTACCGCTGCTCCCGGATTCTCCCGCTCATGCTCTAGCGTCTCATCTCCCTCATACTCTCTCGACCGTCATCTCTCTCCCTCTCTCTTCATCCGCTCCTCTACCTCTCCCTCTCTCTCTCCCTCCTCTCCTCCCGTTCTCTCTTCGCCTCTCTCGTTCCCTTTTCTCTAGCTCCCATTTACATACTCTCCGCTTTCTCATTGACTCGCCTCTCTCTCTCAAACTCTCTCTTCTGCCCTTATCTACTCTCCCGATCTCTGAGCAGTCTCCCTTTCTCCTAGACCCCTCTCCCTTTTCTCGTACTTCCCCTCTCGCGACGATTTCTCTCTCCCCTCTCGAGATCACGTCCCTTCAATGCTCTGCTACTCTCTCTCATCAGAGATGAGACTGCATCGATTCCTCTCTCGATAATAGTAGATAATAAGATATATACTATAGGATAGATATATAAGTATATATAGAGAGATAAGATATATAGATAATATATATATTATGTGGAAAGATGTGTGTGTGTGTGTAGATGTGATGAAAGAGTGAGAGAGAGAGAGAGAGACAGAAGAAGGAGAGAGAGAGAGAAAGGAAGAGAGAGGAGACGAGAGAGACCTGGTGTGTGTGTGTGAGTGTGTGATGGTATGTGTGGAGGTGTGTGGGATGGTGGCGGGGGAAGAGGACGAGAAAGACAGAGAGAGAGAGAAAGGCAGAGAAAAGACGAAAAGGTAGAGGATAGAGATGAGAGAGAGAGAGAGAGAGAGAGAGAGAGAGAGGAGAGAGAGAGGAGAGAGAGGAGAGAGAGAGAGAGAGGAAGAGGAGAGGGACGACCAGAGGAGAGAGAGACTGAATGTCTTTTCGATATAAATGACACTAAAAGATCTAAAATATATTGCCTCCCTCTGGAATCGAACCTGAACCTGTTTTCGCGTAGAGTCGACCGCGCTTTACCACTCCCAGCCACAGAGAGAAATTTGTTATGCGCCTTGTGTTGTGTGTGTGTGTGTGTGTGTGTGTGTGTTGTGTGGTGTGTGTGTGTGTGTGTGTGTGTGTGTGTGTGTGTGTGTGTGTGTGTGTGTGGTGTGTGTGTTGTGTGTGTGTTGTTGTGTGTGTGGTTTGTGTGTGTGTTGCTGCGTGTGTGTGTGTGTGTGTTGTGTGTGGTGTGTCGTCGTGTGGTGTGTGAGTAACGTATGAGGTATAAACATGGGATGGCAATTTTACACACTCACTCTTTACGTACCATGTGTGTGGTGAGCTCTGTGATAAACAGATAAATAAACAGACAGGAAGATAGACAAACAGAGATAGATAAGATAGATAGAATAGAAAAGATAGATAGATGGACTCAGATAGATAGATAGATAGATAGATAAACAGATAATTAATTTATATATAAAAGAAAATAGATAGATGAATAGGTAGCAGATGATAGCACGGATAGATAACATTATTAGAATATATTATGAATGGGACATTAAATAGTAGCATGGATAGAACAGAGATATTAAGATATGTAGCCCATCTATCATGTGTGTGAGAAAGACGGAAACGGAGATATAGATGGATAAGATAAGAGAAACAGATTAAGGAAAAGAAAACACGAAGGTTAAAGACGAAAAATTGCAAAAACTCCAGATAATCCACAACAGTGGTTAAGGCGCTCAGTAGAAATGAGGCAAATAAGCATTAAGTATTAATAAAATCAGCAACACCCTTGTGAAATG
>NW_020868668.1:126147-133647 GCF_003789085.1 Penaeus vannamei
GTGTGCTTATCAATAAATTCTGTCTAAGCCAATGGAAACGATTTCATTTACAATGCAAGTGCATGATGCACATGATGCAATTGCATTCTCACTTCAAAATTCAGGCCTACCCACAACAAGAAACACGAGGCCTATAGTAGACTTTATGGAAGTTCATGATATATTGAGGGAATATTTTTCAAGGTGGAGCTCTCCAGTGGCAAGATCGAATGATCTAGGAATGTATATTCATGGCCTATTGTACAAACTACTGTGAATAAAAGCCCTTTTGCCAGTGTTATTCATTACAGCAACAACCTCTATGGCATCACGATCTTCGTGGCTTTGGTCACTGGGATCATTTATTAGAGGGCGCTCTTACACTAAATTTATCAGGAACTCTAATTGCATGGGCCTCACGCCACGATTGCCTCACTGCAACTAAGGCAACAACAGGTCCTGCTCCATTTTAGCCTCCGTCCTAAAATACACCTCGGCTCGCCTGAGACTGACTCGCCCAGTGCAAACGCTCTTTTCACAGTTTCAATGCTAAACTGAGGTGGCGAATCATGACTCGGGATGATTTCCTTTGATTTGTCCCGTTATGACTCGTTGAGTCGAGGCGCGACGAGTCGGTATATGCAAGATGTATATAAGCAAGGTCTATATAAGTACTTTTATAGACCTTGTATATAAGTACAGGTCTCGTCACTAAGCGACTCAAATTCGTCCGTCTCGCGCATGACGTCATTAGGTGTAGAAACCTGGGGTTTAATGCTAATCGTGTGGTTATTCTTGGATGTGAAGTAGAACCGTAAGGATCTCCCTCTCTCTCCGTTTTCGCTCGCTTGACTGTCTGGCGCGCGCAAAGCCTCAATGCCCAGTTGTTCAGTGGTTGATTGCAAAATTTGTTTTCGCCCTCCCATCATCATTATTATATATATGTGTGTGTGTGTATTTATATACATATATTCATATATATAATATATATATATATATTATATATATATATATATATATATATATATTATATATATATGTATACACACACACAACACACACACACACACACACACACACACACACACACACACACACACACACACACACACACACACACACACACATGTACTTGTCTGATTTTATGCAGTGCGTTGGTTGTATGATTTGTTTTATAATAAATTCGTCAAAAACATTTGGAGTTTAAATGCGCCATGTTTTCTTTCTTAATTTTACTTCTTTATTATGCAGTAACTAAGCTGCAGCATGAGAATTACAAAACTGAATTCACGTAAAATATGCGATAAAGGCATAAACAATCACTGATAATCATCGCTTGTAAAATCTGTCCAATATGCAAATCGTTCAACGGGCCGGAATCTATAATTACTCAAGTATTTGTTCATTTGCTACCGTTTTCTATTATCTCAATCTCATCCAGTTTACGCCTAGTGACGTCATAGGCCTTATCATCCAAAGCTGTGCAAAACTCCAAAGTGACGAGACCTGTACTTATATAGACCTTGGGTATATGAGGAAATTATGCGTCCTTTTAAGTTTGTCCGTTTACACCACGCGAGGCGAAGCGAGTCAAATCAGTACTCGGTGATTTTCACTCGCTGAAGTACTTGCATTGCTATGGATTCGTCGTCGTAGTCGTAAAAATCGAACACGAAAACTGATTCATGAATTAAACATCAACAAGCCACATTTTGGAAACTACAGTCAATTATTTCCCGACTTGCTAAACCACCCAGAAAAAATATATTTTTAGGATGACATGTGAGGATTTTAAGAAATCGTTTGCGTACTTCCTAGATTTATTCATGAAAATGATTTCAATTATAATGCAAGTGATGATTCCCATGATCCATTGCATTCCCATAATTCAAACGCAGGTCTAACAGCAACTAGAAACCCGAGGCTTACAAGAGAAGTTCGTGATATATTGAAAGAATATATTTTTTCTCGAGAAGGACTCTGGAATGGCAAGATCGAATATTCTAAGACGTAGTTTTATAATTTTGGTAACTGTACAAATTACAATAACCAAAACAGTGTTATTCACTGTAGCCACAACCTCTTCCAACAGAGGAGCTACGGCATCACGATCCATTTTTGCCTCGGGCCTAAAGAAAAAATCCTCAGCCCACCTGAGGCCGACTCACCCGGTACAGACGCTCTTTTCAGAGCTACATAGATAGGCCTATCAATGCTGAATTGAGGTGGCGAATCATGGCTCGTGATAATTTCCTTGGATTTGCCTCGCCACAACTCGTTTGGTATACACGCACCCTGAGAGAATGGGAGGCTGGGGAAGGAGATAATAGAGAACGGTAGCAAATGAGTAAATAATAAAGCAATTTTTGATGCTAGCACATTCCGGCGATTGCACACTGGACTTATTTTACAGATGATGATTAACGATTATTTGTAGGTGTTCGCAAATTGTATTTGGGTTCAATGTTATATTTCTTCATGATGTTATAATAACGAAGTAAAGTTAACAAAGACATGGCATATTATAATCCAAATGCTTTTGACGAAAACATTATAAAAAACAACAAATACAACTAAGATATTACAACACATTGCATAAAATAGACAGGTAGAGCTAATATATATATATATAATATATATATATATATAATATATAATATATATATATATATATATATATATATAATGTATTATATATTATATATATATATATATATATATATATATATATATATATATATGTATGTATATATATATATATATATATATATATATATATATATATATATATATATCACACACACACAATCCCTTACCCGTTATGGCATGGGGGGCTTAGGGGACGATGACCGAGACCCAGTGCAGGAATCTTCCCTGCCTTGGGCCCTCAGCCCTCGACTCAACTCAACATGGTCTTTTCTCCTTCCTGGTTTCGTGTCCGTCCCTTCTCCAAACCCTTCTACTATTTACTTCCAAATGTGTAAGAGTCGTGCTGAAAGGATGAAAGACCGACTTTGTGCCAGTCCTGAACGGCACGTTTTAGTTGTCTAGCCCTAACCCCTCAAGGGGACCTTGAGGGTATCCAAAAATATCTATTTAACACTCATCCTTCATGTCCCTACATAGAGGATATAGAAGACAATATTAAAGATAATACCTAAAAAAACTTGCAGTCCGTTATAAAATTTACTTGGATAAATGAACCTTGCAATTTGCATTCAGATATTGCATTGGTAAAAGATTTTTCTGACAACTGATATTCATCTTTTATAGATTGGAGAAAAGGTGATTAATATAGAAAGTTGTAGTCAGTCAGTCAAGATGCAGTTTGACAAGTAGGCCTACTTATGAGATAAGCATGATTATTTGTGAAATATTCTATTTTTTCATGATCTTATATTTGTAGTAGTAAAATGGGTAACGAAACTGCTCTAACAACTATGAAACCTATATTGTTTTCAATGGTACTCAAGTACAAAAATGACATTAACCAATTAATATCCATCGCGCAGTTTCCTCGGACAGCTCTTTGCTGCGTTGAATCGTCTTGGGAGGAGGAAACATATTTTCTTCAGGATGCTGTTCACGAGGTCCACAGGAAAGTATACTTGCTAATATTGTAGTAAAGTACTTGAAAAAAACGCACATAATTCTTCTTTGAAACACTGGTTCATATTTGATTTAAAACGTCAAGTGTGACCTTGAACATATATTTTTTCTTTCACTAACCTGGAAATACGAGTTCCTTGCCCGAAGCCTCTGAACTTCAAAGATTCCTTGTGGGATTATTTTGTTTTTATATTCATTATCATAAGTTATTTCCTTTATCAGAATATTTGATCAGTTGTGTAAATATATACAATTTCATTTTCAGAATAAATATTTAGTATGAAAATTATAAAACGATCGGTGTTAGTGCCGAAAATAACTGAATGGCAAATTCAAGTGATGGCGCCTGTGAAGTTCATGACAGACTCGTCGCATAAGAATTAATTAATAATATGAACAAGTTTTAAATGCCTTGTCTTCAATCATGTAAGTACGTCTGGGATGAAGAGAAGGGAAAGGTGGTCTTCAGAAGCATCTGAGAAGTTTATATTATTATTTACAGAACACTTTAAACAATTAGGGGGCAAAGCAGTACAGAGATTATTTTAAAAAGGCAGATGGTTAACATCATAAAAACACATTAGTAAGAGACTCGTCATGATGAATACACATTAAAAATAATAGATGTTTTGAAACCTTAGGGATGTCTAAAATAGGTTCTCAAATATAACTACCAAAAACATGCCATTACAAAAAGAAAGAGAAAAACATGAAATCTCCCGAAAGAGCGAATTTCACGTGCGACATTTCTCTTCTCTCCATGTTTACATGATAACGGTATGATAGAATGAGTGCTACAGTTTTTACTGAACATTATTGTCGCGCCGTCTGGCAGCGGAGAGTGTCGTCTTCGTACGGACGCGGTGGATTAGGATTAAACTAAATACGGCATTAAGAGTTAAGGGGCGCTACAGAAGACCCCTAAGGGAATACCTTGCCCACGGCTCCCGGAGGGCGTTCATGACTGACACAAAGCCAGCCTTTCATCCCTTCGGCACGGCTCTCACGTCTTTGGAAGGGGATGAAGTAAAGAAGGAAAGGAAAAGGGGAGAAGAAAAGAAAATGCAAATATAGTTGAGACGAGGGCTGAGGTCCAAGGTGGGGGAGGTCCACTGAGGTCCCTCATAAACCTCCCACGACACCAACGTGCAAGGGAGGGGGGGGGCGGGGGAGGTCAAGTCAATGAAGTTTGGTTATTCAGAAACTATTCCTCGCATCTCTGCTTTTTAATTTCTTAAATGATTTCTCCTGTTTCCAAAAAAATCTTTGCCGGATGTGTAACATAAATTATCATTTTCATACATTTTTGGGAAATATTGTATAAATATCTTTTTAGCAAGACAAATCAACTTCAGAGCTGATGTAGTTGCATAGATATGCTGCGAAGTAATTTCATATTCATGAAATTACGACTATCACATTCACGGTCTTTTGTTCTTTTGCCAGTTGGCTTTATTAGATAGATTGTGATTATGAAACGTACCCCTATTTGTTATAAATCAAACTGTGTGATCTTATATGAATATTTATAACTAATATGAACTAAGTATTTCTATAATAACGGTGCTCTGCCACCAGAGACTGGAATTTATGGCCCACCTTTATCAACAATTTTTACAAAACACACGACACACATAGTATCAGGTATGGCTACCCTTTTTCAGGGGGGATTATTATTACAATTATTGTTTATTGAAAATTACCTGCCGCTTCAACATCTAACCTCATTAGCGGCGTGTTACAAATATAACGGTAAGGTGAGGCTTGGAATGATCATACAGCTCTATGATAAAATATTGTGGCGAAAGGGCTAAAATGAGTTACCGATTAGGACAAAATATGTTAGATGTTAAAGTTTGTAGAGCACTGTAAGTTTTGGTAGTGAAAAAGGTAAAGAGGGAAGAGTACCGAGTACGAAGGCCGTTCACGACTGACGCAAAACACAATAATAAGCCACTATTTCAGCTGGCTCAAAGTTGTCTAACGACAGGTAAAAAGTGACTCTTGATTCATTTGATACGCTGGTGCATCAAATGAATTCAAATTTCAAATTATTCATCAAAGCATTTCCTATTGCCGGAAATCTACATCTATTTAAATACACTAGTGGGATCGAACTAGATTAGGAGCAAAGTTACACTTTCTTTCTCACAATAACTTGTCATTTTTTTTTTTTCATCAATCTTTGAGGAAGCAATATCCAAAATATGCACTCATATATTGTCATGGATTCATAACAGCAAAAAATAAGTTACCACTCGCACCTACATACATAGAACTACAAACTGCAAGACAGGATTTCTAGCCCACAATCTATATAAACCGTGGGCCAGAAATCCTATCTTGCAGGGTCTCTGAGAGTGGCAATGAATCCTTGACAGTATATGGATGACTATATTCGATGTTGCCATCCTCAAAAGATGCTGCTTGATGTGAAAAATTTGACGTTAACAGAGGGCATTAATGCTTCCTCGATCCTAAGCTATTTCGATCCCATTAACGTAAAGTAACGTAACATTTCACCCGAGGACGATCGAAGTTCGGAGTAAATACGTGTTTGCCATGTTTGTGAATAATCGGGGGAAATTTTACCAAAGAGCAAATTGTTAGAAAGGTTACTAAGAACGGCCGGTTCCACTGGAAACTCGATGGACTGCACTCGGGTTGACTTTATTGGTAACAGATATCCGACTATCAGCATAAAAAAATAATCGTAGCCGCCATGCTGCTGCTGGTGTACAGTCATTGAGATTTGTATGGCCAGGCTAACCCTTGCCCAGGCTAATGGCAAAGTTCCCTGCAGGCGGGTAGAGTAAGGAAGCCCTTTTTGAGTATATCTGTGAATCATGGAGCAGATCAAATGCACCATTTCCGATATCCATAGAAATTACGTTTCCCATTGTGAAAAGTACCATCGCCTGTAACTGCAGGACAATATTATTGCTTCTGAAGATGGAGGAGAACTGGCGACAGATCACGAAGAGGCCGACACAAGATAAATGCTGCATGGGTGTTGTGCCACGCTATTCAAACATATGACACCGTCATTGTTCGAAGTCCTGATACTGACGTATTTGTACTATGTTTGGCAAATTCTGTCCAAATGGCTAACTACAAACCATTCCTGGCAACAGGTACTGCGATGAAAAGCAGGGTCCTGGGCATCACAAGCATGCTATCCAAATATGGACAAGATATCTGTCGTGCATTATTGGGCTTCCACGTTTTCACTGGTTGTGATAGCATCGGTGCACTGAAGAGTAAAGGAAGGTGGAACCACTTCCTGTGATGCTTGATTCGCCAGATGTGAACATATTTAAGCGTCTTGGTGAATTGAAAAGTTTGCGTGTTCTGTATGGTGAAAAAACAACTAACATCAACAAAGCTCGATGCAATATTTTTACATTGCTCTGCTGTTTTAATGAAGGCCTACCACCAGAGACCGTCAAACTACACTGCACGGGTATTATACCAGGCAGCCTCATATAGACACTTGTTTAAGGCATTCATTACAGTTGGCCACGGCTGGCAATGAAAGAAAAGAATATTAAATTTCAGTAGACATCAGGGGCCGGATTTACTAACGTCTTACGATATCGTAAAACAAGTTACTCTCTCGTTTCTCGCAACGAGCGTATTTTCAAAACACTCCCAAAGTCGTAAACACATCTCCGTACGAGAGACATTTACGGGAGCCCGCAACCTCTCGTGACGCTTATCGTAGCGACCCTCCTCAGCTCATATCAGCTTCATAAATACCTTCAGGAGTGTGTAAATGTCACTTTGCCACGTGTAAATCAATCAATGTGCAAGAGCAACCATTGAGGATGCATAGTAACGGAAAAAACAATATGACTAATGTAAATAAGGATTGGCCTTTGCCAGTGCATAGAGGTGCGGAAACACTTGATG
>NW_020868668.1:138647-142335 GCF_003789085.1 Penaeus vannamei
GCCGAAAGCAATGAAACAGGCATTCATGTTCCCTTCTATTCGCTCAGTAATTTGTCTATCTCCCTTTGTAATTTTTAGCCCTGGACGTCCTCGTCGCGTCCGGGGTTTGGTGACTGACGTTAAAGGCTCATGACGTCATCGTTTCTAGAGGCGGAGCCCATCACTGGTTGAGAATATGCTTGGCCCCCTTGTTTCTGCGCATGCGTGAAAGTATTGTAGCGGTTCACGATTGGCCATCAATCTAGAACCGCACCTGACCTGTGATTGGCTGACTCCTACCTCGGGAGTAAACATCGCCGGTCAGGTTTCTTAAGCAGCCGGACCAGAGTCGAAATCATCATTCGTCTCACGACGGTTGCTGACATTATTTGTGCTTGGTTCATCACCAAATAAAGAGATAAAAATCCAGTTCGGTTTTATAACCCAACACACTGGTGACCCTCGGAGTGAACCAAGTTTTTCACACAAGATGTCAGCAACAAACAGGACGCTACCAATCTGCTCTCTGGCCAGCCTGCCGAATGGTTTCTTCAGGTTTCCTCCTCAGGAAACATCACCACCTAGACCACCAATTTTCCGCATGCTGGTCACCAAACCTTCCACCCGAGCTCCTTTTGACCGTCGGCGACCTCCTAACGATCAGCGTACGCCACATACGACGAGTTCAAGGAAGCGATCCTCAGACGCGCAGCACCAAACCCTCTGACAGCGTTGAGCTCTTTCCTCTCCTCCGACACCACGGACACAACCGTACACCTTCGGAAATTCTCCGCCACTTCCACTCACCCGCACCGGCATGACCTTCCCGCCAGACGTCATGCACTCCCTATTTCTCAAACGGCTGCCCGCAGAATATCCAGCAAAATCCTGCTGGTATCAGACGCCCTATTAGAGCAGTTTGCTCTGAAGGCCGACGCGGTCATCGCAGCGAAAACACGCGCACCTACAGTAGCAACTGTTCCGCACCCCTTCGCCGCCGCGCAGAGAACAGAACTTCAGGCGCCCTTCACCATCAAGACACCAGTCCCGTTTCCGCACCCCGACGCCAAGGCGCCGCCAAGACGACCTATGCGCTACTTTCTGTTATTATCATAGAGTTTCGGCTCCGACGCACCGTCCTTGCACCTCCTGGCAGGAAACGGATACCGCGGAAACTGAGTGCGCCAGTTTTCCGCGAGCCTCGTCGGCGTTTACTGTACGTCTGGGATGCCTCTTCTCCCTCTGTTTCCTCATCGACACGGGCAGAGGTGAGCCTCTCTCCCGGCCTCCCACAAGGATAAACGCCTTCCCTTCTCGTGCGCATTGGAAGCTGGCCAACGCGACGCCATCAAAGTCCACGGCAAGCGTTCGGAGACCTTCTCTCTGACAGGCGCCCCCAGCCAACGGTTCCAATGGATCTTCCTCATTGCAGACGTCCCTCAAACCTATCATCGGCGCGATTTCCTAGAGCACTACGGTTTGTCAGTCGACCTCCAGGATAAGGCTCTCATCCACCAATTCAGATTCCGCACACTCGCCGCCCCGACTCTGGTAAGTGTTCCTTCAATATACACAATGTTTCCCAGATCCTCCACTTACAAGGACATCCTGCAGGAATTCCCGGCTTTATCCAAGCCGATCAACTGGGCTACCAAACCACGGCATGAGGTCCGTCACCACATCGTGACTCACGGTCCCCCTGCCCACTCTAAGCCGTCCGCTCGCGCCCGCGACAGATGTTGCAGCGCCAAGTGGAGTTTGACCCATGATGCAGTTAGGATCATACGCCTTCCAGCAGCAAATGGGCATTTGGTGAAGAAGAAGGATGGTGACTGGGGCCCGTTGCGGTGATTACTGTCATCTCAAACACGGTCACCGCCCCCGACAGATACCCGCTGCCCGCACCTGCACTCCTCCCACAAGCTGTCCGGCTGTACAGTCTTCTCGAGGATCGACCTCGTGAAGGCGTACCACCAGGTTCGATCGCTGAGGAGGACATCCCCAGACGGCCGTCATTACACCGTTTGTTTGGCCTGTTCGAGTTTCTCAGGATGCCCTTCGGTCTCCACAACGCCGCTCAGACCTTCCAAGCGGTTTATCAACGACGTGACTCCGCGGCTTGAGGGGTCTCTTCACCTACATCGACGACATCCTCGTCAGCACCTCAGACGACCTTCATCTCCGCGCCTTCTTTTCGGCAGACTGCAAGAAGCCGGGGTCGTGATCAACCCAGGGAAATGTCTCTCGGGTGCAGCTTCGCTCTTTTCTAGGCCACAACCGTCACCCTCAAGGCATCACCCCAACACAGGAGAAGGTTACCGCCATAAGGAAGTTCCCCAAGACTGCACGGAGAAGCAACTTCGAAAATTTCCTGGGGATGTTCAACTTTCTTCCAGGAGATTCGTTCCCAAGTGTACCAGCTCTTCAACCCCTTCGCGCCCTTATACACCTAACAGGGCTAGCAGAAACTGTGGACGCCCCCTACAAACGAAGCCTTCGAAGCCTGCAAGGAAGCCTGGCCTCCGCCACCCTGCTGAACCACCCGCTGCCCGAGGCTCCTCTCAAGCATAGCCGTCGACGCTCCCGACACTGCATCGGCGCTGTCCTCCAGCAACGACAGGGTAAGCATGGGGAACCTCTTGCCTTCTTTTCACAGACCCTGTTGCCACGCAGGTCACGATACATTGCCTTCAGAAAGGAACTCCTGGCAGTGTACTCCGTGGTGAGGCACTTCCAGCCGTACATGGAATCTCAGGAATTCCACATCCTGACAGACCATAAACCCCTCACCTTCGCTCTACACTCGAGGACCCGTCGCCAATCCCTTCGAGAGGAGCGCCACCTGGACTACATCTCACAGTTCACGACGGACATCCGTCACATTCGGGCGCGGACAACGAGGCCGAAGATGTCCTCTTGAGGGTTACCATAGTTGCAGCGACCCACGCCGACGACGCTGTGGATTACCACCTGGTCAGCAGTGAACAACGCCAGGACGCGTCCATGACTCCGCTCATAGAGGGCCAGACTTCCCTTAGCCTTGAGAGAGTCAAAATCCCAAATTCCCGCGACGACCTTCTCTGCAATGTCTCCCTCGGCTACTCACGACCATACATCCCGCCTTCCCTCCGCCAGCGATTCTTCGTTGCATACCACCAGCATCGAGGCATCCGGGCCACCCAACATCTCATTCCGCGGCAAAGTCGTATGGCCTGGCATTAACAAAGACGTTCGACAGTGGTGCCGCTTGTGCATCGATGCCAGAGGACCAAAATCTACAGGCATACGAAATCTCCCTTCCAGACGTTTCCCATCCCAGACGAAAGGTTAAAACACATCCACATCGATATAGTAGGACCCCTGCCTTCGGACGACGGCTACAGCTACATCCTGACAATGATCGACCGCTTCACCAGAGGGCCGAGGCTACGCCCATCCGCAACATTACCGCAGCGACGGTCGCCAGGACATTCCTCAGCACCCGGATCTCCTGCTTCGGCACGCCGGATACCGTCACTACCGATCGCGGCGCCCAGTTCGAGTAGAAACTCTGGCGACAGCTGATGGACTACTTGGTTCCAAGAGAATCAGGACGACCGCCTACCACCCCTGCGCCAACGGCATGGTCGAGCGACTCCACCGGCATATGAAGCAGGCCCTGACATCCTCCTCCTCCAACAGGAGGTGGGTCGACCAATCTCCCGCATGT
>NW_020868668.1:142435-147435 GCF_003789085.1 Penaeus vannamei
TACATGATATAAAAATCGTACGATCCTTATCCTAGAATTAGTGATTTATGCCTCATTCCATACGATTTCATTATCACATTCTGTTTCATTATCGTGGAGTGAAAACGATAGTGATAAAATTAGGCGTATGATAATGATACCAATACAGAAATTATATACATATATATGTAACCACTAAATAACATGGTATTACGGATAAAGCATGTGTACCATCTGTTATTTGTCCCATTTTTATTAATCTTCAGTTCTTTTTATTGGTATCGTTAAAACCAGCATCCTTTTAGTAACATCCCTGCCCCTTTACCCTTATCATGGTATTCTCTGTGATACCATTCGCTATTCCTCCTACGATTACCATTTATAAGTGTATTGTCATCTACCATATACATACCTTAATACCACAAAACCTTCCAGTACCTCTCTGCTCCTGGAAGTGCTGAGTACCATTGCATACCACGTGATACATTCATTCTTGGTACCGTTTGCTATTCTTTTCCAGGTACCAACAGCTTATTCTCCCCTCTCCCCCCTTCAAGTTCCTTTTTTTTAAACCCTCAATCTTTTTCAAACCAACTTTTTCGTACCCCCTCCCCCCACCCTCTCTAACCCAACCCACAAGCCAACCCACCCACCCTTCCCCCCTCCTTCAACCCATTTCTTTTCCCCTTCAAACCCTAAACAAGCCACTCTAACCCCTTACCCCCTTCCCAACACCCACGCCTACCCTCCTCTGGGTACACTTTCCTCCTCCAACCCCCGCTCCCTCCCTTCCTTCCCACCCCTTTTCCTTCTCCGTTCCCTTTCCCCCCGCTCCCTCCCCTCCCTCGTTCCATCCTCGCTCTCCCCTCCCCACTCCCCGCAACCCCCTTCCCCCACTCCGTCCCTCACCTCCGTTCCCTTCCCCTTCCCCTCCCCTCGTTCCCTCCTCGTTCCCCCTCCCCGCAACCCCTTCCAGAAAGCCCCCGACACCACCACCCCCACCCCAACCCCTTTCAACACGACGGGTACTTTTCTGCCGTAGTAATATAGCGCCCCTCCCCTTCCCCCCGCTCCCTCCCCTCCCCCTTCCCCCCGCTCCCTAACCCCATTCCCCCCGCTCCCTCCCTTCCCCTCCTTCTTTCTGCCGTAGTATATAGCGCCCTCCCCTTCCCCCCACTCCCTCCCATCCCCTTTCCCCCGCTCTCTCCCCTCTCCCTTCCCCCGCTCCCTCACCCATCCCCCCACTTCCTCCCTTCCCCTCCCCTCCCCCTTCCCCCGCTCCCTCCCTCACCCCCCATCCCCTCGTTCCCTCCCTTCCCCTCCCCACTCCTCCCTTCCCCTCCCCTTCTTCCGCCGGTAGTATACAGCGTCCGTTCAGTCAATAGGATTTTTCTTCGCTGTTTGTGTCCCTGTTCTTGTCCCGGCCATACCGTTCCTTAGGTTGTCTTCCTCTGGTCCTCGTTGCGGTGTAGTGTTGTTGGTGGGAGGTTTGTGTGTGGGTGGAGGGGTGTTGTTGGGGCGGGGGTTGTGTGTGTGTGGGGGGGGGGGGGGGTGTGTGGTGTGTGTTGTGGTGTGTGTGTTGTGTTGTGTGTGTTGTGTGTGTGTGTGTGTGTTGTGTGTGTTGGTGTGTGTGTGTGTGTGTGTGTGTGTGTGTGTGTCTGTGTGTGCGTGTGGTTGTGTGTGTGTTTTGTTGTGTCCGTGTGTGTTTGTGTGTGTATTTGTGTTTGTGTATGTATGTGTATGTGTGCCAATCATTCTTTCCTAATTGAAATTTCCTTTAATTATTCGCTTTCCTTATAGTTATTATCTATCGTTTTCTCCTTTTATTCCATTTCATCAACGTACAACTCACACCACTCCCCCGCCTGTAAAGATATGAGATTTTTTTTTTTTTTTTTTTTTTTTTTTTTGGGGGGGGGGTTTCTCGTACAGGTGGCTTATCAATTATTGTTTTCTTAGATATATTTATTATATTTAATTCCTCTTCTTTCGTGATTACGCTTCTTGCAGTCTATTTTTTTTTTCTTTTTCCTTCATTCATTTCTTACGTTCGCCTTTCGGTTTACTTCGCCTCTTTGCCTTTCCCTCCTTTTATCTGATCTGATTCCATCTCTTCTCTCCTATTCCCCCTCTTCCTCCTGCTCTCTCTCGTTTTTCTTTTTCCTTCTCTCTCCTATTACTCCTCTTCCTTCTCCTTTAACCTATTCCTCCTCTTCCATCTCCTCTCTCTATTCTCCTCCTCTTCTATTCCCCCTCTTTTCCATCTCCCTCCCCTTCCTTCTTTCCTCCCCTCTCTCCTTCTCTCTCCCATTCCCCTTTCTCCTACCCTCTTATTCTTCTCCTCTCTCCTATTCATCCTCTTCTTCCTCCTCTCTCCCATTCCTCCTCTTCCTTCCCTTCCACCTATCCCTCCTCCTTTCTTCTATCCCTCCAACTCATCTTCTTCCCTCATCCCCCTTCTTCCCCTCCCCTACCCTCCTCCTTACTTCTATCCCTCCTATTCCTCCTCCTCTCTCCTATTTCCTCCTATCCCTACCCTTCCCTCACATTTCCCTCTCCCTTTCCTCACACCTCGATGCATCAGTGTACATTCTGTGCATTCATGAGTACTCTGGCAAGGTTGGGTGACGGCGCAGTCTTGTTCGGCTGTGCACACATCATCCACCGGTGACTTCCAACGGAATAATAAAAGAGCAAGAGAGACGAGAGAGGGAAGGAGGGAGAAAGAAAAGGGAAAGAGTGGAGGGGAATAGAGCAGAGAGAGGAGGGAGGGAGGGAGGAGGAAGAGAGGGAGAGAGGGAGAGAGGGAGAGAGAGAGAGGGGAGAGAGAGGAGGGAGAGGGAGAGAGAGAGAGAAGAGAGAGAGAGAGATGAGAGAGAGAGAGAGAGAGAGATGAGAGTGAGAAGGAAGAGAGGAGAGAGAGAGAGAGAGAGAGAGAGAGAGAGAGAGAGAAGAGAGAGAGATGAGAGAGAGAGAGAGAGAGAGAGAGCAAGAGAGAGAGAGAGAGCGGAAAGGGAAAAGATGGAGAAGAGGGGGGAGGGAGGTGGAGGGACGGGGATAGAGGTGGTACGAGAGAAGGGAGAGAAGAGGAGAAAGGGAGGGGGAGGGAATGACGAGGAAAGAAGGAGAGAGAGAGGGGGGGGGGGGGGGGGGTTAGAGGAGAAGAGAGAAAAGACAGAACAAAAGAAGAGGGAGAAGAGACTAAGAAAAGAAAAGCAGAGAGAGACACAAAGAAAGAGAAAAAGAAACAAAAAGGAAATAAAAAAAAAGAACAAGAAAGCAATCAAAAGATTAGAAGACGATTAAAAAAGACCCAAGATCACGAGCACAACGAGAGACAGAGAGAGAAACAGCACAACCATAATCCGCCGATACAAACTGAATGAATCTCCACCTTCACAGAATATTATATAAAAGACCCCCCCCCCCCCCGAATACCCGCTCTCGTCTTTTCAAGAGAGTGATAGGAAACACACATGACACGCGCCCACGCCACTTCAACGATTTTTTGCCACTGGGTTTTGCGGGGAGAGATGAGAGAGGGGGGGGGAGGGAGGGAGAGGGACAGGAAGGATGCAGAGAGATGAGAGAGAGAAGAGAGGAAGAGAGAGAGAGAGAAGAGAGAGGAGAGAGAGAGAAGAGAGAGAGAGAGAGAGAAGAAAGGCGGGGAGGGAGGGAGAGGAAGGAGGGAGGAGGGATGAGAGACAGAGATGAGGGAGTAGAGAGAGAGAAGAGAGAGAGAGAGAGAGAGAGAGAGCAGAAAGAGGAGGGAGGGGATGAAAGAAAGGGGGGAGGAAGAATAAGAGAGGAGAGAGGGGAGACAGCGGGAGGGGGAGGAAGGATAGAGAGAGGGAGACAGGGAAAGGGATGGAGAGACGAGAAGGGGCAGGGGGAGCGGGATGGAGAGAGAGAGGAGAGAGAGAGAGAGAGAGGAGGAGAGAGAGAGATGAAGAGGAGAGAGAGAAAGAGAGAGAGGGAGAGGCAGCATGAGAGAGAGATGAGAGAAGAGAAGAGAAGAAGAGAGATAGACTGAAAAGAAGAGAGACAGACGAAGAGCATTGAGAGAAAGCAAAGGAGAAGAGGGGGGAGGCAAAGGAAAGAGAGAGCGAGGGAGAGGGGAGAAAGGGAGGGATGGGAGGGCGAGGGGAAGAGAGAGAGAGGTGCCACCACAAAAATTAATTAGATTGGTAACAACAATGGTGCGAGCGCGTGTACAGGAGCAGTTCCCGTTGTGTGTGTTTCCCCTTGGCCTCCCTTCGCGGCTGTTCTTTGCACCCTCCCCCCTCCCTCCCTCTCCCTGCAACCTGCCGTTTCTGCACCCTCCCCCATCCCTCTCTCCCCAGCCTTCTCTGCCCCCCTCCCCCCCTCCTCTCCCCCAGCTGTTCTCTGCACCTTCCCCCCTCCCTCTCCCCCAGCCGTTTTCTGCACCCTCCCCCCTCCCTCCTCTCCCCCAGTCGTCCTTGCACCCTCCCCCCTCCCCTCTCCCCTACCCGTTCTCTGCACCCCCCCCCTCCCTCCCTCTACCCAGCGTCCTCTGCACCCCCCCTCCCCTCTCCCCTACCCGTTCTCTGCACCCTCCCTCCCCCTCCCTCTCCCCCAGCTGCTCTCTGCACCATCCCCCCTCCCTCTCCCCATCCGTTCTCTCTGCACCCCCTCCCTCTCCTCCAGTCGTCCTCTGCACCCCCCCCCCCAGTCGTCCTTTGCACCCCCCCTCCCCCCCTTCCTCTCCCTGTACACACGTTCTTTTGCCGTCGTTGTATGTACGGGCGAACAGGGTTCTCTGAATCTTCTTGGAAGAAGGATGGAGTAGACGAAAAGCGGTCTTTTTCTTTTTCCGTTTATTTCTTCGGTGTGTGTGTGTGTGTGCGTGCGTGTGTGTGTGTGTGTGTGTGTGTGTGTGTGTGTGTGTGTGTGTGTGTGTGTGTGTGTGTGTGTGTGTGTGTGTGTGTGTGTGTGTGTGTGGTGTTGTGTGAATGAATTACTATTACTCTATATCTTTACCTATACTCCTCTCTTTCTCC
>NW_020868668.1:152435-169935 GCF_003789085.1 Penaeus vannamei
ATTCATATTCATCAGAAATGCAGATCTCTCAAGGGTATTAAATTGCTGTTAGGTGTTGGGCCTTTCGCCTCGTTTATATAAAACCGAGCCAATAGATAAGGAATAAACTTTTGAATTTATTAATTATATAGACATTAAAAACCGTATAGACACACATATGTACACACACACACACACACAATATACAATATATAATATAATATATATATATATATATATATATATATATATATATAAACCAGGCAACAAATGGTTATATCTTCAGTATATATCTTGCAAACAACCTTTATTGTCCACAAGCTCCCAATCACAGTTTCGCAATTCAATTTAATTGTATCTGTCTTGCTTGATAACTGTTAACTAGTCAAACAGGGCGTTTTCTCGTTTGGCTTACCTTATGTCGCGGTTACACGAATGTTCCATCGACTACAGATTTGTAGTAATATCCAAATTTCTCCCTTCTCTTAGCCTCTACGTTGGTAGACTCATCTTCGAGTAGCAGCTTCGTCGGCGATTGGCTCCAACTTATGGATCGTTCGGAACTGGCAATTGGGGCATGGCAAGAACGAGTCTATAGCCTGCTAAGAAATACTTCCTGAAGTGCACATGTTGGTTTTATCAAATGGATCTCCATTGATATGATTTTTCGGGTAAATATTGTATTTTGCATCCTAATACCTTTTAAGTATGCTTATTATTTCTACATGGAACTTCATTTGATCGTATCTGTGACATTATCATTGTTTACAAGTATGCATCATAAATGCACTTCAAAAATTAGTATGGATGATGATTTTGAGCAAAGAGCAGCACAATATCCCTCATCGAGGAAAGGTGATGCCACTGTATTTGCGATTTCCAAAGCAAAGATTTCAAGAGAAAGTTTCTCATGAGAGATAACTACCAAAATGTATGTGATTCCTTGAGTTTGTCGAGATGAAAGACCTGACTGTCGTATTTGTTGGCGGAAAATGGACGCATGATAAAGGATGTTTCTGTCCACCTGTGTGACCAGCAGGTTGGGAAATAACCAAGACATAGGTTGGGGCAACTTCGAAGGCGGGTCACAAACTGGTGGTGAAAAAAAAGCTTGCGTCTTAACATAGCTCTAGGCCAGCTTGCCTAGAGACATTCCCCTCATCACTTCTGATGTGGAAGTATGTGATGAATAGTAATGTGTCGCGATGTTCAGAGAGGATTAAAATCGATGCCCAAATGTTTCTAGATTATTTCATTCTAGAATCAACCTCAGTACCAATGAAAAATGTTTACCTGGGAATGTTCTCATATATACATACACATGTTCTAGGGAGGTAATGTATGTATGTATGTAGACAGATTTGACAATTGTTAAATATATTAACACAATAAGGCTATAATGTATTTGTTTTGTTTATGAAACCATAAATTTCTCTCATAAGTATGGCCTCGATGGCGCAGTAGGCAGCGCGTCAGTCTCATAATCTGAAGGTCGTGAGTTCGAGCCTCACTCGGGGCAAAATTTTCGTAGCATTAGCATATCAAATAAGAAGCAATGCAAGCGCCTAGATTATTCGTGGAAAGTCAATACTTCACACTGCTTGCCAAGCACGCTTCTGTATCTCAATACATAGTGTGTACAGTGATATACATGCGCATATCTCCATATCTATACTTAAATGTATTTAATACTTAAACATATCGGGGGCAGTCCATGCCTTTAACATGTCTCCAGATCAGTCCTCATGTACGTGTTGTCAGACCAGTGTTAACTCTCTGTCCTACACCCTACTGATGTGACCATTGATGGTGTACATCCGTCATCACAATACACACAACACAGGGGGACCATGCCTATAAATGGTGTTATCCGATCGCAGTCCACGTGGTGACCATTAACCCGAATTGATCCGAGCATCTTAGGATAATACTTGGTCGCGATGTCATGCCACTGATGCCACGCTACATGCTTTAAATGAAGCACTGCCCGCGATGCAGTTTCAGCCACTTTGAAGGAATGTTAAGCAATTCGTATTCATCAGAAATGCAGATCTCTCAAGGGGTATTAAATTGTCTGTTAGGTGTTGGGCCTTGGCCTCGTTTATATAAAACCGAGCCAATAGATAAGGAATAAACTTTTGAATTTATTTATTATATAGACATTAAAAACCGTATAGACACACACATATGTATACACACACACACACACATACACATATGTATACACACACACACACACACGCACACACACACATACACACATATATATACACACGTACTGTATATATGCACCGCACAACGTGACTCCGCCCTCACTGAGCTGTAAGGGGTTTACCTTCCAAGAGTATAAGAAGATTTAAACTTCGGTTAAGGATGATGATAAAATACATGTTGAATAAATCTTTGATCTAGAATAAGCTATTCTTTCTGTGCTCTTTGTTATTGTTGTCTTGTCAATAATACCAAATTTATGCAGTCTATTTATCCCAAAGAGAATGAGTAATAAACAAATAATAGGATCGTATAAATAATTCTCAAAGCTTAATGGCGTATCGTTCTCCACCGCTAATTACTGTATCAATTATGTAATACCAGTTTCTTTGATAATCGTGATTTTAGAATGAATTCAATTTGCGCAAAAGACTTCCTCTTCCTCATTTGTTTTGTAATGCTTTATGTATTTATTTATTCCATAAGTATTTAGCTGTTTTTTCAAGAATACGCTTCTCTGAACGTACTTTCATAAGTGTATAAGCAAGGGAAGCCGATAACAAAAAGTACACTTGATGATTTTCAAAAAAGTTGGTCGGATTGAATTTTTTATATAGTTATTTGATGAATAATCCTATTGTTATAAATGAAATATCAAAATACTCTTTCGCCTTCGCATTTCAAATCTCCTGGAATATCTTTTATTTACGAATCAGCAACACATAATCTTGCAGACCCATTATTCATTTGCAGTGTTATTGCAATGATAATAACAAAATCAAAAGGAAAAACTGACTCGTCGTTACTTGTGTTTTTTAGAGAGTCTGACAAATCTCATTATTCACACATTTATGGACGTGATGTATTACGTAAGTGCGTAATGGGTCTCCTATTTAGTTCTTTTTGGGCAATGTCTTCCCAGGAAATAATGGCGGTCGTGTAATATTTTTCCTTGAAGTATGTCTTGCAATTTTAATGGTTCCAGCATGATGTTACATAATCTTGGAGTACTCGCAGAAATGGATATTCACATAAAAAGGTCTGTATACATATCTTATGCATATATACCTGGATTTCCCCGCGTACTCATAGGTATGCTCGTTTTAAATTATGAATATCTAATATATATGTCATATATATATAGTTATACAGAAAGCGGCTAATAAAATGAAAGTGCAATTTATTTATATGTGTATATATGTGTGTGTGTGTGTGTGTGTGTGTGTGTGTGTGTGTGTGTGTGTGTTTGTGTGTGTGTGTGTGTGTGTGTGTGGTGTGTGTGTGTGTGTGTGTGTGTGTGTGTGTGCGTGTGTGCGTGTGCGTGTCGTGCGTGTGCGTGCGTGTGTGCGTGCGTGTGCGTGCGTGTGTGTGTTGTGCGTGCGCGTGCGTGCGTGTTTGTGTGTTTGTTTGTGCTCTGATTGTCTTCTCTGCTTCAATAAGGCTTGGCAGGGGAGTTTTGACCGCTACAATATGCTTTATTTACCGCATACATTAAGATCACCTCACTGCGCTAAACACGTGTTCACTGCCAAGTCTGTGCCGATTTTTCTCTTATTTAATACCGTTTTCGAGTGTGGATGTGGCTGAACCGCCAAGCAAAAATCCTGTAGGTGAACTTACAGTACATGTAACTAAAGTAGGTTAATTTTATGAGAAAAGTAATTCACATCTTATATTTCTTATGTTTTCAAGACAAGATAATGCTCGTCAAAATTATGCCTAGTATGTTTCATTACGGATAGGTACCATCAAATTATTGATAATCTACCAATTTGTTGAAAAAAAAAATATTGATGGGCTAGATTTCGGGTTGGCATCTCTGTGTGTGTGTGTGTGTGTGTGTGTGTGTGTGTGTGTGTGTGTGTGTGTGTGTGTGTGTGTGTGTGTGTGTGTGTGTGTGTGTTTGTTTGATGGTATTTATTCATATCACTATTCCCGTAAGCACTGATACGAACAGTTCGACAAGCAAATTGCAAAAAAACTACATACCAATTTTTTACATGTGTAATAAAATAAACATAACAAAGAATGGTATCTAGATTAGATAGATCACACTTATAACCTTAGGATCTGAAAACCCGTTATGTTGAATAGTTACGGTGTATGAGAAAGAAATGCAAGATCAATATGTCTACAGGCCTAAAAACAAAGTAAACAAATATGTATATATATGTAACAAGTTCAAAGTAAAACACTGAATTAAATAAACTTACAATAAACTGATAAAGAAAATGTTTCAGCCATATTCGCTTTGTAAACATATAAGCATATATAAACATGTGGTAAATTTGGAAATGCTACCCCACACCAGTTTTTCGGTGAATAGAGTAACTTTCCAATAGCTTCTCGTCGAACGAATTTCGTCGTTTTTCGAACGAATCTAGCACTTCGAATCTTTCGCAAACGAAGCATAACTACGATATCGGTCTCGATAACTGGGGAGGGTATTATAGGCCTACATATCTGGGAACTTCGAGAAATATCACTAGAATACTAGTAAGCATAGTAGATAAGCACATTTCCGGGTTGGATAGGGGCTCCACCCACTTAAAACCCCTTACAGGGAGGCTGTCGCCCCCCCATCCCCGCCTGATCTGCAAAATCTTCACCTCATGTTCCAGCAGGAGAGAGCCCAGACCCAGGGACAGTTTTAACCTCATCTTACCTTCAGGATTAACTCCAGACGGGCCAGGCTCCGAGTCCCTGGGATCGTCGGGCTATTCCAGGTCGCTGTTGGTAGGAATTGCAATCGCTTACAGTAAAGTTACACTGCTTTTTTCGTTTTATTTTTAGGACCCTTTTCCATGCACCACAAACCCACTTGTGTCTGTCATTTCTGTAATGACACGATGTCTTGTACTTCCACTGGCAGTACACCGTGATCTCGTAGATTTAGTAAGCTTGCTTCGTTATTTTGTTGATATTTCGCAGTGAAATCAAAATATTTTGTTCTAACACCCTCCACACTGTCTAGCCATGATGGAACTGATTTGAATTTCATCTGCCTTCTCCTAGGCCCAGCTTCTATTGTCACGTTATGATCTATTCCATATTTGATTGGTTCTATTGAGTGTCTGTTCACGTCACATTCACGCACGAATCTAATTGGCTCATTTGATTTCCCTCGCATACGTCATCCGCTACGAATCCGTCCGATTTCCCGTCGCTCTTAACGACTTTTTGTCATTTCGTCGCGACGCTGAAGGGAAGTTACTGCGGCTCCAGAAACCATGGCTTTATACCCTCTATAACTCCGTTATTATCAATTTGCGCAGAAAATGTTATAAAAGAAAACTATCATAGAATGATGTGTTCTACCACATGGTAAGCTCAGATTCTTTAAATTAGGTGTGGGGCTGCATTTCCAATAATACCAAACATTAGCATATAAGTTTCGCTTAAAATAAGTGTGCGTCCAAAGGAAAGAATGGGGTAAATAATACGTAGATATTGAATTGCATTATTCTAATTACAAAAAATAGTGCCATTTACAGTGCCAAACAGATATCCCTTGAAACTATTCATATTTCTGATGAAAATAATAGTTGCTGTGCTCCACTAGTAGACTGAAAAGTTCTACCTTTTACATTTTACCTTTCCTATTTGGTTATTTTCTCTTAGTTGTTAAGGAAGAAATGAAAATTATGCCCCGAGTGAGGCTCGAACTCACGACCTTCAGATTATGAGACTGACGCGCTGCCTACTGCGCCATCGAGGCCATGTAAAGTACAGAAATTCCCGGCTTTATGTGGTTGTGATATAATTAGTAGTAATTACAATTAATAGTTATTAATGTCTGCATATATCCACTAATCCCCAGACAAATGGTCACCTACTACCAATAATATATTTTTTAAGAACGAAAAAAAACATCCAAAAAAGTAAAAAAAAACAAAGTTTGAAGAATAAATATCTCGGAAATTCATTTGGACCTGAAACATTTACAATGATGGGAGGAACACAAATCAGATTAGGTGAATGTAGATGGCGGTGATACCTAAGCTCAGCACAGTATTGAGCTCAACTTTTAAAACTTTTAGATACAGCACCTGCTACAAATTGCAACAGTTCAAAAGCTCTATACGAATACCATAGACCTCGTATGTTTGCCAAATACATGAATGGAATATGATTGACATTTCCCCACAGCCATGGTAGAATCCTGTAGTAGGTTGCACCAACAAATGCAGTCCAAAGAGCAGCTTTCTTATTAAGGAATCATTAATGCTTTTGGCAGTCTTTTCAATAATGCTTAAAAGAAAGTTTCACACATCATAACATACACACGCACACCACATTTATACCAAATTGTATTTATCAATTTAGTGAGGAGGGAATTTCACTTCTTACATGATCTTCATCAACTATTAAAAAATCACGGCCAATCCATTGCTTATTTCATTTTACTTTCATCAAAAACACAAGATTTTTCTGCGCTTGTCTGAGATATTATATGGGGAGGGTGAGTAGAGCCGTCTTTTCTCGCGCGACGGGAATTAAGTGGGTGGGAAACATTTATGAGTTGCCGGTGCATTTCTCCCACCACGGTTATTTCATGCACATTCGCACCTAAATTGGGTATCTATAACAGCACAAGTTATCATAAGATATCAGAATCCTGCTATGATATATATTCCAAAATACTGTGTACTCGTTTTTTTTTAATGCTTCGCTGACACATCTGTTATCATGACATTAGTGACGCTGATTAACCTTGAATCAGCTGAAAGTCACCAAGAGCCTCTTTTTATCATCAATAATGATTTTAAAACGTTAAGATCACAAGCAAATGAACTAGAAGCCCGTGAAATACTAGGATAGTGTGAGCAGGTGTGTGTATGAGGGGGGGGGGGGCGGTAAATCATACGACTTTTTAATGCCAGGGAGTATGCATATAAACCACGCCATATGGACTATATTACAGTGGTTACAACTCTGAAACTTTAAGAGGATGTAACCCACATCTTCCTTGACTTTTGGTAAGTAGAACTGATATAAATCTCGATCGACTGTCCACCTAAAAAAAAAAAACAATAATGGTTCCTTAAAAGAGGAGACAGTCCCAGTGAACTAGAGAGAAAGAGTCCCGGAGTTGGTTTCGAACGAGGAGGCAATTTCCAAGTAAACAAAGAAGACAGTCGCTCGCCAGTCGCATTGGAGAAAATAAGGCCACTGCAGCCAACCCCTCGCCGAAGAGAAGACTTTGGAAGTGAGCAGATGCATCCAGGTGCTCGGGAAGCAATGCATGCAAATTGGTTTAAAAATCCCCAACCTGTTGCAACAGAACTTCCGAACGAAGCAAAAATTGTTGAGAGAAAATCTGAGTACCATGGCCGGATACGGAGGTAATTCTGCAGTAGTGGTGGTAGGTGATATTTTTAGTATGTAAATAATCTATGCATTATTTATACTTTTTCGAACAAAATTGCATGATATTTTGATTTTTGATGTTTATGGTTTATAGGAATGTGTGTAAATAAATGTTTAGGTAATATAATTCATACAACACACACACACACACACACACACACACACACACACACACACACACACACACACACACATACACACACACACACACACACACACACACACACACACACACACACACACACACACACACACACACATATATATATATATATTATATATATATATATATATATATATATATATATATATATATATACCATTATATATATATATATACTATATATATATATATATATATATATATATATATATATATATATTATATATTATATATATATATGTATATGCTATTATATATATGTATATATATTATATATAATATATATATATATATATATATATATATATAATATATGTGTGTGTGTGTGTGTGTGTGTGTGTGTGTGTGTGTGTCTGTGTGTGTGTGTGTGTGTGTGTGTGTGTTGTTGTGTGTGTGTGTGTGTGTGTGTGTGTGATGTGTGTGTGTGTGTGTGTGTGTGTGTGTGTGTGTGTGTGTGTTGTGTGTGTGTGTGGTGTTGTGTGTATGTGTATGTATGTGGTAGTGTGTACATATATATTATATATATATATATATATATATATATATATATATATATATATATATATATGATATATGTATATATATATATATATATATATATATATATATATATATATAATAATATATTATATATATATATATATATATATATATATATATATATATATTATATATTATAATAATATATTATATATATTATATATATATATATATATATATATATATATATATATAATATTATATATATAATGTATATATGTATATATACACACACATGTATATGATATATATCTATATATTCATATATACATCTATACATATATACATAAATATAAATATATATTCATGCGTATCTGCATATATACACATATGTTTATATACACGTGTGTGCGTGTTCCTTTTACTTTTTTTCATTTAAAATCATAATTATTCCTACATATATATTTGTAAAGTAAGCAATTACGCAGAGTAATTATACAGCAGTGTGATGGAATACATAAAAAAGTATAAAAAAAATAGTAACAAACCATAAAACTAATACCTTTATAAGAAATATCTAAACTATGCATAAAATCGCTTAAATATATATGTTTTTAGGCATCAAACATATATCCACTTAAGTAAATACAAACTTAGCAATGAATATTTTTGTGGACCATTTTGGAAGATAGTTATTACATGAAGGATGCTTGTTTGTTGTGAAAATGATGGTTGCTGAGCATTCCAATAACAAGTGAATGTTTTCACCACAGGTAGAACTTTTTTTCTTTCCTTTGCTTTGCTTTCTTCTGATGTCTGTGATTTTCTCTTTTAACAGATATGAAAACATTGCCCCGAGTGAGGCTCGAACTCACGACCTTCAGATTATGAGACTGACGCGCTGCCTACTGCGCCATCGAGGCGGTATATAGATTATGAAGAATCAACCATTAAACACTAAAACTTAGTAAAGTACCTCTCGGGAAGTGGAAGATCTGAGTTTAGGGGTATATAGCAGTATGATCGCATAGGCCAGGTATAGCTGTCATACATATAGCACAGTACCTCTAATTTTGAGTTAGACCTGCAGTACCTGCACTGCTTGACTACAAAGGCAACATTTCAAACCCCAATACCAGGGTAGAACCCTGAAGCAAGCAGGGAGGCTGGAAACAAGGAAGTAGTCCTCAGGTGAGTTGGGGGCGAGGAGGCAGTCCCTAGGAAAACATAAGTGCTAGTCGGTAGCAGAGTTGGGGAACAGAATGAAGTATAAACCAAGCAGAGCACTTGAGAGATGAAAACAGGTTAACAGTCGCCTAAGGAGTTCAATTATCTGGATACAACAAAAGGGATTTCCGCTTCTTATGGGAGCTCGTAGATTTTCTACCAAAATAGTAATATAGATTGTAAGAGGGATCACAGAATTAATGACTTGTCACTTAAGGTACGGAATTTGCCCATTGATGGACTCAGTCCACTGGACTTTTAGACACACGTTCGGTGCGAACGAATGGGAAAAAAATGCACATGTTGAGAATCTATACTATGCATGGTATGCATATACTTTCATTGCAAAGCATATATATAATTGTATATTTCAAATTATTCAGAATTATTCACATTTAGTTTTACATTAATGTTTACATCTAGATTTAAGCTAAAATACGAATAAAAAGTAAAAACAAAAGCACTGACCATAGATTCTCATTTGACTCACGAATATAAACAATTGCGTAGCCGTTAACAGATCCAGTGAATATTCGAAATGTGGAATTCTGAAGCAATTTACTCCCACCTAGAAAAGGTTTAAAAGGAAGAAGTGCTCTGGAACATCAAGCATCCATTTTACCACAAAAAATATTGAAACTGACCCTGTTTGACAAGAAATCCTCAGAGATGATATTGGGGTATCCACAGCTTCTCTATAATCCCGGAAACATGAAAGAGTAGCAAGAGTCCAGGAGAAGATTGTGGGATCCATAGCGAGGTTCTGCTGTCACGATTTGTTTTGATGCCGCGATGCTACTGGACAAAGCCGATGGTTCTTTTCGCAGTGTGAACACCACGGATGGGTGGGTTGGTTCCAGTCCACAGAAAGTCGCTGGATTCCAGTGAAATTTATGGATGGTCTGACCGTACCTTTAAATAACCATTTGTTATTAGGTATACTGCTAATCGGAAGTATTGTGTTAAGAGCGCGCTTGTGTGTGTGTGTGTGTGAATTATAAAATAGTACATTTCCATACCAATTTAACAAGACTTTCCAGTACTAATTTCAATATTCGCTATTTTCCAAACTCAAATCAGAGCCTTCACAACGGGGGTGAAGAATTAAAGCGCTTTGATTGAATTTCCATGAAGATCCCTACAATGTCGATTACCGAGTACCATGAATTAGCATAATAATAGTTCAAAATTGGGGATATTGTAAGTCCCATGTGGTCTAGTGGCTAGGATACCTGGCTTTCACCCAGGAGGCCCGGGTTCGATTCCCGGCATGGGAAGGTTTTGATATCCAAATAATCCTAAATAAACATCTGAGAATCTTGACATTTCATTCTCGTCGAATTTGAAATCGATATTGAAATTAATACATAGAGAACCGTCATTGATACTGAAGTGTTTAGTGGGCACGTCCTGGATTGTGTGATATAGCATATGAAGCAAAGCATAGTATTTTAAATGTAAATAAACGCCAGAGTATGATTCTTGACTCATAAGCTATGCTGTTATCCTAAGAATGACTGATACACTGCATAAAAGTGAATAGAAGACTGCCATAAATACAAGCAGATGAAAAGCAACATAAATGTGCTTGAAACACAATATCTTGAAATACAATAAGGTCGAGTGAATCAATGTTTACATCAGAGCGTCACCGTAACGGTCCATTCGAGCGTCTTCTTTGCAACACAAAAGTATTCCGTATTTTCCAACGGAACGCAAGGTTTCCTTCATTCAAAACTCAAATATATAAAGCTTTTATAACAGTCTGTATGTAAAGTGCAAATATATAAGCATGCATGAATCATGTAGAAAAGGTATGAAAGAAAATAAATACTTTCACAGTGCGTGGAATATTTTTGACTGGTTTCTATTACATCTTTGTCAGGAATAGATGTCACGTATTTCTGACGAGTATGTAATCGAAACCGGTCAAATATATCTTTTGAAATGAGATGCTGTCATTCTCATTCATGTGGCGTGATCGGATGTGACGTCATGTGAATAACGTTATTTTCCGCGTAAATTAAATTATGTCACTGATCTGACATCTAGTTACGTGAAGCACTTGAAGGGGATTGTCTGTAAAAGTTAAGGTTTGTCCTTGTCATCCAAGCAAGATCTTTTTCTATATTCCGGAGAGGGTAACAGTGAATTCACAGGGTTCTAGAATGCAAAATGAACCAAGCAGAGTTCAAGCTAGACCTAGTCACAGGACTCCTGCAGCAGGGAGAGAGACGAAGCACCCTCCAGCCCACTTCCTTCTTCATTTCCTGTTCCTGATAATGTTGATACTCCTCCTCCATCAGAGGTTCACAAGCACCATTTCCGGGATGTAGGTGTGCACACTGCTGCAGGTAGAGGAAGGAGATAAATGTAATATATTTGCAGTGTCCACCTGTGCCCAATTCCGTGCTTCAAGGATTTCCAGGAGTTCCGGGAGCACGCTTTTATATTGCAATCAATGAAACCGCAATACTACCTCATTTGAATGGCACTTCTAGTAATATAGAGAATATACTATAATAAGGGTCAATAATGTCTTTTATGGCATATGATAGGGTCATGATAAGCATTGAAACATTAAAAAGCAGTAAAAATGGTTGCAACAATTTTCCATAAACGCCTGCCCGAGCACGAATAAGCTTCCTGAGGCGGGTCGGATCGGCAGCCGTTTCCTGGGAGGAGCGCCTTATCGCTTTGAGTTCATTTGCCGATTTTTCGTGTATACAGTGCCAGTTACTTTTCATTTTTTATTTGTGTAGTGTGGCAAAATACGTTGGTACTCTGTTTATACTGTATAGTGATATTCAAATGTATTCATTAAATTTTACTACATTCTGAGAAAAACTTAAATAATGTGGCTCAGAGCATCGTAATTTTCTCTTCAACTGAACTTGTATTTCGTCTTACTTCCCAGGAGACACAGCCTGCTCTCCTCCAACTCACCTGGAAACAATTCTCTTCATCTCAAGAAGACTACCTTCTTTCTTTTGACTCACCTGGCGACTGCCTCTTTTCAAGCTTTTCTAGAGACTACCTCCTTTCCTTCTTGGGTATTCCCTTCTTTTTAATTCATCAGGGACTTCCTCCTCTTCTCTAGCTACTCTGGGACTGTCTTCTCTCTTCTAGTTCACCAAATGATTACTTCATTTCCTCGCCAGGGGTCTGCCTCATTATTTTTGATTCCCCAGTTCATCTGCGGACTACCTTCTCTTCTCCAAACCAGGTGTTGCAGATAGTAGCATCCGTTATGGGTACTCTGTATATGCATGTATTCATACATATATATTATATATATTATATATATATAATATATATATAATATAATATATAATATATATATGTGTGTGTGTGTGTGTGTGTGTGTGTGTGTGTGTATGGTATGGTCATATATTATGATGTTTATATACATATATGTATATATATATATGTATATATATATATATATATATATATATATATATATATATGTATATATGTATGTATATATATAAACACTATAAATCATATTCACAAACACCTTGCCCATGATAAGATAGGTAACTCTATACATATATGTTATCGCCTCGATGGCGCAGTAGGCAGCGCGTCAGTCTCATAATCTGAAGGTCGTGAGTTCGAGCCTCACTCGGGGCAATATTTTCATAATTGTTATTTCTGAGTAACATGCAGTATCCAAGCATCACACCAAGAGAAAACCATTGCCAATGTTAGGTTGTTCCCCCTCATACTAAGAGTACTGAAAGCTATTATTTTTCTCTTGAAGTTGCAGGTGTTTCAAAGGATAATCTGCATACAAAATCCTTCCCATGCTGGGAATCGAACCCGGGCCTCCTGGGTGAAAGCCAGGTATCCTAGCCACTAGACCACATGGGATATATTTTCATGTTTCAATTTACAAAGTGCATACTTGCACACGCGCGCGCGTGCATGTATACATTTAGATATATGTATATATATCTATACGCATATATATATATATATATATATATATATATATATATATATATTTCTGACGAAATATATATATATATATATATATATATATACGTATGTGTGTGTGTATATATGTGTGTGTGTGTGTGTGTGTGTGTGTGTATAATCATATATATGTATGTATATAATTATATATAATTTATAATATATATATACATATAATGTATATACATATAAAAAATTAGACATAATATATATATACATAAACATATGTACACACACATACATATATAAATATATATAATATATATATATATATATTATATATATAATATTATATATATATGTATATATATATAATTTATTTATTTATTTATTTATATTTATAAATACACACACACGCACACAGATATACACACATACACACATATGTATATGTGTATGTATAATTATATATATAAATATATACATATGTACACACACATATATTATATAATACACACACACAACACACACACACACACATGAATATATTATGTATGTATATATGTATGTATATATGTATGTATGTATGTATGTATGTATGTATGTATGTATGTATATGTATATGTATATATGTATGTATATATATATGTATGTATGTATATATGTATGTATATGTATATATGTATGTATGTATATGTATATATATTCATATACTTATGCATGTATATATATACATGCACATGTACGTATGTATATGCATTTAGGCATATGCATTTATATGAGTGTGTGTGTGTGTGTATGCAAACATATATCCATATGTCTCTATCTATCTATACATATGTGTGTGTGTGTGTATGCAAACATATATATCCATATGTCTATATCTATATATTTCTATATGTGTGTGTGTGTGTGTGTGTGTTTTGATGATATATGTACATATATTTAAATGCTGCACACATCGCGACAGAGAAGCATATGAACACCGCATCGGGCAGGTTCAAAGTATCCAAGGTCGCGGCTGCAATTATGCGCGTAACGAGTGCGAGGTCAGAGTCGTCACGTGATTCACCAGCTCCCATTTAGTATATGTATGTTATGTATTTTCTCTTATGTAATTTTGACGAAGACATAATCGAAATCGGTCAAATACATCTCTTGCATTGTGGAAATATCCAATCTAATTCATACCTTTTCTACATTTGTCAACATGGATACGGTTCAACATTAATTGTATTTACTGGTGATAGGTAAGAACCCTATAAAAGTTCTGATAGCCCAAGTAACATAATAAAAATGCTAACTCTAGTGTCAAAATGCTAGATTGCTAAAATTCATTCACGGCTGCGTATTCCTATGATTGTTGCAATTAGTCCTTGGTTGTCCCTTTTCAGCATAGGAATTGTAATTCTGAATTGATACTGGTGGCTACTTTAAAAGATATTTATATTTTGTCGTCTGCACACATGCACACTCATAAATATAGTTATTACAACTTATATGGATATCCTTATGGTGGAGACTCGAAATTTAAGGGTTATTCTATCAGTTCCTATTTCAAAAGTAGAGTTGGGATATCAAATTACTTTTTAGCAGTAAAATTGCACATTGGAAGGATGATTGAATATATCATATCTTGCATAGCATTTATCATAGGACCAAGTTCATTAATCCTTCTATGAAAAATATAGGTAGTCTCTAGTTGTGAGAAAATGTCATGCTTGTAAGGTTCATGTTATCTCATTGTTTGCTATTTATCTTCATGCGGTCAGGTACTGGATATCATGGGTGGGCGTGGCAACATAATGATTCAATCACTTGGCATTGCTTAGCGACTACTAATTTTTACTAATATATGGATTTAAACACATAACATGCGAAATATATGGCCTCGATGGCGCAGTAGGCAGCGCGTCAGTCTCATAATCTGAAGGTCGTGAGTTCGAGCCTCACTCGGGGCATTGTTTTCACCATGTCCGAAGCACAATAGCTTAAGTAAACATTAGATGAAAATAAAGTCTACGGTTACCAGAAATGTAGCAGATCTTTCAAATGGTAATTATTTGTATGCAAGGTGTTAGACGACTGCATGCATATAGAACCTATACCCATGCTGAGAGATGAATCCGGGCCTCCTGAGCAAAGCCAGGAATCTTAGCCAATAGATTTGATATAAACACTGATTAAAATTTACTAAATTTACGGACAATTAAAGAAAATCGTTAATTTGTCTTGTCTCTTTAAACACAGATAGACCTCTGTTTTTACACTTTGTAACATCAACCTATTCAGAATAGGTAAAAGAAAAAGCAAATAAAAATATAAAATAAAAATTCATGTTTACGTTAAATCAAGTGCCCCATGGTGGTCTTCTGAACTTCACCGGTTTTCAGCAGGTTCTACAGGGGTGTCACAATGTCATTTTTCAAAAACAAAAACAAAATTGTTATGATAATAATGTTCATGGAACCTTGAGCTCCAGGTTAATCACTTGTTACTGCCTCAAGGATTATAATCAAACAAATTTTTGTGTGCCTATATATATAATTATATATATATATATATATATATATATATATATATAATATACACACACTTATACACACACACATATATATGTGCATGTGTGTATGAATATATAAATATTATATACATATATATAAATGTATATATATTATACACAAATTATATATATTTATATATATAAACATATAGAACATAACATAATAGATAGATAGATATATGTGTATATATACATTGTGGTGTTTGTGTGTGTGTGTGTGTGTGTGTGTGTGTGGTGTGTGTGTGTGTGGTGTGTGGTGTATGTGTGTGTGTGTGTGTGTGTGTGTGTGCTCCAGTGCTAACGTGCTCTCCTAGCAATCTCGCTGACTGTGTTCAGTTCCCCGTAGTGGATGGTAAACCCCGGCCATTCTTTGCACGCAGAGGGTTATCTAGAAGCAAAATAAACAGCTTGTCACACTAAACAGAAAACCAATATCACAAACAAAATAAAATATATCCTTATATATATATATAAATATATATATATATATATATATACATATATATATATATATATATATATATACATACACACACATATATATATATATATAATATATATATATATATATATTATGCATACATATGTATGTAATATATATATATATATATATATATAATATATATATGTGTGTGTATTTAATGCGTGTGTGTGTGTGTGTGTGAATAGGTATATATATGTGTTGGTATATATACCGTATATACATATATGCATATATTTCATAGACATATATATATATAATCAGTATATGTATATGTATGTTATGTTATACATAATATATGAGTATATGTACATTATATATACATATACATATATACATATATATATATATACATATTGTATACATGGTATATCAGTATATGTATATATTATGTATGTGTAAATATATATATATATGAATTATATATATACAAATATATCTATATCTATTTATCTCTATATATTCATATATGTGATGTATTTGAAAATATATGTATATTTTAGATCACGGCGTACTAGTCGATCCGCCGTATAAGTCGAACTCAAAAATTCTGAAGCCTAATTATGTTTATGAATACATTCGCCGGATAAGACGACCCCCCCCCCCAAAAAAAAAAAAAATAATAATAATAATAAAGCAACCCCAATTTCCTACTCCTATTGTATCGAAATAAATAGATAAAAAAGAACTATTGCATCGTAGCATTTTTAAGACACATCTAAAACACTTAAGTCGCAAATGAGTTCCAAGACAGAGCAAACCAGCCTAACCAAAGCATAACGATCTTAATCTACCCAATGATTTAAGTCACTGATATGATTATAATCTGTATGTTAAATATACACCAAACATAAGTTTCAGTGGAAAATAATGGAGGTGAGCTGGTGAATTGTGGGAAAGGAGGGACAACGAGTGCTAGGCAGGCAGTTTCATTGGTTAACATTCTATTTTCGGCGTACAAGTCGACCACTGGTTTGGGAGGCGGGGTACTTTTAGGCTTCAAATATCGACTTATTGGTCAGCATATCATATAAATTAGATATACTTTTAAGCTTCAAATGTCGGCTTATTGGCCAGCATATCATGTAAATTAGATATACTTTTA
>NW_020868668.1:174935-184935 GCF_003789085.1 Penaeus vannamei
AGACGAAGAGGTAGTCCATAGGTATGAGTTTAGTCCGAGGAGGCAGTCAACAAGGGATTCAGGGAGGCGAAGGCAATCTCAAGTAACTTGTTGGAGAGAAGATAGTTCCCAGGTGAGTAACAGATGAGTAGTCACAGGTGAGCTGGAGAAAATGCAGTCCCAGATAAGTTGGGAGAGAGGAGGAAATGAGTCAATTCTCAGATTATTCAAAGGAGAGAATACAGTCCTCACGTGAAGTGGATAATGAAAGGTGAGTTGAAGAGAAGCAGTCTTCAGGTGAACTAGGAAACAGGATACAGTCGAAGGAGAGTTGGATAAGAGAAGATAAGAGAAGGCAGGTGGGTTCGGGAGAAGAGAAATTCCAGGGGAGATGGATGAAATGAAGCAGTTTCCATGTGGACAGAAGACAGTCCCAGGGGCGTTGGGGGCTAGGAGGCAGTCCCTAAGTGAGCTGGAGATCAAATAGTTTCCTGAGAAACGCATTCCCAAAGTAGCAGTTATAGAAAAGATAACAGTGTGAGTGAAGACACTTCCTAGTTGAGCTAGAAGACAGGAGTCATTCTCCACATGAGGAGAAGCATTCTCTAGGTGAGTTGGAAAAGAGGCAGACACCAGGTGAGCTGGAAGGGAATAAGCAATATATAGGAAGTCTTACCTCAAAAAGAGACAGACCATCTTCAAGCGTTTATCCCTAGTTACCACAACTATTACTTAAACGCAGAAAAGATCGGGTAATCAATTTAAACGTGACTTATAGCAGTTTGTTTGTTTGTTTGGTGAAATCGATGGTATCACGTTTTCAAATACTGAGAATATACTCAATTTCTCCTAGAACAGCGGTAATTAACCTGTGTTACTAGCACCCCCTGGGAATGCTGAAATCAATTTAAGAAGGTGCTGGGAAGTGTTGAATGCATGACCGTAATATATTCATCTAATTACCCAGTTCGTCAGTCCTCTCCTTTGCTCGGGTTTTCTTATTTCTTCTAACATCAATGATGCAGTTGGTTTTATTCATAAGGAATTCGCAAAATAAATCATCAAGTAGTAATTTACTTCACTTTCATTTATCTCTCTACTAGCCAGATATTAGGAAGTCTTAGGGGGTGATAGACTACTAGACCTGACTACAGGGTGCTATTGATGGAAATGGTTAAGAAACGCTTTCCTAAGAAGATTAATTTCTTTTCTTGGTTTTATATATATATCTACAGATGTACCTTGCAATGCTTGGTTTATCTAATAATCTGCTAAATGTGTAATTTTACTTATTTTTTAGGAATCATTTCAATAAATTCCCGATAGAAATTGATATGAGTAATTTCCATGTTATCGACATTGTTGAAGTCTGTACTATATATAGTTAAAGCACTTATGTGTATATATATATATATATATATATATATATATATATATATATATATATATATATATATATATAAGGTTAATATAACTAAGTGACACATTATATTTAAAAGCGATTATGTGCGAGTAAATGCTTAAATATTCAACAAAGTAATCATCAATATTGATTCAGAAAAATTACAATGCCTATTGTGCAAATACAGCAATATGTTACGTAAACTAATACTAGCCTTTTTGTCAAAAATGTCAGCAGATTTTTTATTAGGTACCTTGAACCATCTGACTCTTATAGCAGTATACTCAATAAATGAGTGAATAAATGTGTGTCTGTGTGTGTTTGTGTGTGTGATATCTTTGAAGTTTATTCATTTCACACCATTTCGTAGGGCATCTATGAAAATTATGCCCCGAGTGAGGCTCGAACTCACGACCTTCAGATTATGAGACTGACGCGCTGCCTACTGCGCCATCGAGGCTATGAAATGGTGTGACATTATTGTTAAAATGAACAGCAATGTTCATGTTTGTTCTAGAATTAGTGGTAATTCTAGAATTAATTAATACATATATAATTAATCTATATATATACGTACCCCTTCCCAAACACATATATTCATGTATGTATGTATATGAAATGAAAGGATAACTTACTACCAATAGTAAAAGAATCTGAAATCTCTGAAATATAAGTAACTTATAAAACTTATAAAACTAAAACAGCTACTCTAATAGGAGAGGCACGAACCGCACTCAGGGGAAGACAGAAGAATCACAAAGGTGGTACACCTGAGTTTAGGGCGAAGGTAGTTTCAGATGAATTGGAGAAGAGGAGATGGTCCCCAGGTGAGTAACAGGTGAGCAGTCTCAAGGGAGCTGGAGAGAATGTAGTACCGGGGAAGTTAGAGGAAACGGCCCTATGTGAGGAAGAGAACAGAACGAAGTCACAGAAAATTTAGAGAAGGTAGACCGTAGGTAAGCTGGAGATGTGAAGACAATCCCAGGTGAGTCGAAGAGGGGCAGTCCTCAGGTTAATTGGGAAACAGAAGGCAGTCCCAGGATAATTGGATAAGAGTGGGCAATTCCCAGGTGGAACAGGGAGAGAAGTCGCAGATAAGGAGACAAATGAAGCTGTCCCCATGAGCAGTATCCACGAACATTCCCAGACAATTTTGAGAATGAAATCCGAGACTGCCTCAAAAGCGTCTGAGTCAGAAAAATCGTCTTAGACGTTTTCGGAGCGAATTCTCAGCCAATTTGTCTCAAACAGGCGCTGTGTCATCTATAAAAATATCAACAAATATAAAAATCAGACAAGGACATATATATATGTGTGTGTGTGTGTGTGTATAATGTGTAGTTTGATAATTGCTTTGTAAATACTTGCTCAATAAAAGATATGTTTAGGCCATGAGAATCAATATATATATATATATATAATATATATATATATATATATATATATATATATATATATATATATATGTATATATATATATATATATATATATATATATATATATATATATATATAAATCTTCAGTAAATTTCATTATTCCCCCAAAATATGGTTTCATGACTGAAATGCTGTTCTTTTGTCATGGTTTTTATGGAGAATGCACCACGATAAAAGAAAGAAAGAAAGAAAAAACGGAATCTACCGTATCTACTTTTGTGTCCGTAAAATTAGTACATTTTAATCAATGTTTATTCTACGTCTACTCAGGGTACCTGGCTTTTACTCAGGAGGCCCGTGTACGTTTGCTAACAAGAGAATCGGTTTCTTATTCATACAATCAACGTCTAACATTTTGTATGCAATTGATTGATCCTTGAAAGACCTGCATATTTCAAGAAAAAATAATTGTTGAGCATTCCTACAGAGTGAAATTGTCTGCATCACGAGTAGTGTGTTTCTTCTTTATCTTAAGGCCTGTCCAGGTAAATACTAAGGCACACGGACAAGTTGATGAACAGGCGGGAGTGCCCGATGATAATAGTAGTAATAAGCATCACCAAGAAGAAAATATTCAGTAGCATGTTAATTACTTTATGAGTAAAGAAAAATATAAGAAACACCATAACAGCAGAAGCCCGAGTCACCGGGCACCACCTACTGATTTTGCTCACTTGACGGTTTGTGCGTCAAATGGGCCCATTTACGGGTATGCCTGCAGGTCGGCTCGTTTATTCATTTTACCGCATTTCGTATGACATCTATGAAAAGAATGCCCCGAGTGAGGCTCGAACTCACGACCTTCAGATTATGAGACTGACGCGCTGCCTACTGCGCCATCGAGGCTATGCATGATTGTGATTTTCTTATTAAAGCTATGCTGACTGTTACTTTTTTTCCCTGTATCCTACCCCAGACAAGCAAATATAATTAAGTATACTTATGACACTAAATGATGACCTACTCCTAGTGATAAACAGAACCGGAATAAACTCCCAAAAAGGATTAAAATTCGAAAAATATTATTAAACAATTATGGTTTACACGCACGGATTAATGCTCATGTGTACATTTGTCTTTTCTAAATGCAGATCATTCATAGAGAGATTAGTATATAGATTGAGCAATAGATGAATAGATGCATGTGATATATGAATATATCTATAATCACATATATGCACACACACACACACACACGCACGCACACACACACACACACACACACACACACACACACATACACATACACATACACACACACACACACACACACACACACACACACACACACACACACACATATATATATATATATATATATATATATATATATATATACATATATATATATATACACGTGTAAAATGTTAATAGACATGTCTACACAAACATACACACACACATACACACAAATACACACGCACGCACACATCCACATACGCGCACACATGCATACACACACACACACACACACACACACACACACACACACACACACACACACACACACACACACATACACACAATATATATGCGTGTGTGTGTGTGTGTGTGTGTGTGGCGTGTGTGTGTAAACGCGCGGACGGACACACACACACACACACACACACACACACACACACACACACAACACACACACACACACACACACACACACACACACAACACACATATATATATATATTATATATATAATATATATATATATATATATATATATTGCAATACCCCATTCGAAACCGTTGACAGTTGAGGTGAAATTCACGAAACAACTTTAGTGTACTTAAATGTAAACATTTTCATTTTACATTTTTAGTTTTTACCCATTATGAATGGGTCAGTCATACGAGAAATCTTAATATCTACCATAAACACGGATCTACAGTATCTAGTGTAAGTGTGTGTGGTGTGTGTGTGTGTGTGTGTGTGTGTGTGTGTGTGTGTGTGTGTGTGTGTGTGTGTGTGTGTGTGTGTGTGTGAGTGTGTGTTTGTGTGTGTGAAGAGATCGAGGTTAGACATGATTTTTTTCCGTAAGATTAGTACATCTTAATCGATGTTTCTTCGAAGTCTACTGAGACTTAGGAATCGTTTTTTTACTCATACAATCAAGGCCTAACATCTTACAACTAAATGACCCTTGAATAGACCTGCATCTTTCAACAAAAATAATTACTGAGAATTCCTACAGAGTGAAATTGTCTGCATTTTCTCAAAGCCTGTCTGGACGATCGGGCGAGTCCGTCGAGCAGCGGGTTGGTGGGCGAATTCTTCACGGCCGAGTTGGTGTATCGGAGGGCGTGGCTGACGATGGCAGGAGCATGTAATGAGCATTTCCAAGAAGAAAAAAAAAGGTTCATAATCACTTTGTGTGCAAAGACAAAGAACAGAATCTGGCGTAAATCTCGGGTCAATGAATGTTTATGAAAGCCGCATAACAATGCTTCGGGAGCTAAAACATGGCTTGAAGCAAGATTTCAGAAAATATAAAAAACAACACAAGCACTTTTAAAACACTAATAAAAGTGGAGCCAAATATAACGAAAATATAAACATGAAAAACAGTGTTACAGCAGCAGCTCGTACCACCTGGTGATTTCGGTTATTTGATGGTTTGACCGTCAAACGCGCACGGTAACGGGTATGCCCGCCGTACAGGCCCGCTCGTTATTCATTTTACCATACATGGTGTGAGTTCTATGAAAAGTATGCCCCGAGTGAGGCTCGAACTCACGACCTTCAGATTATGAGACTGACGCGCTGCCTACTGCGCCATCGAGGCCATGTAAATTGATGATTTTCTGGTAATCAAGAACCAATATGTTTTTAATATATATTAATAGTAGTTAGCAGATATTGACCTATGTACCCTCTCCCCAGACATGTGTATGCAATGCATACATATTGATGACCTACTGCTTATAAAAAGAAAACCTCAAAATTTTTGGATAAAATCTGTGAGTTATCTCACAGGAGAGGAACCGGATGTGGCTGCAGTACTTTAGCTCAGTAGCTACAAATTACAACAAATCAAACCTTTGCAAGAATGTCAGATCTTTTTTGTGTCATATACGTGAATAGGATGTATTCTACTTTACCACCTACCTAGGTTCAGTTCCAATGTAACCAGGTTGGAGACAAAGAGGTAGGAAAAGGTAATTTGAGATGAATTGTAGAAAAAATGATGATGAATTGCAATAAGATGATGGTGAATTGATGGTGGTGATGATGATGAATAATGATGGTGAATTGCAGATGATGATGGTGAGGATGATGGTGAATGAGGATGGTGGTGAATTGCAGATAAACAGACCTAGGTGAGTTGGAGAGAATGCAGTACCAGATGAGTTGGGGGCGAGGAGGCACCTACCTGAGAACGTTCTGACTTGGAGAACAGAAGCCAATTCTTAGGTAGCCTGGGAAAGAGAAGGTAGTCTTCAGGTGAATTAAAGGCAGTCGTAGGTAAGTCGGGGTCTAGAAGCTACTCCCTACGTGATCTGGAAAAGAACAAGCAGTCTCCAGAACCGCACTCCCAAAGTAGTATTTGCACAAGACATAACAGGACCCATGTGTTTTCGAAGTGGGAAGACAGGAGGCAGTCTTTAGGTGAGTTAGAGAAGCGGAAGCCGGGCGAGATAGGAGGGAAGAGGCAATTTCTAGAGTCTTAGCTCAACTCCATCCCCTCCGAGAGACATCTTCAAGCGTTCATTTCCAACCACGACATCCACTTCCTGAACGCAGGAAAGAGTGGCCAAACAATTTGATCACGTGAGTCATTTTACCCCTGACTGCTGAAATCGCTGGTATCATATTTCCCACATAAGAACTATGTCCGATTTCTCCTAGGACAGCGTTTCTTAAAATGGGATTCGGAAATAAATTCTATGGAGGTGCTAGGAAGTGTTCAATACATGGCGCTAGATTGCCTAGATCAAACTACAACTAGGGCTATCCTAGAAGGAATAATGTTTTTTTTTCTTGGTTTTATACATATTTAAAGATATACCTTGCAATAATCTTCTAAAAGTGCAATTTAACCTTTAAAGAAATCAATTAAATGATTTCAAACTAGGGAATTTGTACTTTTAAATCTTGATATTATTGGAGCTTTAAATACATAAGGTTAAAATAGTTAAGCGACGCAATTGCTGCAGTGCAAAGGGACGACCAAATAATAAATAAAAAAAACAGTAATTATGTGATTTATTATCAAAATTTTTGACAATAATATTTGCATTTTTTATACATCTTGGATCTTCTGGAATGTTAAAATGTTTTTATAGAGCACACACACACACACATATATACACATATAAATACATATACATGTGTGAATATATATGTATATAGTTATGTATATACGTATCTATATATAAATATATAGACGTATATATATACATATATATGTATGTATGTATGTATGTATGTATTTATATTTATATATATATATATATATATGCTTTTAACCCCCCCCCCCAGGGTAGTGAAATAACAAACATCATGGTTTCTTTTCGAGCCTAGAAGAGGAAAGTAGCATGAAGATAAATCAGGAGAAACGATATAATATATATATATATATATATATATATATAATATATATATATATATATACATATAGATAGATAGATAGATAGATGGATAGACACATAAACATATGTTTATATAGACATCTGTGTGTATACGCATACACACATGCATACCCTCACAGGCGCGCACGTGCGCATGTACATATTTGTATGTGTATGCATACATATTTACAGTCCTGTATACATGCATATACATACATACACATACTCGCACACTTGCTTACAATTTATGTATATACACATATATACACATTAACATATATATATATATATATATATATATATAATATATTATATATATATATATATATATATATACCGTATATGCCGTTGAAGTCTAGTTGAATGTTGAATATAAAATAGGAAATCCCTGAGGGATAAAGAAGAGAAATTGCCTACATAACCTAACTCGTTGTCCACCACCTCTCATAACTCGCACCACAACTGTTAACCCAATGAAACTCCTTTTTGGTTAGGACAGTTCGTTATTGTTTGATTAGACTATTTTACATGTGTTAAAACTGAATTGAGGATTGAGTATTTTAGAAAAGTATCTTAGAAAAGTTTATGCCTTTTCGTAGCTTATTTCTTTCTTTCCATACAGTAGGAAATGTGTGTGTGAAATGTGCTCGTATACGGGTATGCCCGCCAATCAGATCCACTCGTTTATTCATTTAACATACTTCGTATGGTATATATGAAAAGTATGCCCCGAGTGAGGCTCGAACTCACGACCTTCAGATTATGAGACTGACGCGCTGCCTACTGCGCCATCGAGGCTATACATACTGGTGATTTCCTTGCAAGGAAGAACGCCACTATCCATGTGTTTCTGTTAATATATCAATAGCAATTAGTAGTTACTGATAAACTACTTATCTCTAAACACGTATATGTAATATATATATATAAATATGAAAGTAAATGATGACATATCCCAAATAAAAAAGACAAGAAATTTCCAATTAGGATTTTTTTAAATGAAAAAATTTTAATTTGAAATTGAAACAGTTACTCTGATAGAAGCACGAAGCGAATTCAGGGGAATGCAGACGCCTGGTCGCACAGGAAGGGAGACAAGGTGTGGCTGCAGTATTTTAGCTCAGTAACAGACTTTTATGAAGAGCACCTACACATTGCAACAAGTTAAACCTTTACCAGAATATCACAATCCTTGTATCATATACGTGAAAAGGATGTATTCTACTCTACCCGACTACCAAGGTTCAATCCTAATGTAACCAGGTAAGTAGGAGACAAAGAGGCAGTCAATAAGTATGAGTAATAGGGCTAAGAGGAAGTCCCCGTGAAGAGTAGGCAATTTCTGATGGAGAAAAGACGGTCCCAAACAGAAGTGGAGATGAGCGGTCCCAGGTGAGCTAGAGAGAATACAGTTCCAGATAAGTTGGGGACGAAGGGGCACCTACCTAAGAACGTTCGTTGATACCACTCCAGGTGACTTGGAGAACAGGAGGCAGTCTTCAGCTGAACTGAAGGTAGTCCAAGGTGAGTTGGAGGCTAGGAGCTAGTGCTTAAGTAAGCTGGAGAAGAGCAAGCAGTCTGCAGAAAAACGTATTCCCAAAGTAGTAGTTGCAGAAGAGATAACAGGCCCATCTGCGTGTATCCACTTACGGAAACACACATGCATACGCACGCACACATTTTTGTATGTCTACTTATATGCATACATATATCCATCCATCCATACATGCTTACAATTCATATATGCATTACAGATATGGTATATATACATATATGTTATTACCTGTGTGTATATATACATATATGTTATCTACCTATGTGTATATATATATATATATATTAATATATACCGCATATGTCAGCGTTTAAGTCGACATTCGAATCTTTTTTGTATGTCGAAAATAAAATGCGAAACTTTACCACTGTGGGATAAACAAGTGAAATTGCATACACAGTGTCACCTGCCCAACACAATTATAATTCAATTGAAACACCTTTTTGGTAAGGACAGGTTAAATTTCCTTGACATGAGACTTGAGTGGTTTAAGAATTTGTCTTAGAACAGTTTATGACATGCCGTAGTATTTTTCCTTTTCTCCATACAGTAGGGCTGGGGAAGTAGAGCTGTATCATTTTTAGGGTCGCCTTACCTGGAAATATAGTCCTAGACCTAAATTACTCATCAGAATTTTAGGGGTCGACTTCCACTATATATATATATATATATATATATATATATATATATATATATATATATATATATATATAATATATATATGAAAAGGCAGAAGAGAAATGTTTATGAACCACATAATATACATCGGGAACTACATAGTCATGAGCAAGATTTCAGAATATATTTAAGACTGATCGTAAAAAATTCCCATAACATAACTTTTCATAATGCCTGGCCATTTCTCTCGTTAACAGGAATACCCGCCGACTAGGCTCGCTATTTCGTATGGCATTTATGAAAAGTATGCCCCGAGTGAGGCTCGAACTCACGACCTTCAGATTATGAGACTGACGCGCTGCCTACTGCGCCATCGAGGCCATGAAAGGTCGTGATTGTCTTGCAATGAAGAATGAAATTGTCCATATGTTTTGTTAATATATT
>NW_020868668.1:197435-207379 GCF_003789085.1 Penaeus vannamei
CGTGAGGAGAGGGGGTGAGGGTGAGGGGTGAGGAGTGAGGCGTGAGGAGTGAGGGGTGAGGGGTGAGGGCGTGAGGGCGTGAGGGTGGTGAGGGGGCGTGGGGGTGAGGGCGTGAGGGGAAGGGAGATGAGCCCGACGGATGAGACAGAAATGGGTGGCATTTCCCGCTGCAGGAAATGTTTGGCGACTTACCAACATCCTTCCATTTTAACTGGCTGAGAGCGTCAGGACTATAAACAGAGTACTTAGTATTCGTATATAAATAGCAATATTTCTTAATAGATGATAATTATATGATAACGATAATGACAGAGTATTTGTGTCATTATGACAACGTTAATTAGTATTTATGTCATTATGATAACGATAATGACAATAGCGATAGCGATAATTTTAGCAAATTTAATTATCTTAATGATGATAATGATAATATCTTAAAAAGTGTTGCAACGATAATACTTATGACGAAAGTGGTAATGAAAATAATATGATAAAAGTCCATTCAGCGATAATTACGATTAGATTACCAAAAAGAAGAATTTAGCCTTCAAAAAAAACGAAATTAGATATATCATTACTGCTTAATACTTATCGAGATTATTGGCTCAATTTACTAATTACTAAATTCTGCTGATGATTCTTCATGTCATCTTTTTCATCTATAATGAATCAGAAGGATTTAGGCCTCGTTAATGACCAATAAATAGGCCTGATTATAAGCTAATTATTTTCTTCACAAATCCGGCATCCTCATACAAATATACGATACACACACGTGCACGTATAAACACGTTCTAACTCATAAATATACATGTAAACACACGTGAAAGTACACACATACGTATGTATAATCACGCTCATTTGTACATACACACACACACACACACACACATACGCATGTTTATGCACACACACGTGCGCGCACACACACACACACACACGCATATGGCACACACGCACGCTCACGCACGGACACACACACACACACACACACACAAATCCTCTTTCCATCCGCAAGTTGGGTTTTTCTCTCTTTTCTTTTGTGAATTATAAATCGGATTATGAATTATGTCCTTCAGTCTAAATAAATCTGATTAAGAATATATAGATTATTATTACTTCTCTTTTCCTCTCCTCTCTTCGCCCCTCTTCTCTCCTCTTCTCTCCCATCCCCTCCCCTTCCCTTCCCTCCCCTCCCTCCACTGGTTTTCCCCTCTCTTTCATTCCTCCCCCTTCCTTCCCCTCCCCTTTCTCCTTCCTCACCTCCTCCCTCCTCCTCTCTCTCCTCCTCTTTCCTCCCTCCCCCTTCTTCTCCTTTCTTTTCCCCTCCTCTGGTCTTCTCTCTCTCCCTTCCCCATCCCTCCCTTCCTCTTCCATCCCCTCCTCTCCCCCACCCCTCCCTCCTCTTCCCTCCCCTCCTCTCCCCTCTCCCTCCCTTCCTTCCCCTTCTATTTCCTCTTCCATCTAACGCCTATTTTGTACCAAGATTATCACCCAGTTGATCAGTATGAACAATTTCTTAATTTGTTTTCAGTACTCAAGTGCTATAAAAGACTAAAGTAGATTTCATAATGAGCACCATGATGTCAGTGATTATTATGATGATAAAGAAGAGAGGAGACAGACGAACGGTGATGATGATGGTAAGGATGTAATGTCAGCAAAAATAATAACGACGATAATGATAATAAAGGCGCTCATGTTGATAATTGTGGTGAGATTAACTGATTAATATAACATTGCTAATAGTCATGAATTCCAGACAAACGTAAATGATAATGACGATAATGATAATAATAGCGTTGAAGATAATGTATCAACAAATGTAATTAGACAAATGGGTAGTATAACATTGTTAATGATCATAAATTCCAGGCAAACGTAAATAATGAGGATAATGATATAATAGCGTGAGATAACTGCAAATATAAATAATAATATAACTGTTTTACATAAAACTGCAATTATATAAATGGTTTATATAACATTGATAACCATCATAAAATCCGGACAGCCGTAAATAATAATGACGATAACGATGATAATAGCGATGATAACTGCAATTAGATAAATGGTTGATATAACATTGATAATCATCATAAAATCCAGACAGGCGTATATAATAATGACGATAACGATAATAATAGCGTTGATGATAACCAATTATATAAATGGTTTATATACCATTGATAACCATCATAAAATCCGGACAGACGTAAATAATAATGACGATAATGATAATAGCGTTGATGATAACTGCAATTAGATAAATGGTTTATATACCATTGATGATCATCATAAAATCCGGACAGACGTAACTAATAATGACGATAATGATAAGGTTGATGATAACTGCAATTAGATAAATGGTTGATATAGCATTGATATCGATCATAGAATCCAGGCAAACGTAACTAATGATTATGTCAATAAACACACGCGCTACAGACGGATATAAAAGAGTAAACAATCATAGCGATAGATCATTATAAGATCAAAGACTTTTTTCCCCTCAAGTCAGATTCTGTCTTCGTCAGTTCCCTTTTACTCAAGTCTTAGTTATTTGGCTTATTGGTGTTCTCCCCGGCTCCCCTTTGAAGCTCTCTTATCGGTCTTTCTTCATTTCCCCTTACTCCTTTATAATTCGGACCCTCCCTTACCCCTCTCCCTCTCACCCCTTCCCCTCTCCCTCTCACGCCCTCCCCTTCCCCTCTCCCTCTCACCCCCTCCCCTCTTCCCCTCTCTCCACCCCCTCCCTCTCCTCGCCCCTCGCCCATCCCCTCTCCCTCTTCACCCCCTCCTCCTTCTCCATTCCCTTCCCCTTTTCCCTTCTCTCCCTCTCCCCTCTCACCCCTCCCCTCTCCCTCACCCTCTCCCCTCTCCCCCCTCCCTCTCCCTCTCACCCCCTCCTCCCTTCTCCATTCCCTTCCCCTTCTCCTCTCCCTCTCCTCTTACCCTCCCATTCCCTCCTCTTCTCCCCCTCTCCCCTCTCACCCCTCCCCTTCCTCCCTCCCTCTCTCCCCCAATCCCCTCTCCCTCTCACCCCCTCCTCCTTCTCCATTCCCTCCCCCTTCCCCTCTCCCTCTCCCTCTCACCCCTCCCCTTCCTCTCCCCTCTCACCCCCCCCCTCTCCCTCTCCTCTCCCCCCTCCCCTCTCCCTCCTAACCCCATCCCCTCTCCCCTCCCCTCCTCCTCTCCCTCACCCTCTCACCCCCTCCCCTCTCCCTCTCACCCCCTCCTCCTTCTCCATTCCCTTCCCCCTTCCCCCCCCCCCCCCCCTTCTGTTTCTCTGTTCCTCGTTCAAAGACTCTTTATCTCATTATCAATCTGTTTTTCGTATTGATTTTGAGCGTTCAGCTTCGTTTAGGACGGTTCGGGCGGGTATTTCGAATTTCAAATGTGAGCTTTTTGTTTGTTTGTTTGAATATTTCTTTCTTCTCTTTCTTCTATCTATCTGTTCTATCTATCTTGTCTTTTCTCTCTTTCTCTCTCTCTCTATCTATCTCTCTATCTTTCTCTCTCTTTCTCTCTCTCTTCTCTTTCTCTCTCCTCTCTCTCTCTCTCTCTCTCTCTCACTCACTCTTTTCCTTCGTGTTTTTTCACTTCTGCTTCTCTGTTTCTTCTCTGTCTCTCCTCTCTCTCTCTCTCTCTCTCTTCTATCTATCTATTCTATCTATCTATCTATCTTATCTATCTATCTATCTCACTCTCACTCATCACTCTCTCTCTCTCTCTCCTCTCTCTCTCCTCTCTCTCTCTCTCTCTCTCTCTCTCTCTCTCTCTCTCTCTCTCTCTCTCTCTCTCTCTCTCTCTCTCTCTTATTCTATTTCTTATTCTATTACTACATCTCTTCATCTTTTTCACACCCACCTTTATTCTCGTTCCCTCTTTTCCTTTATACACATTTTCTCTGATTTGCTGTTCCATTATCTCTGATTTCCATCTCTTTAATAACTCCAATTCTCTTTACCTTTCTTATCGCCCTTTCTCCTCGTTCACTTCTCCCTCCCTTTCATTAATAATACCAAATGTCCTTTTATTCTTTTTCTGCTTCTTTTACATCCAATTCCTTTTCATCCTTTGTCTCCTTTTCTTTCTTCGCTCATTTCATCATTCGTATCTTCACCTCTGTCTTGTCGTTTTGCTCTCCCCTATTCTCTCCTCCTCCTCCTCCTCCTCCTCCCTCCCCGTTCATTATATACACAAACATATGTGTGGTACGTGTGTGTGTGTGTGTATGTCTATATGTATTTATGTATGTATGTATTTATGTGTAAGTGTATGTATATATGTAAATGTATATATGCCTCCTTTGCCTTTGCATTTCCCTCCCTCCCTCTTCCCTTCCTTCATTGCGTTCGTATCTCCTTCCCTCCTTCCTTCTTCCTCTTTGCCCTCTCTTCCCTTCGCATCTCCCTCCCTCCTCCTTTCCTCCCTAGCCTCCGCAATCCCTTTCCTCCTTCCTTCCTCCTCTCCTTCCTCTTTATCCCGCCTCCCTCCCTTCTTCACCGTCCTCTTTATCCCACCTCCCTCCCTCCCTTCTTCCTCTTTCTCCTTTCTTCCTTCTTCCTTCCTCTCCTCCTCCCTCCACCTCTCTTCCTTCTTTATCGCCTCCCTCCCTTCTTCACCTTCCTCTTTATCCCACCTCCCTCCCTTCTTCCCTTTCCTCTTTATCCCGCCTCCCTCCTTCCCTTCTCCTTCCTCTTTCTCCTTTCTTCCCTTCGCATCTCCCTCCCTCCTTTCTTCCTCTTTCTCCTTTCATCCCTTCGCATCTCCCTCCCTCCTTCCGTCCTCCTCTTCTCCCTCTTTATCCCGCCTCCCTCCCTCCTTCACCTTCCTCTTTATCCCGCCTCCCTCCCTCCCTTCTCCTTCCTCTTTCTCCTTCCTTCCCTTCGCATCTCCCTCCCCCCCCTTCCCCGCGCCCTCCTTGCCACGCCGCGGTCGTCGGGTCGTGATAGACCATCGCGGACCGTCTGATGGTTCGTCCCCGAGTATATTGGATCATTCCAGCGCCCTCCACAGCACTGCTTGTCAGGGATTTGCATTCAGAGGCCGGTCCGGGCGCCCTGATGGAGAGGCGTGACTAGCCGATCCACCCCCTTAACGCGTTCGAAGTGACGCTCGGTCTGCGTGTTGAGTCGAGTGTTATTTACTATATGCCTGGATGTCGAGGAGGCGCTTGGGGCGGGGGCGGAGGCGGTGTGCTGCGCGGAGGCTGTATGGGGGGGGTGTGGGGGCGCGGGGGGGGGGGAAGGCGGGGGGGGGAAGGGGGCGGGGGGGGGAGCAGGGGCTGCGGGGGGGAGGGGGTTGCGTTTGCTTAGTCCTATGGGTCTGGCGGTGTTCTGCCATGTGTTGTACATATATATGTACATATATATATATATATATAATATATATATATTATAATATATATATATATATATATATATATATATATTATATATATATAATATTATTATATATATATATAATATACAATGTAATAGTATATGCATATATATATATATATATATATATATATATATATATATATATATATATATATATATATATATATATATATATATATATATATATATATATATATATAATATTATACATATATATATATTAGTATATATATATTATATATATATATACTATCTAAGTATACATATATCTTATATGTGTGTTTGGTTCTTCCTCTTGTGTTGGCGTGTCGTTTGTGCTTTTATGTGCCGATAAAAAACACAAGTCTACTACTTTCACATTACCATTACGTATTATCATTATACTAATATATTCTCTATACTTGACTATCTCTCACTCTCTATATATTCATACTCTCATATACTAATATATACTAGTTACTGTATACGCAGCTATAATGTATTTACACACACACACATACACACACACACACGCAACACACACACACACACCACACACACACACACACCACACACAACACAACACACACACTACAGCACACACACACACACACACACACACCACTACACGTCTTGTTACGTCTATACGTTTATATACCATTATATTTACTATTATATCTATATATAGTTATATATCTATATTCATATCTATTATAGCGTTTATTCGATATAGTGAGTAATCAGATTGTACTGATTGTGCTTCATTACTATTATGTATACCATTAATATACATTACTATGTCAATACTCACTATACGTCTCACTATTATTTTACTATATTTGCTTTCGTCTTACTATATATATCTTACATATATATTTATATTCTATTACGATATCTCCTTCTATATATACTATATATATTTTTCTTCTATATACATATATATATTATACTACTATATTATTGATAATTATCTCTTCTATATACCTTTATTTATACATACATGCTGTATTCTATTTATTCTACATCCATTTCGTTATATGTGATATGCTTGTGTTTATCATCTCTTATACTTACTCTTATCATCTTAATCATTACTTACTTCTCTCTTACTTGATTCTGAGTTTGACTTACTACTATCGGCTATTCATTTCTAATATACTTACTATAGTTACTATATATCTGCGCTGTTGTGTGTTGTCGGTGTGTTCGCATACCTACTTATCATACTATACCAATATCATCATAGTTTCTACATATCATATATATCTTATATACGTTCGTATCTATCTCTATATTATATATCTCTTACTATATACTATGCTATTCTTGACTCTCCTTATTATCTCTTTATATATATATGTAATGTATGTATGTTTATGCTATTGCTTTCTCTCTATTATATCATGTTGTGTATCTCTGCGTGCGTATTTGTATCATATAACTATAATTCATTATATCCTATACTATTTCCCTCTCTATATTATATATAATTATATATACATGTTATGGTCATGTATACTGTATGTCATTACATCGCTATGTCTATACAAAATTCTTCGCGTGATCTAATTGATCTTTACTTGCTCCAGAATCTTCCTAACACTTTAGACGTGGCGATAACGGGAATAACAAGAACACCGATGCTCTCCAATCTATTGAGACCGATTACCCAGCATATGCAGCCATTAGACACATTCTCAGCTCGAGCATAACCACAAACAATCTCGCTTGCAATGAAGAGACTCAACGTTCAATCAAGAGAAATAATCACAGGATTAGTCTTCCTGTGATATCTTGTGAGATATCTTTCCTAATCATTCATTATTAGTTTGCCTTTCTTATCACTTGTCAACTTATTCATGTCAGTAATTGTGTTATTTCGTTTTGTTCATTGTGATGCAATCTGCCTACGTTTACTATTAGATAAACGATGTTAATGTTATAACGCAATGCGATCTAGCTGAGTGTTGTAGTATCATTATCATCATTATTATTATAGTTATTATCCTTATTTTTATTATCATCTATTTATTGTTGTTGTTGTTATTAACTATTATCATCATTCATTCATACACTATTATTCATTATATTTCTATATTATCTTATTACTGTTATCTTTAGTTATACTTATCATTATTATACTATTATCATTATTATTTATTATTAATTACTTATTACTTATTATTATTCATTTATATTATCACTATTTATTACATTACCATTATTTTTTCTTATTATTATTGTCATTATCCCTATCATTATTATCCATCTATTATTTATTATTACTTCATAATTTACTTATTATTATTGTTGTTAGTCTATTATCCATTTATCATTCATTATTATTATTCAGTATTCTTATTATTTATTCTTCTATTATATTATTAATTACTATTTATCATTATTCCTATATTATTATTCATTAATTATCATTACAATTATTATTATCATATCTTGTTGTGTTGTTTATTATCATTTATTATTATCTCCACTTCATTATTCATTCATTATCATATTTTCATGTATTATTATTATATTATCCTATTATTAGTCATTACGTTGCAACTGCTTATATCGGCTCTTGTGTTTCCTAGTGCTGCGTCGTTTCATCCTGGCCTACATTAGTGAGGGTAATTGCATGACATAAGATAACTAACTTGAACTCCATGCGTAAATATTCTCAGGGAATGAATGGCAGAATATTTACCCATTTATATCTCTATACAGGTCGTGTATTTCAAAAAACTATGTCGAGTTTGCCGTTGCTGTGCGTCGCGCTTTTGTGCTATGTTGGTGTTTGTCTGTTGTGTTGCGTGATGTGTGTGTGTTGTTGTTTGTGCTGTTGTGTACATGCATACATACACACATACATATATTTGAATATATTATATAATATATGATATACTATATATATATCATTATCATCAATACTTATATATATTTATTATATACCACAGACTCTCACACACACCACACACTACACACCTACACACACACACACCACACACACACCACACACACCACACACACACACACACCACACCCACACACACACTATATATCTATTATATATATACTATATATATATATATCATCTTCTCTCATCTACTAATATTACTATATATCTACATCATATGTGTATTATATATTATATGTATATATATGCTGTGTGCGTGTGGTGTTTGCTGTGTAGCTCTTGCTCTGGTGTGTTGTGTCTTGTGTGTGTGTTGTCCTGTGTGCATGTGTGTGTGTGCGTGTGTGTGTGCGTGTGTGTGGCGTGTGTATGTATGTTTGTATATCTTATATATACTTATCTTCATATTCTATTACTAATTATTCTCTCTTACTATTATACTTACTTATATACTATATATTATGCGTGGTGGGTGTGTGTGCTTGTGGCGTGCTCGTTGTGTTCCCTTGCGTGTTGTGTGTGTTGTGTCCTCGTGTGTCGTGCTGTTGTGTGTGTGTGTCTTTGAGGATTTAGGTTTTGTGTGAGTGTTGTGTGCGTGTGTTTGTTGTGTGGCTGTGGGTGTGTGAGTGTAATGACTATGCTATTTTTTATATATATATATTATATGTAGTTATGTTTATCATATCGTATATGTGTATATAATATATATAGTATACTATTAGATTAATATGCTTTAATAATAATATAATAAGCTTTATAGTTCCGTTATTATGATATATAGTAGGTATATATATTATATATACGTATTTCATTGTTAGATTTTATATATTATACAGTATTGTTGTATTTGTGTGTATGTATATCTCTTACACTTTGTATAATATATATACTTATATGATATCTTATGAGCGTGATTAACTTTAAATCTATTATCCTATTATTGTGTGAGTATATCCCTTATATATCTATGTTATATATATAGTTATACATTATTACTATATATGTATTAATTCATTTATCTTTATACTTACATACTTAATACTACTAATATGACTTTATATATCTAGTCATGTCTGTGTATACGCTCATCTATACACGTATTCTGTTCTTCTCTCTCTCTTTCCTTACTACTATTCAAAATCCCGTAAACTAAGACTCACACGCAGTTATACCCCAAAAGCCAATCGCCACCTCCCCGCCTCATTCCGTCATTCTCTGCGTCTCACAACCCCCTCCCTCCTCCCCTCTTCCCCTTCTCATGCATACCCCCCCCAGCCCCAGCTCTCGTCTTCTCCTCTCTCAATTGAGCACCTGCCTCCTGTCCCACCCACCATCAGCTACGCGACCCCCTCCCCTCTTTCCCTTCTCCCCCTAGCTTATCTGCGCTCTTTTTCCTCTTGGGCCCACCCTCCAGCCAAGTCTCCCGTTGCTTTGCTACTGTGTAATATGTCCTTTTCCTATTCTGTCTCCCTGTTCCCTATTCTTCCCATGTTCGTCTTTTCCTCCTCATCCCCCACTATTCTTTCCCCAACTATAACCCCCAACCCATCCACATTTTCGCACCTAATCCACACATCCTCTCTCAGCCTACACATCCATCCCTTCCTGTCTTTGCCTTCCCACATCATTTACTATCATACACCCCTACAACTCCTCCATTT
>NW_020868668.1:212479-214979 GCF_003789085.1 Penaeus vannamei
TCTTTCAGTCGTTCTCTCGCGAATTGGGTTTGGTGGTTCTTCTCCGTCCCCTAGTCAGCCCTACTCTTTTTTTTGGGGGGGATTTTTTTTTGGGGGGGAGGGGGGGGTTTTTTTGGTGGTGGTGGTGGTGTCGGTTCTGTGCGTTGTCTTTCTTGTTGTCGGTTTTGATTTGAATGTATATTTGATTATTTCTTTTCCTTTATTCTCTTTCTTCTCTGTTCGTAGCTCCCCCACTCCCCCTTCCCATTCCCAATGTCATTCTCGTCTTTCCCTATTTATTTCCTCTTCCCCATACCTCTATTCCATCCACCACCCGCCATTCCCTCCTCCTTTCCTCTTCCCATTATCTCCCTACCTCTCCTCTCTCTTCTCCTCCTCCCCTTCCCTCATTTATCCCTCCCTCTCCCTCTCCTTCTCCCCACTCTCTGTACTCCCCCCCCCCCCCATCTAACACTCCCCACACACAAGGAGAACCATGCTTGAATTCCCTCAAAGCACGTGGTCGGAACGCCGCTTGACAGAGTTATAAATAGCGTCGAACCAAACCACGCAACGCACAGACTCACTAGCGGCGAGTCTCAGGTCCGGACTCCTGTGGCCGGTTTGGTAAAATTATGCGAGGCTCGATATAACGAATATTCGTTATACGGACATGCGTATGTAGAAGGATAAATGCATATTTGTCTAGATATACATATCAACCGGTTAGATATATAGATAAATGTATGTCTCTCAGATAAATAGATAGGCATTTATTTCTTTGTATATGCATGTACATATATATGAATATTCATTCGGTCGAGCCTCGTACAATATGAACAACCCGGCCATTAGCCAATCAAGCTAAATTAGAGATTCCATGTCCACTTGAATATGGGTCGTGAATCCCTTCCTCAAACCTGCTCTATTTTCTCACTCTCTCTCGCTGCCTCCTTCTCCCTTCCTCACGTAACTACTCCTCTCTCCCATTATTCACCCCCTCCCCCCTTCGATTCACTCTCCCTCCCCTTCCCCTCTTGGCCTCCTCGTCACTCCACTCCCCACTCCCTACTCCTCCCGCCCCATCACGCAATTTACATTAAAATAATCGGTTGATTAAGGAAGAATGATTGAATAAACGAAGAGAGAAACGGAAAAGACTGATAAACAGACGTGACACAAACAGAAAAAGATAAATAAGACAATAAATTATATGATATATGGATAGAAAATAATAATGAAAAGAAATTGAAGACAGAAAGAAAAACAAAAACTGAACAAGGCAAAGACTGGATGCAAAACAGCGATAGTAAAAGTATTTGGAACGAGAATTGATGAAATCGAAAAGGTAACGAAAGGGCGATAAAATGATGATAGAACAATCAAAATAATGACAACAATGATAATGACTGCATACTCCTAAAACTGCAATGGAAAATACTTATAGACCTCAGAGCCAGCGAAGGTGACTTGCAGTTTCCAGAGTAATCGCTATTGTCAGAGAAAGCAACATAATGCAAGCCAATAACACACGCAAATGAAATGCTCTTACTGGTGTTTCTAGGCCGGTAATAGCTTGAATAAACATCAAAATGATAATAGATGCCATAATAATCGAGATGCTGATCATCTAAAAAGGCCTTAATGAAAATTACTCATTTTACCGTATTATGATCTGTCGGTTTCGCGTTTCCTGTCAGACAGCGAAAAGGTCGATGGTTTATATTTGTATTTGTCATTAGCATTACTCTATTTTAAGCATTAGCAGGCCTGTGATGATTAGGAGAGTGGGCATGTAAATAATATTGATAAGCATGGAAAAAAGAAAATCTCTGTATATATACACATACACATACACACACACACACACACACACACACACACACACACACGCAACCACACACACACACACACACACACACACACACATACACACAACATATATATATTATATATATATATATATATATATATATATATATATATATATATATATATATATATAATATATATATATATTATATATATATATATATATATATATATATTATATATATTATATATATATATATATATATATATATATATATATATATATATATATATATATATATATAGAGAGAGAGAGAGAGAGAGAGAGAGAGAGAGAGAGAGAGAGAGAGAGAGAGAGAATAATTATGAAACTCATATACGATAATAAAACGATAATGATAAAAAAGATATCTCTACCTGGCGCTATTCTCGGCGTGTTTTATTAAGCAAGCAAAGAAGATAAAAAGCCGAGAGCGAACCGACTCCCTCTCCCTTCCCTCTCCTCTCCCCTCATCCTCCTCTCCCCTCTCCCTTCTCCTCCCCCTCCCCCTCTCCCCTCCCTCCCCTCTTCCTCTCCCCCCTCTCCCTCTCCCTCTCCCCTCTCCCTCTCTCTCCCCTCCTCCCCCCCTCCCTCCTCCTCCGGCTTGATGAGAGAAGCGAACTTTAAAAGCAAATGTATGTAAATGTACATCATAATGCGTCCTTTGAT
>NW_020868668.1:219979-232479 GCF_003789085.1 Penaeus vannamei
GTATATACGTCGTTACAGCTTTAGTAATAGTAATAGTATACACAGTATACAAGTCTAGTTATACCTTTAGTTATATACAGACAGTATATACTAGTAGTAAGTATACCCCTAGTTCAGTTACACTTTTATTAATAGTAATAGTATACCCAGTATATACTAGTTCAGTTACACTTTTATTAATAGTAATAGTATACCCAGTATATACTAGTTCAGTTACACTAGTATATACTCAGTTACACTTTATTAATAGAATAGTATACAGTAGTATACAGTTACACTTTTATTAATAGTAATAGTATACAGTATTATAGTTCAGTTCTTTTATTAATAGTAATAGTATACCCAGTATATACTATTCAGTTACACTTTTATTAATAGTATTATACCAGTAATATAAGTAATAATAGCCTTTATTATTAATAGTAATAGGTATACTAGTCAGTTACTTTTATTAATAGTAATAGTATACCCAGTATAACTAGTTCAGTTACACTTTTATTAATAGTAATAGTATACCAGTATACTAGTTCAGTTACACTTTATTAATAGTAAGTATACCCAGTATATTCTAGTTAAGTTCCACCTTTAGTAATAGTAATAGTATACCCAGTATATACTAGTTCAGTTACACTTTTATTAATAGTAATAGTATACCCAGTATATACTAGTTCAGTTACACTTTTATTAATAGTAATAGTATACCCAGTATATACTAGTTCAGTTACACTTTTATTAATAGTAATAGTATACCCAGTATATACTAGTTCAGTTACACTTTTATTAATAGTAATAGTATACCCAGTAAATACTAATTCAGTTACACTTTTATTAATAGTAATAGTATACCCAGTATATACTAGTCAAGTTACACTTTTATTAATAGTAATAGTATACCCAGTATATACTAGTTAAGTTCCACCTTTAGTAATAGTAATGATATACACAGATACACTAGTCAAGTTACACCTTTACGACGCAAAGTCCGGCGCCAGCAACCTCAGACCCTTGAAAGTAGCAAGCCAACCCCCTTTCCTAAACCTCTTTCCACTCCGAAGACTTAAACTCTAAACATTTGATGTTTAACGACACGTAAACATTTGCTACTCGGTAACTTGGCATATGTTAATATTTGCCACTCGGTCCCTCTGCCAGATAAGCTTTCATTGCTCATTAAATCATTAGAGGTAAACTACCGCCACTCACTCCAGGTAAACACGTACCTCACCTGGCCAGAACGGGAATACACAAACGGCCATTTTGTTTTGTTTTGTTTTTTGGGCGTTTCATACTTTTAGGAAGGTTCGTGGGAAAGGCTAGATCAGTAGCGACTCGAGGACGTGTCATGGCGTCTGATTCTATATTTGGAATAAAGCATGTGGGGTTTATTTTGATGACGTCACCAAAGTTGCGGATGATTTTGGTCACTTGAGTTTTAAAAAAGGATGGAAAATAATGATTTTAATGGTTATATTTTCGTTGAACAGTCATCAAAACAGACGACATGACACCTCCTCGACTTGCTACTGATCTATTAATCTAAATAAATCTAAATCTAAAAACTATTGTGTTTTTTTTCTTTAAGATTGTATATTAACGATAATGATAAAAGGTGATATATAAATCGAAGAAAATAATGATGAAATTAATGTATAAATTCACTCAGGGATATGCAATTATACATCAGAGCACAATAAACCTTTTTCTCTCTTTCTCAACGAGTAGAACAAAAGACAGTCGACAGAAGGCTATCCAACCCTCTTAGTCTGAACCAACATACGGTCAGAACCCTTATATCAATCATCTCCTTGACGAGAAAAAGGAATTGACATGGACGTAAAAACACTCGAGGTTTATATCCATTTATTATGACAAGAATCGGTCCCTTTGAATTTGTATAATGAGAAGAAAGAGTGATGATGGAACGGAATGAGAGAGAGAATGATGAGAAACGGTTGAAAAAGAGCGCTTTAAGAGGATTAGGCGCGTGTGGAAGGATCATTAGGAAATGAGAATTAAATGAGAAAAAAATGTGTGTATTTCATTTACTCTGAGCTAACACCTTTAGTTACGATACGTATATATATATATATATATATATATATATATATATATATATATATATATATATATATATATATATATATATATATATATTTCTGTTTCCGTTGTGTGAGAAACAGTGACTCGAATACTGATTCAAATGTAAACACACAACACGTTCTCTCTCTCTCTCTCTCTCTCTCTCTCGATCTATCTATCTCTCTCTCTCGCTATCTCTTCTATCTATCTCTCTATCTCTCTCTCTCTCTCTCTCTCTCTCTCGCTCTCTCTCTCTCTCTCTCTCTCTCTCTCTCTCTCTCTCTCTCTCTCTCTCTCTTTCTCTCTCTTCTCTCTCTCTCTCTCTCTCCTCTCTCTCTCTCTCTCTCTCTCTCTCTCTCTCTCTCTCTCTCTCTCTCTCTCTGTATGGATCTTGCTCACTCTCAGAAACATCTCGAGCAGGAAGAATCCCCCCCCCCCCCCCCCGACCTCATAACATACACACAAACACACGCAAATTAGCACCCCATTCCTTCCTAACACACACACACACACACACAGAAACACACGTAAACAAGCACTCCATTCCTTCCTAACACACACACTCACACACACACACACACACACACACACACACACACACACACACACACACACACACGCGTAAACAAGCACCCCATTCCTTCCCAACGCACACACACGCACACACACAATACGCACGTCAAAGACCAAAATTAATATCTTCCCCATTGTCCATTCCTCTGAAACGACAGCGGCGCAAACACTGCAATCATTTTGTAAATAAACCCGCAGTATTTAAAACACGACACAAGATTCATTCCGAAGATGAAATCACATCTTTCATCTCATAAAAAAAAAAAAAACGGCAATGGTGAAGAAATAAATGTTTTCGGTCATTCTTTCCAAAACATTCTTTGTTGAGGGATTCGTAGGGACCAAGCCAATACATCGCCTAAAGGGCCGTGTCGCACTAACACTTTTCCCGTCCATTTTTTGACAATTTTATTTAACACAAATACAAACCTTCTCGAATATAACTTGATTTGAGTATGCTTGGCTGAAAAAGTTGAGGGAAAGGTTTTCAGACGGAAACGATCATTATCGTCTGACCGGAAAATCGACAACTCGCTCAAAAATAGACAAAATTTCAGAAAATTGTAAAAAAAAAATTGACGGAAAAAGTGCTATTGTGACAGCACCTTGAGACTGGATACGAAACTTTACAGCTTTACAATAACGAAATAATTATCTTAAAGTGTGAATGAAGATCTTGGCACCAGAAAAGAAATATCTCTCCTCATTATCATTTACTTACTGCAACGATTTAAATATCATATATTGCGTGACTGGACTTGAAAAAATGTAGGTATTAAAGACATAATACAGTACACTGTATAACTGAAATCCAGTACATTTAATAAATTGCCCTTTGTGTGTGTATGTGTATGTGTATGTTTTTGTGTGTGTGTTTGTATACAAACACACACATATATATATATATATATATATATATATATATATATATATATATATATATATATATATATATATATATATATATATATATATATATATATATATATATATATATATATATATATATATATATATATGTATATATATATATATATATATATATATATATATATATATATATATATATATATGTGTGTGTGTGTGTGTGTGTGTGTGTGTGTGTGTATTTAGGTGTGTATGTATGTATGTGTGCGGGCGTGGGAGTATGTAATGCACATGAAATTAGACACAAAATCCTATTTTGTATTTGTATATATCTCTGTCGTGTGTGTGAGCGAGTGTCTTTGTAAGCGTTTACGGGTCATATCAGTACAAACAGCGTGTCTTTAACACACCTTCCTTTAGAAGAAACATTAAGCACACAAAACCATGTGAGTCGCCAAATACCATTCCTCCTTTAAAGACGACGAAGGTAAAGGCGAGACTGTAAGGCCATGGTAAAAAAAAAAAAAAAAAAAAAAAAAAAAAAAAAAAAAAAAAAAAAAAAAAAAAAAAAAGCTTGGAGATCGCCCTCGCCGAGAACTTGGTTTAGGAGAAAAAACTTGCTTAAAGTTTGTTGAACTTCCGAGATTTTATAACCGGGTACTGCAGCGTCGAGGCGAGATATGTGAAAGGCAAACTCTCGGACGAAAAGTCTTTTAAGACGTATGAAAGGGAGGCCATGGCGAGAGAGAGCGAAAATAACTCAAACAAACCTGCAAACTATCTTCATGACTTTTTAACCGTTGATATCTGTGTCGGTGTTGTTTGCGCGTCTGTGCGTATGTTTTTATGTTTGTGCGTGTACAGTATTTGTATGTATATATCTAAAGAAGCACATACACACATAATCACACATCCATGCATGCATATATATGTGGGTTTTTTTTTTTTTTTTTTTTTTTTTTTTTTTTTTTTTTTTTTTTTTTTACACACGCACGCACTGTAAACAATACCCACTAAGGCTGGATCGTAGAGCTTTACACTTCTGTCTAGAAACTGCCTTCCTGTAGAAAGTTTCTGCTTGAGAAGGACCCAGGTGGTGTGCAGTGCTTTCATTTATATATAATATATATATATATATATATATATATATATATATATGTGTGTGTGTGTGTGTGTGTGTGTGTGTGTGTGTGTGTGTGTGTGGTTTATTCATTTATGCATGAGCGTATGTAGTCATACATCTTTACATTCATGTATAGCAACATATCAAAGTTCTCTGCATACCTTTTTTCCTCGTTTTTATGTACATGGAAACAGTTACAGCTCCACCATGCACCCATGCTAAATACTTCTATATCTATATTCTATATATTATTTCGTCGAAATTGGCTACTTCTTTTCTTCAACAACATCCTCTTAAAATTAAATACATCTACATCCACGTCATCTTATCCGCATCATCTCAAGTTCCTGTCCAGAGCAACTTGGCGTCAAAAGGAAAGGAAGAGATAGCACGCGAAAGGAAAATAAAAATATAATTAGATTAATAAATAAATAAAAATAAACATTTAAATAAAAAGGAAAGGAAGAGATAGTACGCGAACGGAAAATAAAAATGATGAATGAATAAATAAATAATCAAAAATAAAAAGGAAAGGAAGAGATGGAAAAGATGGCGTCGAAAAGGAGAGGAAGAGATAGCACGTGAAAGGAAAATAGAAATAATAAATAAATAAACAAAAAGGAAAGGAAGAGATAGTAGGCGAAAGGAAAATAAAAATGATAAACAAATAAATAAACAAATAAAAATAAAAAGGAAAGGAGGAGATGGAAAAGATGGCGTAGAAAAGGAGAGGAAGAGATAGCACGCGAAAGGAAAATAAAAATGATAAATGAATAGATAAATGAATAATCAAAAATAAAAAGGAAAGGAGGAGATGGAAAAGATGGCGTCTAAAGGAGAGGAAGAGATAGCACGCGAACCCGATTCACATCATAGGCTCTCTCTCCATATAGGAAAACCTCAGCTCAAGATCCAAGTGGATATTCAGGCCATAAAAAAGAGGGGGGGGAACCTGACCTGCAAAGCCTCTCGGGTTATTAAAATATCGGGGGGGGGGGGGGGGGGGGAGGAAATCTGGGGTATATCTATGGATGTGAATTTCGTATATTTTCTGTTTTGATTGAATATCTGTTCTCTATTTTTTTCTTTTTTTTTTTTTTTTGGGGGGGGTCGTTTATTCTGTGTTCGTAAATAAATGTTTCATGTAGGATTTTTTTTTTTTTCGATTTAGGAATAATCCTAAAGAAATCAAAACCTATCGATGATACCAAACGTGAGAGGCAGAAAAAAGATTGGAGATTTCCATCCAATCACACGGGTATTGGTTGTAATTCGAATCACTGACATATGGGATATCGGCGAGTGGCTCAGCAGAAGAAGATACGAAGTCGGATAAAGCTTCTTCCAGTATGTAAAAATGTTTATACGGATAAGGAATGTATGTATATAGCTGCTCAGATATAGGAAACTACCCGACAATAGAATCAATAGAAGTCATAGGAAGATCAATTATAATTGACATATACCTATAACATCAAAGTAATTTTGTCATAAGATTGATATCAATTTTTTTCCTATAAATTCTTGTTTGATGTCAGAAGGAAAATTCTTTTATCGTATTTTGACGACGGTTAAGCATCCACCTGCCAGCGCTTTTAAGAAGAATGGGCCTTCGACGCACCTGATATTCGCAGGTGACAATTCAATTACCTTCCTTTCTTTTTCAATGGGCAAAGGGAAGACCTCCCTCCCCTTCCTTCCCTCTCCCCTTCCCCCCTCGTTCCATCCCTCACCTTCCTCCCCTCTTCTTCCTCCATCCCCCTTCCTTCCTCTCCTTCCCTCCCATCCCTTACCTTCCCTCCTTCCCTCCCCTCCCTATCCTTCACCTTTCCTCCCGTCCTCTCCTTCCCCTGCCCATCCCTTACATCCCTTTCCCCTCGCTCCTCCCCTCCATCCCTCACCTCCCTTCCCCGTCCTCTTCCTCCCAGGCAGCCCTCTCTCCTCCTTCCTTAGCCCCCTCCCCTCTCGACAAAGCCCCCTCCCTCCCCCTTCTCTGAACATCAAACGACTTGACAATGGACCTTCGTGCTCTCCTCGTCTAACACATATATCCTAGAGGATTTTCATGGCGACGAAGGACATCAAAGTCACCTCCCTTTCCGGCGCCTGGCAACACGGGCCGAGAGCACCACCCGTAAATACGGTCACTGGATCCGGGTCGCGCCAATGGGATTCTCGCTCATGTTAATGGCCGAGAAATCTTTTCCTTTAGACCCCCTCTAACGGCGGCCGTTCTGGTATTCAATTATCTTGTCCCCGAGGGCAGGTTTGAGATCAAAGGGGGGATTCCCCGATCCTGAGTTGGATATCAAAGGACTTTTAAATTGCGGACTCATAAGGACTAGTTAATGGCCGACGAAGGCGAGGCTGGAGGGGACGGAGGGACACCACACGTCTGACGGAGTGAATGGATGGAGGGAGAGAGAAATAAGGAATGAATTTGAAAAGAAGTCAACTCTGACAAACAAATATTTGTGACGGTGGGAAAAATGTGAGGAATGGAAGAACAAAGAGGAGAGGAGAGGACTACATGTACGACGGAAAATGTTAAAAAAAAATAAAAAAACACGAAAACTTAAAAAGAGGAAAAGGATGTTCACATAATAGTACACACGGAGAATAAAGTGCGGAGCGTATAGGCCTAGCTTGCGTTAATGAATATACGATGAAACAAATTTACGAAGCCTCTTTACTGAATATTTCAATAAAGGAGAAAAAAAACATACATCAAAGTAGGTCTATAGAAGCGTGTTTGTCTTCCAATTAATATCAAGTAAATTTCAATCATCAACATGCCGGCCGCCTCCTTGGCATATACTTACGTCTGCGCATGATCTTAATTCCCATATTATTAAATTTTCTTAACACTGTATGTGCATAGGCAATATTCTGAAAAGGATGTTTAGAAAGGGATCTAAACTAAGTCGATGGAAAGTAATTAAAGCAACGCCATACTCGAGTGCCAGAGACATACTTAAGAAAATAATCTTTGATATAAATAGAAAGGATAAAGAAAAACACTCTAAGAACGGGACACACAGTTAAAAGCATAAACGAAAGCCAAAAAGAGAGAGAGAGAGAGAGAGAGAGAGAGAGAGAGAGAGAGAGAGAGAGATTGAGAGAGAGAGAGAGAGAGAGAGAGAACAGACATCCAATGATAAGAACGACGAAATACCATAAACAAACCCACTGCTTACAAAAACAAAAACAAAAGAAACACAGCCAAAAGCAAGACCCCACCAGCACCCACCCAACCGTCAACCTCCAACGTTCCCCGCGACGTACAAAGAGCACGAGCGGCGCCCCGACACCTCCGACACCCGACCACCCGAACCCCATCCAGCTCCCGCGAGTGTGTCGGCTCGTCCGGGAGATAGGAATCCTCATAATTAGATTAGGGATTAAGGTATACCATATCAGCTGATGCAAGGGCGCGCCGGGGAAGCGAACTCGGATTGTAGACTCACCCCCGTCTTTGGCTGTCTCCCAGGGATGAACGTTTCGGAAACGTTTGTTATGCCGGTGGGTTGGTGGAGGTCGATGCTCCTTTGTTTGGTTTGTTACGGCGTCTGGGATTCTACTCGTGGTAGCATTAACGTTCATTAAATCATGAAAGTACCTTCAGAGATGTTCATATATTCGAGGTTTTCAGAAGGAAAATAGAATGATGTGTGGATGGTGGTTCTGGATTTATGAAGCAGTTGGAGACGTTAGTGTAATCGCTCTGTAAGGAAATTGAAATAAAAAAAAAGCTTATACACTCACACACGCATACACACACACACACACACACACACACACACACACACACACACACACACATATATATATATATATATATATATATATATATATATTATATAGTGTGTGTGTGTGTGTGTGTGTGTGTGTGTGTGTGTGTGTGTGTGTGTGTGTGTGTGTGTGGTGTGTGTGTGTGTGTGTGTGTGTGTGTGTGTGTGTGTGTGTGTGTGTGTGTGTGTGTGTGTGTGTGTTGTGTGTGTGTGTGTGTGTGTGTGAGTGTGTGTGTGTGTGTGTGTGTGTGTGTGTGTGTGTGAGTTGGTGTAAATGTGTGCGCATATGTGTATGTGCTAGCAAGAGTATACACGGAATGGAGAGGCAGTGTCAACTACTACACTGGTAATATATCAGTCGAATTATAACCAAGAACAATTACTTACGTCGAATGCAATTTCTCAGTAATGTTATAGATAAGGAGATACGTGAATGTCATCAATCACATCAATGGCAATTGATTCAAGAATAATCATGGAAATGTCTAACCAGAGATATATTTGACAGTTGATATAACTGCAAGCATAGTGAAGAATGCACTTGCACATACACGCATGTATGCATATATATATATATATATATATATATATATATATATATTATATATATATAATATATATATATATGAAGACACAACATACACATACACACACATCACACACACAGAGAGAGAGAGAGAGAGAGAGAGAGAGAGAGAGAGAGAGAGAGAGAGAGAGAGAGAGAGAGAGAGAGAGAGAGAGAGAGAGAGAGAGAGAAATATATTCATGTATATATGTGTGTGTGTGTGTGTGTGTGTTCTTGTATATATATATACACATATGTGTATATGTATATGTATTCGCACACATACACACATTTGCCATTGTACTTGCCATTTCTCATGTGTTCACTCTCTTAGTTGTGAAGAGGTAGGGGGTGAGTCCTATTTTGCGAGAAGTAACTTTAAGAGAAGTAATTTGAGTCGTAAAGCGTGAAATATTTGGATCATAGAAAGGTTATAACGGTTCTTTTATTTGTTTATATTTTTGCATATGTGTATTTAAAATTATCTTATCAAAGCGATTTGGAATAAAGAAAAATCTGAAGAAAATCCTATATGTTTTGCAGTAGTAGCATTCTTCATCCAATTTGGCACATTCAATACTTAAAAAACTTTCCCGTGCCGGGAATCGAACCCGGGCCTCGCGGGTGAGAGCCGCGTATCCTAGCCACTAGACCACACGGGAGGGTGAGGATCTGAAGAAATCATTATAGCTCATTTTTTTATGATTTTGTTTGTTTAAAGTAATTTGTGTGTATATGTATGTATATGTACATATTTATATATACGTTCATATATATTAAACTGAAGGTGAATGTTTTGAAGTCTTTTATAGTTTTATTTCACACTGAAGAAGAGTGTTGACCACCCGAAACGTTTTTTTCTCTGCATTTCTTTTCTTTTTTATGATTAAATGGAGAAAGAAATAACGACGTTTATGTTAACACTGGTCCTGAGATTCATTATAAATATTTATACATTATATATATATATATATATATATATATATATATAATTATGTATTTATATTATATATATTCATATATTCATATATATGTATATATGTGTATATGTATATATATATATATATATATATATATATATATATATATATATATAATATATATATAAATGTATATATATACATATGTATAGGTATTCATATATTCATATATAAATATATATTTACTTATACATATGTGTGTGAGTGTGTGTGTGCACATACACACACACTCATATGAATGCATACATACATACATACATATATACATACATATATATATTATATACATATACATAATATATATGTGTGTGTGTGTATGTGTGTGTGTGTGTGTGTTTATACACACACACATACACACAAACACACACATACACAAACACACACACACACACATATATATACATATATATATATATATATATATATATATATATATATATATATATATATATATATATATATATATATATATGTATGTATATATAAATATATATATATATATATATATATATAATATATATATATATATATATATATATATATATATATATATATATATATGTATATATATACATATATATATATATATATATGTGTGTGTGTGTGTGTGTGTGTGTGTGTTGTGTGTGTGTGTGTATGTATGTATGTATATTATACATATAAGTATTATGTATATATATATATATATATATATATATATATATATATATATATATAACATGCACACACACACACACACACACACACATATATATATATATATATATATATATATATATATATATATATATGTATATATATATATACAGGGCCGCCGTCAGTGGGTCAGGGCCCTAGGGTAAAGAACAGGGCCGGGCCCTGAGGCCACATCCTTTTTAGGTGAGAAATGCCTTTTTCAAATAGGACACCAATTTTTCGCTTAACCTTGTATGTCAATATAAACTGTATGTTACTCGAACGTATAATCAAGAACTTGCAATCAAGAGTATGTTACTAATATCACAGATTGAGGACATTTTTTGAATCACTTCCTTATTTTTAATCAAGGTTAACTGCTGTAACGTTATTTAAGTAAAAATACACCCTATAAATTTGCTGAGTATATTGTTCTTGGACTCAAAGAAGCGACTACTGGCGATAAAGATGTCAAAATTAAAGTTTGCTAAAAAGAAATATTGAAACGGACAATATCCCGGATCACGTGGTATGTGCTGAAAATGTACATCAATTTAGAAAGTTGTACGATATTGCAAGCGGGTCCGTATGTGCTTAGCTCCTTTCGTATTGAAATAATTAGGTAAAGATACACAAATCCGTGTGTCTCACATACTTTATCACCTTTTCAGGTAGTTTTTTTCACCATTAATTTTCCGCCGAAAATAAACATTTGGAAACAATCTGTGGCCTCGATGGCGCAGTAGGCAGCGCGTGAGTCTCATAATCTCAAGGTCGTGAGTTCGATCCTCACTCGGGGCAAAATTTTTTTCTTCTTTTTTTTAGTTTCCGTTATCTTTGACCATATTTTAAAACTAGTCGATAAACTAGATAAATTGAAATCTGATACAATATGCTACATCTGTTTATAAGTAATCTACATGGATAGAATTTTCTGTTTCTTATTTACTGCATACCTTAACACTTCAACATACATGACGTAAAGATTTTTATATTTAGCAACCAAAAAGTTTTTTTTTCCAAAAAGGATTTTGCGCAGGCGAAAGTGGCCTCGATGGCGCAGCAGGCAGCGCGTGAGTCTCATAATCTCAAGGTCGTGAGTTCGATCCTCACTCGGGGCACAATAAGTTTTTGTGACGTCAGATGTAACAGGTTCCAAGAATTCTGCAATCCTGTGACTCACTGACCCACAAGGTCGCGAGTTCGATCCTCCCTCGGTCTAGGTGTTTTCAATATCTTGCAGCACAAATGTTGCAGAGAGCAGTGTAGTCACACATAACTAAGTGATATGTCTTCTATGATAACCAATCCTTTACATGTATGTATGTATGTATGTGTATGTGTGTGTGTTGTGTGTTGTGTGTGTTGTGTGTGTGTGTGTGTGTGTGTGTGTGTGTGTGTGTGTGTGGTGTGTGTGTGCGTGTGTATGTGTGTGTGTGTGTGTATGTAGTTGTATGTATGTGTGTGTGTGTGTGTGTGTGCGTGTGGTGTGTGTGTGTGTGTGTGTGTGTTGTATGTGTGTGTGTGTGTGTGTGTTGTGTGTGTTTGAGTGTGTGTGTGTGCGTGTGTCTGTGTGTGTCTGTGTCTCTGTGTGTGCGTGTGCGCGCGCGCGCGCGCGTGTGTGTGTGAATAAATTTGTATTCATAGATATATGATACATAAGTATGTATACATATGTATGTATATGTATGTGCATGTGTGTACACATATACTGTGCATGCACACAGGATTGCATAGCAGAGAAAATGTGTTTCCTTTTATTAAAAGCAATGATGTCATTGGAAATCTCTTTGTTTTCTGAGAATGCTTATATATAATGTGACCTTGCATAGTAGTTAATGTGTATG
>NW_020868668.1:237479-247479 GCF_003789085.1 Penaeus vannamei
AAAGGTCACATAAGAGCGGATCTATTCTGAAAAATCGAGTTTTGAGATGGAGAAGGGATTGAAAAAACTGCCAATATTGCGAAAATTATATGGTAGGCCTATACGTAACGTTGCCATTTCATATACCCTCAGATGATGATTGCCTTGGGGACTTGGCATATCGCTTCCTAACACGAAATTACGAAAAATAGTGAAATATCATGTTTTATATCTCTGTGCAGTATGGGGTCATTACAATAGATTTAGTTAAATATCGTTTTTGCGCGGAAATACCATGTATGGGTATTAGGGATAACTAGGGCGATATTTGATCGAATTTGTCTCGTTCTGATTCAAGAATAGTCTCGAATAGTGGTTCCGAGATTCATATGGATTCACTGTGAGGTTAGTTTATTCCCGTAAAGGATGGAATATACCTCACAATATGCAGATAAGCCACCGGATAAAATTAATTACGACGAGAAATCTTTCTTCTGGAAGCACCAACACCGATATGTGTAAGGCGTCAATAAAGCACCGAGTAGGTAACGACACCACCTCATCCCCTCCTATTTTCAACTTCCATTCATTCGATTTATTTAAGAAAAAAAAAATTTGTTTCGACAGAAATTAGCGCTGAAACGGTTGTTATACTTGTATATTTTGGTATCTAATGGTGTCTCATCTTTTAACAGATTTAAACCGAGAAATGCAAGCAGGCGTCCTCGAATCACTACAAGGTTGTTTGGGTGAACGCAAGTGGTGTTGCGGAGTTGAAGATAAAGTTGAAGGCCCTTTTTATTCACTGGAAGCAGATATGTAGAAATCCTTTGGGAGGATTTCAAAGTTATGGCTATGGTGTGGTGTTTCCCGAAGTTGAGCCAGTCTATCTTATTCAGGGCAACAGCTGTGTTGTCCAGGGTTGGTTTCGTGAACACCGTGACATTAAAGTAATAAACAAATATAAATAATATATAATTATAGATCATATTAATTATCCCGTGTGGTCTAGTGGCTAGGATACGCGGCTCTCACCCGCGAGGCCCGGGTTCGATTCCCGGCACGGGAAACTTTTGTGGGCATCATGCTCACTGGGCACTTGACTATTTTTTTTTTTTACATGCGTAATGCACAAGCCAGTGCTTCCTTAGACTTTTTATCAATGTACTATAATATTAAGTATAATATAAAATTAATCATTTATAATTTGAATGACATCTTTACCATTGGCATACAGCAAAAATATAACCATTTTTCAGACAAAATACGGCATGTGGTGCAATAAGAAGAAAAAAGAAGTTCTAAACTATCGGATGAGAAATTAACTGAAGCTTAGAACAATCATAAGTAATCAATTATCACACCAAGCGGTCCGTTATATATATATATATATATATATATTATATATATATATATATATATTATAATATATATAATATAATATATATATATATATATATATATATATATATATTAGGCAATTAAAACAGCACAGCAAATCCGATATAGCTATATATTCAAGAACAAGGTCTACGGAAAGGTAGATTTCGCAAATGGAGTTTCTCGGATGTTAATATTCACCGAATGACCTCCATTATAATTGCCAGTTGTGTCCTTGTGTATTGCACTTCAAACAGACTTCTCACAGCTGGAACAAGAGGTTAACAGGGGTTTCAAGTTGGGGAGCTGGATGAACCTGGAATTATTCACAGCTGACACTCAGGAGAAGCTGAACGGTTACTATTATGCCTCCCTATTATTGCTTATACTCGTTTAGCTTTTACGTACAAATCGATTTACAGGAAGGGTTTCATCGGTTGTTAATATTCACCGAATGACCTCCATTATAATTGCCAGTTGTGCCATTTATATTCACCGAATGACCTCCATTATAATTGCCAGTTGTGTCATTTAAATTGATGTTTAAGTTCATTATGAAAGTGTGTATTCTAATGAGCTGCTACATCATATGTAGTGTAGCTTGTTTTATTGCAGCTCTAAATAGCAAGTGTTGAGTTATTTTTTTTTAATGTATTTAAAAAATGTTATTATGTTTTTTTGGTATGAAGTTTTTAATTTCCTGTCTTTGTTCTTAAGACTGTCGTACTGGTGTCTAAAGATATTTCCATGGTATCATTAAGCATGCCCCATGTGTCAGTAACACTACTACTTTATTAATTTTGTTAACAGAGGCCCCTGAAGCATATATATCTCACAGACCTCTCTTGGCTACAATGATCAGCAAGTAACCAGAAACTATTAATAATGTTGAATTGTCTTGTGTAAACTGAACAAGTTAAACTACGTTTTTACCTCTGTAGAAATCTTAGCAAAACTGATGTACAACTGCGTCTCTGGTATGTTAACCGCTCTTCGTACGTAATGAATGTGTGGTAATGACGATTTCATAATACTGTTAGTATATTCGTGGTATCCTTCTGTACATTTTTCAAATATTACTCCTAAATTCACATCTACTAACATATGTACACATTACATAAGTCTATGTATATGCTGTTACCCCAAAATCCCCAACAAAGAATTTCCTGCGATCACTCGGTTCGTACTTGCGATATACTTTAAAACTTACTTTCTTATATCATTTGGAGAATCTGTGCCCCTAAAAAAAGGCCGGATATCACCATTACAGAAAAAAGAACTCCGAAATACACGCAAAAAAGTCAATTTACACCAATATTCCTGCTGTAAACGGATGAAAATCTTACACCAGAAGCCACAGCAGTAGTTGAAGGTTACCTGGGGGTTGCACAGTGGATAATTGCAAGGGCCTCTACGTAGGAAAGGGGACGCAGGGAAGTGGCACTACAGCGAACGGTGCCTTTTTAGATCTCGTCCTTTCTTTCTTGACCCCTCCCCCTTCCCTTCCCCCCACCCCACCCCGTCGCTGCACCTGCTGTAGTACGGATAAAGGTACAAGAAAGGTCGATAAAGGCTTGAGCTTCCAATTTCTAAAGAACGGACCATTATGGACGAGAAAAATCCGGATCACTTTTTTTTTTTTTTTTTTTTTTTTGCAAGATTGCGCTTAATTAGAAGGTCTATATAGCGATTCGTCACCCGTAGTTGATCGTCTATGCAAATGAACAGCGGAAAGGTCTTTGAAATGTTCTAATGCTCGTCAAGATTGCTATTCATTGTTATTTTTTTAAATTAACTTTTTTTTTTTTTTTTTTTTTGTTTTTCTTTTTTATTGTTATTTTTTTTATTTTTTGTTATCCATTCTATACATATTGTTCTTGCATCATTACTTTACTACATTTTTTACTTTTCTTGGTATATTTGGTTATTGTTGTTTTTACTATCATAATTACTTGTACTGTTTTTATCAGTATCATTCTTCTTATCATTGCCCCCTTACTCATAAGATCATTATTGCTGTCATTATTAGCTTTATTATTAGTGACATAGCATGTGTGCCAAATCTACTGAACAACTTCACTTGGAAGCAGCTCAATGTGTGTGTGTGTGTGTGTGTGTGTGATGTGTGTGTGTGTGTGTGTGTGTGTGTGTGTGTGTGTGTGTGTGTGTGTGTGTGTGTGTGTGTGTGTGTGTGTGTGTGTGTGTGTGTGTGTATGTGTGTGTGTGTGTGTGTGTGTGAAGAAGCTTTTTAACATATAAGCTTTTCTTGTTATCAATCCGGAATTCCACAGCCTACTATACACAGCTAGAGTAATGAATTTGTGTTGAAAACATCAAACCCAGTAACCACTGGTGTTAATAATTATGAAAATATTCATCACAAAATTTTAATGAAGACAGTTGTAATTGCAGTATTTGTAATAATAATTGTACTAATAAGGACAAGAAAACGATTAATTAAATTCATCATAAGGTAAGAAATGTCCATTCGATATATGGAATATATGAAAGTCGAATTGTGCAAGTGTCTGTAGCTGCCTGCTGCGGACTTAGTCTATGCAGTTTATGGTCTGAGCGCGCACACACGTTTGTCTATGTAGATAGATAGATAGATATACTTAGCTTATTGTTGCATCCCCCCCCCTCTCTAAATCTGTCTCTCGGGTGCCCCTTTACTCCTGTGGACGAGTATCATGACCTTTCATTGGGCAAGGCGTGGCTGTCAGTGACTGCTGCGTATCTTTGATTAAAGACGATCAGTTAGGATGGGAAATCCCGAAGAAAACTTTCCCGTGCCGGGAATCGAACCCGGGCCTCGCGGGTGAGAGCCGCGTATCCTAGCCACTAGACCACACGGGATTTTCTATTAAATATTAAATACAAATTACCTGTAATACCCATGTTCAAGAACCTATTACAACTAGCATGAATTGTTTTAACTAATAATGTAGCAAACTCCCGTAATATGTTTTTAAGTAATATGTAATATGTAGTAATCTTGGACTGTTTACACTCGCATGTCTTGAGTGGGGTTTTCATAACGGCTTTAACGGTCAAATGGAAAGGCCTAAGCATTGGACTTCATAAGTATGTTCAAGAACCTATTACAACTAGCATGAATTGTTTTAACTAATAATGTAGCAAACTCCCGTAATATGTTTTTAAGTAATATGTAATATGTAATAAGCATGTTTTTTTTTATTTGTCCTTATCCTGTACATTTAACTGTGATGCAATGAATTCGTACCTATTACACTCCTAGGTTAATTGTAATTCAGATACAAAGGTCTATGAAAACGCTCTTTTAAATTAGTGTTTTTTTTCATGTAGACGTGTTGAAATTGGCTGCCGTTCAGGGTACAAATTACCATGACAGAAAATAAAATGACAAGCTGGTGGAAGCGTCAGTCTTCGCTTTTCCTGATGTTTACAGGCCAGGAATAAGGAAGAGGAGGATAGCTGCCCTGAGACACTCTATGACCGAGATCAGGATGGCGTGTGTGATCTAAATTTTCTGTCGCGGATACCTCGACTCCTCAAGGACTTCTCACGATCAAGAAATTGATCTTTAATTAAGTTTGGTCGTGTATAGCTACTTGATTTACCTGAATAGCGGTAGGTCACCATTATCCGAGTAAGGGATCGGAGCCCATGTATCTGCGAGACAGTAGAAGACAGATAATGTGGTGTGTGTAAATGTGGGTGGGCAAGTGTATGTAAAAGAAAGTAAACTTATATAGGATTAGCCTCTACCTTTACCAATAGCAGACAATGGAGGCTACAGAGTAGTTCGACACCAGCCACATTTGTTTCAGCCACCTGCAAGGGGGTAAATTGCCTTGTTCCAAGGAAAGACCAGGTAATTCTGCACACGCCCACATGTAGGCCGACATACACATACATTCATAGAAAATGTAACTTAATTTCATGTTCCATTTTTTTCACTCCATGTGAATTAATTACTATTGAACATAATAAAGAAGGAAAGATAATAGGGGTAAAAAAAAAAAAACTGACACGGACTAAGTTGGAAGTTAATTTTAGAAAGCAATTAGTTACGGCATTTTTCTTTTAGTACACAAAAGTTTTTCCATTATGCAAATCATTTGCGTTCTTGATATGCTCTTAATATAATTGTCTTTCCCATTGTTCATGTTTTCATCAATCACGGGGGTACGAGACAGGTTGCAAAAGGAAGCAAACGGCACAACTGATTAAAAAAAAGTTCGAACAGCACTGCTCTGTAGTGTTTCTTAACGGTTTCCCATCGTATATAATCATTTCTGGCGCTTTTGTTTCCCCGAATATGTAGCCTAGTTAGTAAAGAAAAACATAAAAGTTTCCAGTGTGCACCGTAGGTAATGAAATAGTCTATAAATATGTAGAATCTAGTTAGTTTATTGTTCTTAGAGCGCAGCCTCCGCTATATTCAAATATATTTCAAACGTCTGAACTAACTGAACTAAATAACAGATCGCTGAACACACGACCTTCGTTAGCCAGACGTTCGTATTCTATTTTCGTTACAAACAAACACGTGTACACACAAACATACATATAGATATGTGTATACATGCATGTGTACATCTACACACACACACATGCATATAGATATGAATATATACAAATAAATATATATATATATATATAATATAATATATATATATATATATATATATATATATATATATATGTGTGTGTGTGTGTGTGTGTGTGTGTGTGTGTGTGTGTGTGTGTGTGTGTGTGTGTGTATGTATATATATATATATATATATATATATAATATATATATATATATATATATATATATGTATATGTATGTATGTATGTGTGTACAGATATATACGCATATTTATAAATATATATCATCCATACATTTATGTGTATAGAATATACATTGTATATACACATGCTTATACATCTGTATTTGTATATATGCATGTATGTGTATATACTCATTTGTATATTTATATACATACATATATTGTGTGCCTCTCTGTGTGTGTGTGTGGTGTGTGTGTGTGTGTGTGTGTGTGTGTGTGTGTGTGTGTGTGTGTGTGTGTGTGTGTGTGTGTGTGTGTGTGTGTGTGTGTGTGTGTGTGTGTGTGTGTGTGTGTGTGTGTGTGTGTGTGTGTGTGTGTGTGTGTGTGTGTGTGTGTGTGTGTGTGTGTGTGTGTGTGTGTGTGTGTGTGTGTGTGTGTGTGTGTGTGTGTGTGTGTGTGTGTGTGTGTGTGTGTGTGTGTGTGTGTGTGTGTGTGCGCGCGTCACATTCATATATGCAAATTGATACATTATTCCTTAACCATACTTAACATATCCCGTGTGGTCTAGTGGCTAGGATACGCGGCTCTCACCCGCGAGGCCCGGGTTCGATTCCCGGCACGGGAAAGTTTTCTAAGCACGAGAGGTGACTACTCAAGAGAAATTAATGTGTTAATAAGTATCCATAAACCATCGCTCCCCCGAATAATACGAACCAGTGATGCTGTTGAATGGAAACAAACTCCCAGAATACAAGAACATACAACCTCCTCTAAAGCAGGGATCCAAATGCATGAATAACTAAACAAAAATCGTGAGGTGACCTATAAGATAGAGATAGTGAATACTTCCAGAAAACCGAGTATCTTGGTTCATTTACCATTTACAGAGAGTAAAATTAATTACGGTGCATGGCCAGTAATATGAAATATCGTAAATATTGCACTAACTACAAATGGTTCCCTAACATTGTTCTAAATCTAAACACACACACGCACACACACACTTGAACGATTATTTTAACGATACTGCTGCATCGATTATGTTACTAAGGTGAAACTATATGTCGTTTGTAACTGCGATAAAAATGCCCTTTAAAATAGTGTGTAATTGTATATGCATGCTTGTGTATGTCAGAGAGAGTATGTGAGTGTATGACAGTATTATAGTGTAAGTGCAATTGAGTGAATGATTATTGTGTGTTTAGTCAACAAAATTGCAACTTTTTATAAGATTGGCTGTGCGTAAAAAAGGAATAAATAAATAATTAAATAAAAATGAATAAAAACGGTTAATTGCCATTAAGTGATAGCAAAGCTGAAAATGGCAACAAACATCAAATCTTGTGCCTAATGGTTCGCTTGGTAGTAGCGGTTATTGCCGAAACTAGCATTTCTCGTGGCGTCCGAACGACAGCGGTGGCGCTGGCGGTCCCTGGCGTTGCCTTGTGTTTAGAGTAAGGATTCGTTTTTTTTTTTTTTTTTTTTTTTTTTTTTTTTTTTTTGTTACGGCCCTAAGGCCAACCATCCCTCGCTGCACACACCCAGCCACTCTCTAAAACTGCACGATACTTTTTATGTTCATTCGCAATCATATCCCGGCAGATTTGACATTTTTGTTGTCGTAATCAGGATGCCAGCTTATCGAAATTCGGAAGCGGTAGACGCTGATGTCACGTGTCCACAGGTGGAGTAATTCGCGGTGTATTTTGGACTTAGGAGCCAGATAAACGAGCAGTTACTGAGGGAATTGTAAAAGCACTCTATTTTCATTCCATAAATACCTTAACTAAGAAAGGGTACGTTGATAAGAAATGTCCATCAGAATTTTGTGCGAATAGGCCGTTTCGAATCCTCCTCACAACACTAGTTCGAATCCAAAACGACAAAACTCGGCTCGTCTTTTTTGTTGTTTTTATTTATGTTGATTCATGTTTATCTTTCTACTTTCATAATATTTTGCGTTTGAGAAGTTGCTTTTGACCTTCCACTTTTTTTTAAACTAAAAATACGAAAAAGATAAAGATCCATTGGCCTAGAGAAATATCTCCTAAATATTTATGTAAAGTAAATGACAGGCAATTAAGGCGGCGGGAATCAAAGTACTCATTTCCTTTCGGATGTAAAGTTTGCTTAAGGGGGTGTCACGCTAGCACTATTTCCGTGGTTCTTTCACGCTTCCGTGTTTTGTTTTTGTTTTTCTTGCTACCGCAATTATCGTTTTCGCTGGCAATTTTTTTGTTGGCTTTTTGGTTCAAATCATAAGCTATAATAGATAATCGTTATAGTACTGCAAAAAAAATCTATGCATACTATGAAACGATTCAAAAAGACAGTTTAAATAGTAAATAATATTTAGAATTTGGCAAAATTCTCTCTTATATTTAATAAAAACAGATAAAAGTTGGTAACTAGCTACTCGCCTGTTTGTTTACATTTGTGTCCACGTTCCACCGTCAGCTGACTAGATGAGAGTAGCGAGAATACGCTCTTATTTAACATTATACATTCGTTGTTTCGCATTAAAATGTCGCTACATATACTGAATAACGTCCATCATCATCAGAGCCTGTGCGGGGGTTGAACCCATCTTGCTATGTTTAAAATTTTCGTCGGACTGTTTCCGTGGTTCTCATCGCTAGTGTGACTGCGCGAGCCATAACGACCACGATTTCTGTGGTGCCAGCGGAAAAATAATGCGGAAAATGTCCAAGGATGACAGCCTTTACAGTGTTACGTGTGTTTCTGATTTCTTTCACAACAGTCCGGTGAAATGAACTGTTAATGTCATTTTTATAATGTGAGGATTAATATTTAATCATAAGAAGTACAATGACCAGCTGCATATACCGGAAGGAAATTAAAGGTTTGTCTCCCTCCGAACTACCAAAGCACGCCGTTGCCCTTCGCCAAAAGGTAAGCCCATTTTACATTATAAGATGAACTGAATATTGTACAGTGAACCCTCGCTATAACGCGGTTCAACTTTCACATTCTCGCTGCTTCACGGATTTGCATTGCGCATTGTGTTCTGCATTCTGATTGGCTAAAGAGTCTCTCAGCTTCTCTACCTGTGTGTCAATAACGTTACGGTTTAATATGTTTATGTACGTAAAACAGCTTGCCAAATTTAAGTTTGCACATTTTCTCCAAAACCCATGAAGCTTTCACTTCGTATTGATGATTAAAATTATTATTTTACAGTACAGTAGTTTGTAAAAAAAAAAAAAAAAAAAAAAAAAAAAAAAAAAAAAAAAATGCTTAGGCCTGTAAAAAGGTTTTGTTATTTGGTTTTAATGCATTGTAGAGTATTTCAATGTATAATAATTGTAAAAATATAAAGGTTACTACTTCACGGATTTCGCCTATCACGGGTTCTTTTTGGAACGTAACCCCCGCGAAAAACGAGGGTTCACTCTACTAGATAAAGCTATAGGAAATGTGGCTGTTGGCAAGGGGAACAGGAGCGGATCCCCCGGCTAGGAAAACACGGCGAACGGGAGGGAAATACGGCAATCAGAAGGTGGTTCGGTGGTAGTGGCCACAGCAAGGGAAAATCGGCGATCAGGGGGGGGGGCTTGCAAAGTCTCAAGGGGCCGGATTCACTTTACTGACAGTTACAATGGTAAAGCCAGTAAACTTATCATAGGAATTACAATGGTAAATTTACCACTGGTCGGGGCACTAATTATGTCGTCCGAAAATCAGGTTTTTGGTTTGTTTTTATAACTTATGAGAAGAATGATAACAAATATATCTTGTAACATGTAGCAAAAATAATGTCCACGCATTTTACCATTGGCGTACGGTAATTATAAATAGTATATGGAATCAACAGATCAGTGGTCCTACAGCAGTCAAACGATTGTAGCACTTTAATC
>NW_020868668.1:257479-264979 GCF_003789085.1 Penaeus vannamei
AGACACTTTCGTAATCTGTCCTTTCCGGGTACATTATTGGAACCTGTTGAAGTCTTTCCGGTTTGTAATACACTCTGACCAGCTGATCAGAGGCGATATTTTACAGATAGATCTCACATAGTCTCAGATAGGGATTTATATTTTCATTAATTATGAATATATATATATATATATATATATATATATATATATACATATATAATTTATTTTCTTTTTGGTTCTTCATTAAGGTGCATAAAATGTTTCTGTATCGTTTTAGAAGTATATCAAATATACGATCACTCTATATGGGTAAAATTACAAATCAACCGGGATTGTCGCTGAAACTATATGGTTAAAAAAAATATAACGTGTCCGAGTTATATGACACGGTATTGACCTCGATGGAATAAGTGGCTCCAGAATCATTCTATAATTTAGCCGTATAGATTCAAAGAAAATGTATCTTGATTTGTTGATATAATTCAGGCAATGAGACAAGTAAATGCCCCGAGTCCAGTTGTCTGAGATTCGGATATTCGATAAATATCAAAAGATTCAGAACTTCACGCAACGTTCGCTTTCCACATGAAGAACTGTGTATATAATAATTCTTCTAGAAACAAACTACGAAAGATTTGAGATGATCTTGGAAGTTGGGTGACCAGTGCCCATCCCAAGTAGATGCTGTGTTATCAAGGCTGAGAATCGGGCACACAAGATTGGCGCATAGGCCTATGATGGCTAAAAGTGGAGAACGTTATGAGACATACTAAGAGCTATTTGTTAACGGTCGCTCATGTAGTGGAAAGATATGCTGCATTCTCTGACCAAAAATGTAGATACTTATCATCTCCATATACACTGGAGTGCATTGCAACAATTTCATACTTTTAAAGATTGATATTTATTCTTTGATTGTTAACACATTTATTGTTATTTAACTTTACTTTATAAAATGCATTATTTATTGTTAGATTTTTAAACTTTTTTAATCCCACAAGGTATTCGCCGCTCATGGTCTTACATGTTGACGCGACAGATTTTTTGTTTTCTTTTTTCTTTTGCTTGGAATTAAAAGCTATAGCATTATATTAAGTTATTTAATGGTGTTCTATTGACTTTATAGTGTCGTGTTTTGTAGGAAGCATAATACATTATTTTTTTTATAAATTGTTAGAGATTTTGGGATACTATAAAAGATACTTTCTATTTTAACTCGAAACAAAATTGACTTTAATAAATAAATTGTAACGGTGAAAATCTTACACATCCCGTGTGGTCTAGTGGCTAGGATACGCGGCTCTCACCCGCGAGGCCCGGGTTCCTGTGGTCAAAGGTCATTAATTATTTGATTAGGCAAAGCAATATACCAATAATACCTCCAATCTCAAAAAAAGAAAAACTGGCAACTCGCCCCTGTTTCTAGAGTAGGAGTTCTCAACATTTATTTCCTAGGAGGGCCATGGAACAGTACGAAAATTATGACGAATTAAACTGGGTTTTGTCTCACCCACATTTCCATGCATCTCACATATCAATGAATTGGAATCTTTCCAAAATGTGCTCTTGTTCTATAGTTGTGGACACCATTACAGTTTTCATAATATGTAACAGCTGAATCTGAAAAGATGACAGACACAGGACTGGGCTAAGGAAATTATTTTATGTTGATTAGATGCCATAGAATAGAAAAGATTGCGAACCACTGTTATAGAGTACTCCGATTCACTATTTAATTTGAGGAAAAAATGGTTTTGAAAACAGCCAAATCCAATTAAAACAACCTTAGAACATAACGTGTTTAAATAGTAAAAAGCAAATATAGGTATCAAATGACAGCTGGTCAAAAATAAAGTGATAGCGTTTAGCTTGTGGACAGATGGTCGAATATAATATTCTATTTGAAAGTATCCACTGATGCAAAATAATAATAATAACAATAATAATAATAATGATAATAATATTAATAATATATTAAAAGATAATAACAAAATAAAAATTTGAAGGTCGCACTGCTTGTGGCTCAGCACGGACCGGGTTATTGGCCATTTAACTATTCCTTTAAGGTCATACACTTCAGCTCTGGTCAGAAATATCAGATTGCAAGGATGCTATAGTGGAAACCCATATTGTGGAATTATCATTACAGTATTTCCAATGCCAGACTCTAATGCCAAATACCGAAAATTCTAAACTGTTGATAAGAAATAATGTTAACAGCATAAAACCATCTTGGTCATGAAGCATGGGGTTTGGCATCAAGGGCAATGTTATGACTATGAATTTCGTGACTTCAAATGCATGTTCCCGAGCTTCTAATTCTAGTCTTACAATTACAGATTAGGAGGAAGTGAGTTGAAGGATAAAATACTATTAAGTTGGTTGTGTGGTAAGTTCGTGTAATAAGTCGTCGTGTTATTAGTTAAAATTCCGTTTCACTTCAGTTAATAAGGTTTTTTAAGGGCACTTTTTAAGCGACTTTTTAGTTTCTTTTGGAAATGTGACTTTTCATGATGAGAATTGGCAATACTGGTGCTGGCGTACCCTAGCTCCCATCCGATCTGAGACAGGAACATTACTTAACACACTCACTGATTATATATCAACACATAGTCACTGTAATAAGCATAAATATCGCCAATTTGTGGCTTATGGTAATTACTAAGTTATATCTATTGCCGTCATGGCTGCATTGTATTGTTTGCATATGGGTTAAATACTGAAATAAATCAGGTTGGGCAGACAGGGCAGTAATAAAGTGTAACAGATCCATTATGTATCTCATTCGTCCCTTCCTGGTACGCTTCACATTGGTCAGATGGAGAACACTTCCATGCCACTGTGTTGAAATCTTTGTATGTAATATCTGTTCTTAGACTACATGATATCGCCACAACCGAGTCATTCCCAAAACTTTCCCGTGCCGGGAATCGAACCCGGGCCTCGCGGGTGAGAGCCGCGTATCCTAGCCACTAGACCACACGGGATACATACAAAGAATGCTTTTGCTTATGATTAATTTTTAATTATCAATTCCGTTATTTAGAACAAAATGAGCCGACCACACGACGAACTTGCCTTTAAGCAGATATGAACTTTAAAAGTGCAAATAATTCGACTCGTATCACATTAATCCTAATCACCTCTGAATTTTTCTTTTCTTTTTCTTTTTCTTATTTTTTACTAAAAGTCGACAGCTAATGAAGCATTAAAACAAGGATCGGTATTAGAAATGATTAGAAAATACAGAGAAAATCGCAATGTTTGCATTAAATAGGACAAACCAACAGAGATATGATTTGAATTTGTGAATTCAGTTGCACCAAAATACTGTGTATTCATAGTAACAATAATCAGTAACGTTCTCTACTGGATTTTAGCAACTTATAAAAATTAAACTCTAAGTAATAAAACACGTTCTAACAATTCTATGTCTTAGGTTTATGTTAAAATTGATCAGTAGATATTCAAATAAGTTGTGAGATTTTCAGGTTAATAGAGTAAAGAAAATGACTGAGGATTCCTGGGTTCCCAAAGATACACGAGGCAGTGATCTTTCCAGGGTGTGAAAACATTCCCTTTTCGTGTAATGTATTAATGAAAATAAAAAGTTGACAGCCCTAATAGATCATAAATTCAAAGCACAAACTGATTCCTTAAACAACAGTGACTGCAAAACTCCAAGGAAATTTATTGTGACCCTCGCTGCAACATCCTGAAGAAGATTTGCTATCCGTGCCCCTCCATCGGGCACGAAAAGGATCTTTCCGAGAAAATTCCGTCGCGAATAACAGTACTTGTGTGAAAAATATTTGAAATGCACATTAAGTTGATAATTTTATCTGCAATTAAGGTAACCATTTTATCCGCAATTTAGGTAACCAAGAAAGAAAAAATAGATTAAAAAAAGCGTTGCGTGGATGGGTTGATTACTTGATATATTCAAGATTTAGGAAAGCTTTACATGTTTAATAATGACCTTAACTGGATCTTATTTACATTAGAATGACTTACTATCCAAAGAAGGTAAATATATTCTGAATACCTTCTAATGACCGACCATGACGAAATTGGTGTCGATGGATTCCTCTCACACTCTACTGCCCAAACACGCAAGACATTTACCGCGCAACCTCTCAAATCCCCACATTCATGGCCCCGATAACATTTGTGGGCATGAAATATACCAGGGAAATTGCGGAGAAAAATATGAATAATATACACATATATGAATAATATACACCAATGCTATACCCGAATTCAGTACATTCAGTTCCTGGGGCGCAGCGAGCACGCTTCGAGAAAAAATAAATATATAATAATAAAATAAAAAAATAAGCTACGACCGGATAATATACAAATATAAATATGGTACATTCAGTGTCAAGCTACGACCTGGCCCTGTAACAAGCTAGACCTTGAGGGAGGCAATCAGTCTTGCAATCAACCCCCCTCAACTGATGCCTCTGCTTGCGTGTGCGTGGCCATACTCGCATGTACATTCATAGCTTCCATTTCCTTCTCGTGGAATCTTTTGTAATTTTTGTTACTGCAAAAGTTTCGTGACACAGAAAATTGCATCAATTTAAACCTATAAAGTACGAATATATTGTATAATCATTTTTGCCTCTATACATTCTCGTTTGAAAAGTAGGTTAGTATATGCCCTTTGTAAACAGCTACAGATATGAATGTAGGAATGTTCATCTACTGTACATGAATGTGACGAAAGGTAATCAGAGTTGATATTCGACCTACGTATATCCCATATGTTTACCTAGATAAAATATACATCTTTGTGACTGAGGAGCACATACTTTAATGTTTAAGGAGGTTGCATCAAAGTCTGTGAGAAAACTTGAGGGCAAGTTATAGACTTTTAAATTTATTTAAATGCCCAATGAGTATGCATATCCCGTGTGGTCTAGTGGCTAGGATACGCGGCTCTCACCCGCGAGGCCCGGGTTCGATTCCCGGCACGGGAAAGTTTTAAGAGTCGTCTGAATGCTTAGAAAGTAGCCATTATGATAGAGCTCTCGAATTTCATAATGGACTTTTTCGTGATGTTTTTGAATACCTGACAATTCAGACATGTTTCAACAGCCGCAGGCAAGCGATCTTGTATACATTACAAATCGTGTTGTAAATGATGCCACTGCAACATTAGTGGAAAACCAACCTCTAGACTTGGATCGTTATATACCGGTGGGTACCCAAAACCGATAATCATTCCAACCCCGCTACTTGTTGACGGGCCCACTAGGTCAATTTTTGTTGCTTTGAACAAGTTGCGTGAGGCCTTGGATCTTGCAAGAGGAGCAACTATCGAAGCATCCCGCAAGGCTTGGTAGGAATATGCCGCATACATGGGTCGTAACCTGAGGCCGCCCTGGTAATTGGTGGCTGGAACTGTGGTCCTCTGTAAAAGAAAGAACACGCACACAGGGCCTGAGCGCACTTTATGGTCCCCGATGCCAAGGGCCTGCCAAGGCACTGAAGAAACTGGACCTTGTCAATTAGGTCCTCAGAGATCTCGATCCCGCGTTTTCAGAACCCAACTGTTACGTAAACCAGCTGCACCCATCTGTAACTTAAGGAGCTGTAAAATGGCTTAAGAGTCATAGGATATACTACAGTTACAGGCCATGCTACTAACTTCTTATACAGCCCGCTTATTTGGAAGTCATACTCTGCAAGACCCACGCTGTGACACCATCATTTGATGTTATGTTGAATCATTTTACCTCTAAGTGCTTATATATATAACTATTTTGTAATAAGTTGGACTTATGGTGCGTTCGGAACTGCTCGTCTATCTCGTCCAGACCAGTTGGACGAGATGTTTTGACCATTCGGAACCTCCACTATCTCGTCCTGGACAAGTAGTTTAGCTCGTCCAACTCGTCCTCTTGCGAAGGTGGCCGAGCAGGACGAGATGACGTCACAATAGATTTTGTACGTAAACATTGACACTTGCAGGTAACCACAATATATAGGTGGATAATTTTATGACCCTTTATTGGTGTTATCAAAGGATATTTTTGTGTTTGTCAGTTGCAGGTAAGTTAAATATGCATCAAAGAAGTTACAAAACCTATGCAGCGTGTAAAATAAAGACACCGGTATGATAAAAAAGTGAATGTTTACATTCGAGCCGGTTGCATTCTGAGCAGCGAGGGTCTTGGAGGTTTCTAACGCGGCCCATTTGTCCTGCTGCTCCTGGACAAGATGTCTGGAAGAGCAAGACGAGCAGTTTCGAACGCAGCATTACCGACGCATTCAGACGACTCTGAAAACTTTCCCGTGAGAGCCGCGTATCCTAGCCACTAGACCACACGGGAATTGAAAGTAGATGGAATACTTTCGTCAAAGTTTCGTCATGTCTCTACAACTCTATATTTTATTGCCATTTTTGGTACAACTTCCTCAATCGTTAATGCATGTGCTTCTGTGATCATTCACAAAGATACATATAATATCTTAGAGAGAGTGTGTGGGGTATAAGTTCATTGCATATCGTCTTTGATTACTTTATGTCCCTTGCAGGTAGACAAGCATTCCCTCATTTATATATACATAATGGTTCAGACGTAAAGTGAACGAATACCCACTTAAAATATATATGTAGAGAGGAAAAGGGATTTTCTATTGCATATGACGACCTTGCAATACTTCGTACAAGATTTTTATATTCTAAAGGTTTCAATTGATGTGATTTTCTACCATAACACTTTGCAAACACATCAAAATTTGCCATTTTTGTAAGTAGATATTATTATAGAAGTTTAGAATTACAAAGGATTCCACGAGAAGAAAATCTATTGCATCTATTGTATTCCAAGGTCGCAAAAATTATTATATATATATATATATATATATATATATATATATATATATAATATATATATATGTGTGTGTGTGTGTGTGTGTGTGTGTGTGTGTGTGTGTGTGTGTGTGTGTGTGTGTGTGTGTGTGTGTGTGTGTTTGCATGTATATATAGTCACGTAATGAAAATGCAGAAAAAAAACTTGAAAATTGACGTTGAATGTAAATAAGTGCCGTAAATTATTAATGACCAAATTTAGACGTAATGAAAGTGCAGAAACAAGAAAACCTTGTGACTTGACAATGAATATAAGCAATTACCGTAAACTATCAATGACCACAACGATTGATATATTGATTACTCGTGTTCAAAATCATATTCCATTCGTTTCGTTTTGTGTGTGTTTTAAAATTATAGTGTGACTGACAAAGGGGTTTTGTCCACCAACTAACAGGTTAAACCGGTTTGATCTGTGAAATTTAAACAAAACTGCAGCTCAAATATTCGAATCATGGTTCTTGAGAATTTAAGGGAAAATAAAGACTTTGGGAGGCCACTTCAGACCTTTTCGCTGTATTGCTTTTTCGAGGCAGTAGTGTTGTGCATAAATCATAAATAATGCTAGTATCGGAAAAAATATCGGATATATAAATAAAAGTATGTAAAATAAAAATATATATGTGTGTGTGTGT
>NW_020868668.1:269979-272479 GCF_003789085.1 Penaeus vannamei
GGCTGTGATGGGGAAGAAGGAAGGTCAAATGACCCTTCTATTGCAGTGATTCAAATGACCCTTCTATTGCTGGCTGTGATGAGGAAGAAGGAAGGTCAAATGACCCTTCTATTGCTGGCTGTGATGGGGAAGAAGGAAGGTAAATGACCCTTCTATTGCTGGCTGGGGAAGAAGGAAGGTCAAATGACCCTTCTATTGCTGGCTGTGATGGGGAAGAAGGAAGGTCAAATGACCCTTCTATTTGTGCTGTGATGGGGGAAAAGGAAGGTCAAATGACCCTTCTATTGCTGGCTGTGATGGGGAAAAAGGAAGGTCAAATGACCCTTCTATTGCTGGCTGTGATGGGGAAGAAGGAAGGTCAAATGACCCTTCTATTGCAGGCTGTGATGGGGAAGAAGGAAGGTCAAATGGCCCTTCTATTGCAGGCCGTGATGGGGAAAAGGAAGGTCAAATGACCCTTCTAGGTGTGATGGGGAAAAAGGAAGGTCAAATGACCTTCTATTGCTGGCTGTGATGGGGAAGAAGGAAGGTCAAATGACCCTTCTTTGCGGCTGTGATGGGAAGAAGGAAGGTCAAATGACCCTTCTATTGCTGGCTGTGATGGGAAGGTCAAATGGCTGTGATGGGAAGAAGGAAGGTCAAATGATGCCGGGGAAGAAGGTCAAATGTGCAGAGGGGAAGAAGGAAGGTCAAATGACCCTTCTATTGGGCTGGGGAAGAAGGAAGGTCAAATGACCCTTCTATTACTGGCTGTGATGCGGGGCTGGCTGTGGCTGCGGCGCGTCGTCGGATGCCGAGGACGACGAGCCCGGCGACGATGAATGAGGCGGCGACTGCGACGACCGCTGTCAGTGCCATCGGCGTCTTTTGCTCCTTGATGCTCTCAGCGAGTGCCCGGAGGTTCTGCAGTGCCTCCGCATTGCTCTCGCGCTGCCGCCGAAGGTCGACGAGCCGCGGGGTGGGCCACGGCTGCTTCTCCCTCAGCGGGCACTCGATGGAGGGACCGGCGGCGAGGATCAAGCGGGGATGCGGCCGGACAGGTCTCTTATTTCCGCGACCTGCTTGGCCACGGCGGCTTCTCCTTGCCGTATAAGACGTCTGTATTGTATGAAAAAGGACTAAAGAATTAGGATATTTCCTTAGCCTTGACTATACGCCTTTATTTGTCGTTGTAGCGGCTGGTGTCCAGCACCTTGTCGGTGTTTCCCCTCCAAACCCATTGCTTTCGATATCCGTCTTTCACATATTTATTTTGTTATTTTTGGTAATGAAATGGTTGTAAACATTTGGAAATATAATGGCGTATGAACTAATGTCATATGTTCTTTTCCAAATAACATATCAAAAGTTTACTATTATCTAAATAGCGGATCCAGGTGATATAAGACGAAGTGAGAGAGAGAGTAGCTGCTTAGGATAATGCAGAGCCATATGTTAATATACATCCTTCATATATGAATAAAGGATATTTCCGTCTGACGATTATTAAATATGAATAAGTTCCAACAATGTTCAGCTTTTTTTTATTTATAGAAAATATGATAAGGAACTGAAATAAAACGATGCGATAAAATTTCTTGATAATAATTTTCGAAATAATATACGATAATTTATTTCTTAAGGCAGGTTTCCAATATATCCATCAAATTAACAAATAAACAGGAATAAAAGCAATCCCAATTTCTCTCTCTCTCTCCATGTATACTTCAGTCATTATTGCACTATTATTCCGTACTTTCCCACCTCCTCACATTCGAACTAGCCTAACTATGCCTTAGTTGTTTGAAGGTGGGCCTCCTTTCAGGGCAAGAAGGGCATGATCTCACCGAGCCAGGACTGGCGAGGCGTCACCGCTTTTGTTGCTGGCTGTACAAGGGAAGTACCTAATCCTTTTTTCGCTCGTGTTTATTATCCTACTCGCATACGAAGTCGCTGGGATGCCAGGGTTTCCCAACCGGGGGGCTCACACCTCCTGTGGGGTGTGAAAGTGTCAATCTTTTATATTTATGTATATAAAATACACATACACACGCCGAAGTCAGGTCAGTTGGCCAATCAAAAGCTGTAGCTGGCCAGAGGGTGTCCAGGGATCTCAGGACGGAGAAGACTAGTGTGGCCCGAGCTGTACCGCAGTTCACCAACATGGCTGGAATGTACGAGAACTGAGGTACTTCATGTGCTCTTATGCTTTGAATTATATTGCAGCTGCATACCTGTTATAAATGGAAGCTCATTAGTCATATGCCCCTATGTGAGGAAATATACTTCTTAATAAACAAATGGAAATAGGGTGAATTTGGTAGAAATTGATGGAGCAACAATGCCGTAATCCTTAATGCAGTCGCACCTACAACGTCACACAGTGGTTCCCAACCTTTTTCATGCCAGCACCCCTTTAGATTTATAGCTTATTTAAGGAAAATGAGATGACTTTATCCTAAATCTGACCAACGAGAGAAAGTATTCTTTTTCAGTTTCTAATAATATTTTAACAAAAATC
>NW_020868668.1:274979-299979 GCF_003789085.1 Penaeus vannamei
GGAGGCAGCCCGCTTCCGTGAAAGGAGGTTTAAAGGGCGGAGACCCTACACAACCCGGAAATGTGTTAATATACAATGCTTGCTAGATCTCCCGTTATTCTCGAATTCCCTAATATCCCTGATATGTAGGCCTACCATCCCTCACAGTTATCGAGACCGATATCTTAGTTATGCTTCGTTTGCGAAGGAAATGAGAGCTAGATTAGTTCGAAACACGACGAAAGCTATTGGAAAATTGCTCTATTTACCCCAAAAAGGGTGTGTGGTTGCATTTCCAAATTTACCTTGACTTTCCACTTTTATAACTAAAAAAAAACGAAAATTATGATCCATTGGCCTAGAGAAATGTCTCCTAAACATTATGTATAGAAAATAGCAGTCATTAAGGCTGCGGGCATCAGAGTACTCACACACACACACACACACACACACACACACATATATATATATATATATATATATATATATATATATATATATATATATATATATATATATATATATAGTGTGTGTGTGTGTGTGCATATATAAATATGTACACACACACGCATACATATACACAGTGAGTGTTTTTTTTGTATGTAATGCATACATATATATGTATGTATGTATATATGTATATATGGATATATACTGCATATATATGTATATGTAAATATACATATTTGCACTCCCACATATATATACATATGTCTGTATGAGCATCTGTGTGTGCGTAGTATGTATATTTGAGTGTATGTGTGACTAATATTAATTTATTAAATAGAAGGATTCCAAAACCCATTAACTCCCGTGTGGTCTAGTGGCTAGGATACGCGGCTCTCACCCGCGAGGCCCGGGTTCGATTCCCGGCACGGGAAAGTTTTCTAAATCTAAGATTAGGTCAAAAACTTCGTCACCTGTTATGATCAACCACACAACTCTGGCCCGTAACGCCTATCTCTGGTACAAGTGAGCCATTTGTTAAAATATGGGTTAATAAGAATCTGGAGTATTTGAAAGTATGTAGCTACAAATCAATTAGAAATTTTAACTTCATTAAACCGAAATATTTAATACTTCGTATTAACTTCTGTCACAACAATATCTATTGAAACCGTACATGCAAAAAATGAGGCCCATTTGAGGCTACGGATAAGTGAATCACTGACATTATTATTATCATTGATGTCCTACAGACGTAACCTGCAAGAATTCTCTCAATATGATTCACGGGCGTCACTAGGGGAGCGCTGCAGTTGGGGCGCCTTTAAGCGAGCTAAACAATACATTTTTTCCTTTTCCCGAGACAGGAATATAATATATTTAAATACGACAACAGCTCAGCATTATTTGATTTGTCTCATAATTGCATTCTGTTATGGTTCTGAAACTTTATGCATTAATCGCTCATAACAAATTACTAGATTTTGAATAATGGCTACTCCACGTACTAACTACCAATATGTGCCACGACATTTACTTAAAATGAATTATGTCATACTAATAGCAAATTGCATACTACAGCTCAAAGGCACTACTTTAACGTGTGCATTATAAGTGGTAGTTTTTGTATTTTTCTCTAAATCATGGAATACATCTCTACCTATCATGCTTATGGACATAGACATGGTAAGGCTAAGTCACCTTAGTACAATATTCGCCTATGACACATGGCCTCATCCAGACGCAATTGTCTTATATGAGGAACGGGGAACCTCAGGCCATATACCCAGTCGGAATGGCTCCAGTGTCTTCAACATTGCCTTTGCATTGCCGTGTCCCTAGTTGCATCGATTTCGCTCTTGCAATACTCATTTCATCCCATATTTTTTGGAACGCCTGTCAGAGTTCGTCTGGGATCCTTCGTCTGGTCGGTTTACAAATTAAAAGTCTTGACAAGTGAAATAGAGTTGGATAGCTTTAAGTATTCTTAATCCCTGGTCATTTATATTTACCTTAAGAAGTACTGTTTTTTCGTAATTGTTTCGAGTATTTTCCCCCTTTTAACCATTTCATCCTTCACAAGGATATTGGATACAACAAAATCTTGAATATTTCTTAGGATAGCTGCTGTTCAGATAAACTAACGCTGCTGTCACTCAATTTTAACCAATTTACACATAAATATTCAATCATTTTTATTCAGATATTATCCGTGGAAACAAAAGCAAGTTTGGGTTGAATTCTGACAATGGTTTGGTGTCCGGTCCAAGGATTATATAATCGAGAATTGCCTGCGTTTAATGTTGCAATTCATTCCCTTGCCTTCTTTTCATCTGCTCTCCCTGGGGATGGGGACTTGGGGCTTGTTGCAGCCTCCATCTGACGTACGAGGTTCATTAAAGTGACTAGTTGTGTATGGCGGCGAATAAGGTTTGCAGCTTACGAACCGATCATCGGAAATTTTTTTTAAATTATTACCAAATAGGCTGGAACATATTACTGTAAATTAACATAGTTGTTTTACAGTTAAAATAGAAGTTATTTTGCATAAGGCCTGCTTGTAACCCTCATCACTGTTACTAACAAATTACAAGTAAGGTAAATCGTATATGGTGCCAGTACTCTGAGAACACACACACACACACACAATTATATATATATAATATATATATATATATGTGTGTGTGTGTGTGTGTGTGTGTGTGTGTGTGTGTGTGTGTGTGTGTGTGTATGCATGTATGTGTGTAAAAGAGAGTGAATGAGTGTGTTTATGTCTGTGGAAATTAGGCCTATATATCTGCTTGTTACTTTTATGTAGTGTCTGGTATATTATTGCCATAATGTACCCAGACACTACATAAAAGGAAATGGCTACGGCAGTAATGGCAATACAATACCATTTCTTTGTTCTATAGTTTCTAACTTCCCTGAGAGTATAAGCCGTCTTGAATATGCATCTTCAATTTTTTTCTACTTCTTTTTTCCTTTTTTATAACTTACATTTTCATCATAGTGTATTATATCCCGTGTGGTCTAGTGGCTAGGATACGCGGCTCTCACCGCCGAGGCCCGGGTTCGATTCCCGGCACGGGAAATATCTTTGCAGTCGGTTATAACAAAAGGTAACGTGCAGGAGAGTCTTTAAACATGAGGCAAATGATATCTAAACACTAATTAGTAGTATAAGTTAATAGCATGTCCGATTGTCATGAAGTACAAGTCTACTTTTTCAACCTGTGTTTCTGAACTACCTCTGGTCATCTTGGCAATAGTTCAATTAAACTCCCCCCTCCCCCCCAAGCTAGGCGTGTTTCGGCTTGCTTTTAATGATAACTAGAAAGTGCTTTAAAGAATTCTGAGACTAGTATTATCTGCAAAATATTTAGGTTAGGGACACTAGCTGGCTATCTTAACTTAAGTGGACGTCCAGTCTTGAGGGTCGAGAATCAAATTTTGTTGAGATGGTCGAATGAGGCTCATGGTCTTATATTGTTGCATATTCTTTAAGTATCTCTCTCAGCTTCCCGTTTTCCATCCGTTCATGAGTTTTTCATCTGTACCTCATAAATTTCAGTCTGCCATAATCACTGCATGCAAGCACTGCAGAAGAAGCTAAAAGGCTGGGGAAGTAGGAAGTTTCTGGAAAAGGAAGAGAGGAAGAAGAGAAGGAGGAGGAGGAAGAAGTGAGAGTCGACGGGGGAGGTAAAAGGAGAGGGAGAGGCGGAGGCCGGTTAGAGGGAAGAGGTTCCAGATACCAAAGCAGGTTCTTCGGAATTAGTGCCTGGGGCGAATTTTTATTGTTAATATAGAAGTTATTTTGCATAAGGCCTGCTTGTAACCCTTAACACTGCGTACTAACAAATTGCAATTAAGATAAATTGCATATGATGCCTGTTGTCATTCTGAGAACACACACACACACACACACAAAAAAAAAAAAAAAACACACACACATAGACACACGCACACACACTCACAAATATATATATGATTATATATATATGTATATGCATGTATGTGTGTGAAAGAGAGTGATTGAATGAGCGTGTTTATGTTTGGAAATTAAGCCTATATATCTGCCTGTTCATATATCGCCATAATATACCCAGATACTACATAAAATGAAATGGCTACGACAGTAATGACAATACAATACCATTTCTTTGTTCTATAGTTTCTAAGCCGTCTTGAGTTTGCATTTTCAATCTTTTTTCTTCTTCTTTTTACTTTTTTATAATTTACTTTTTGTATTACATTATATCCCGTGTGGTCTAGTGGCTAGGATACGCGGCTCTCACCCGCGAGGCCCGGGTTCGATTCCCGGCACGGGAAATATCTTTGCAATCGGTTATGCCAAATGGTAACGTGTTGGCGAGTCATTAGTCATGAGGCAACAGATATCTAAACTATTTAGTTGTTTAAGTTAACAGCAACTCCGATTTTCCTGAAGTATAAGTTCCTCTACTTGGCTTCAACCTGTGTTTCTGAACTACTTCTGGTCATCTTGGCAATAGTTCAATTAAACTCCCCCCTCCCCCCCAAGCTAGGCGTGTTTCGGCTTTAAAATGCTTTTAATGATAACTAGATAGTGCTTTAAAGATTTCTGAGATTAGTATTATCTGCAAAAGATTTAGGTTAAGGCACTACCTGGCTATTTTAACTTAAGTGGACCGTCCAGTCTTGAGGATCGAGAATCAATCTTGTTGAGATGGACGAATGAGACTCATGGTCTTATATTGGTGCATATTCTTTAAGTATCTCTCTCAGCTTCCAATTTTCCATCCAAGTTCTACTTGGCTTCAACCTGTTTCTGAACTATTTCTGGTCATAGTTCAATTAAACTCCCCCCCCCCCCCCAAGCTAGGCGTGTTTCGGCTTTAAAATGCTTTTAATGATAACTAGATAGTGCTTTAAAGAATTCTGAGACTAGTATTATCTGCAAAAGATTTAGGTAATGAACACTAGCTGGCTGTCTTAACTTAAGTGGACCGTCCAGTCTTGAGGATCGAGAATCAATCTTGTTGAGATGGACGAATGAGACTCATGGTCTTATATTGGTGCATATTCTTTAAGTATCTCTCTCAGCTTCCAATTTTCCATCCGTCTATGAGGTCCTTTCATCTGTACCTCGTAAATTTCAGTCTGCCATAATCCTGCATGCAAGCACAGCAGAAGAAGGTAGAAGGCTGGGGAAGTAGGAAGTTTCTGGAAGAGGAAGAGAGGAAGAAGAGAAGGAGGAGGAGGAAGAAGTGAGAGGCGACGGGGGAGGAAAACGGAGAGGGAGAGGCGGAGGCCGGTGAGAGGGAAGAGGTGCTTCCAGATACCAATGCAGGTTCTCCGGAACTAGTGCCTGGGGTGAAATGAGGGATGTAAGAACTAATACGTGGGGTTATTGTGACGCTCTATTAGTAACTGCTTCAACTTGGTCGCAGGCACAGGACATACACTTGAAATGGTAGCAAAATTAAATAAAATTAAAATGATATATCCGAAATTTTCTTGATATTTCCAAATATTTTTACCCATATTTCATCTTAAAAGACGCAGGCTGCATATCCTTCCTTACAGGATTTGGAGGACACTGCCAGTTTTACTAAATTCCTGAGGTACTGAATTTGTTCTTATTTACTTCCTATCTAAGCACTTACAAACAGTTATGAAATGAATTGCAAAAAGCAGTGCACTTACTATGCAAGATTATTATAAATATCTATGAGATTTGGGCAGGGACAAATATCAAAATTCGATTTTCTTTGCATCTTCGGTTATTCTGATGCGGAAAAATACCATCGAATATTAAGACTTGAACTGCCCTCAGAGAGCTTACCTAATCTCGCCACTATACTGTTTTATTGTCTAGTTGCTCTAGTCGTATGACCTTTCTTGAAAATGCTCGTTTTTGTTTAGTATAGATCATCCATTGCAAAACTCTTTCATTTTATGTAGATATTATCATATAGATCATCCATTGCAATATCCCGTGTGGTCTAGTGGCTAGGATACGCGGCTCTCACCCGCGAGGCCCGGGTTCGATTCCCGGCACGGGAAGTATGTTTGTCTTCGGTGATGCTAAAAATAAACTGTATTGGCAAATACCTAGGCGTCAAATGATACCTAAAATCTACTTAACCATTTAATCGTAAGGTCGGATTTCCAAAAGATTAGCTTTCACTACTCTGCTCAACCCGTGTTTCTAACCTACTTCGTAGTATTTTGGTAACATTACTGTTAAACTTCCACGAAGCTAGGCGTGCCTAGACTGGCTTTAAAATCATTTCGTCAGAACTAAATAATGTTTTAAAGAACTCCAAGACGATCATTATCGACAAAATAATCAGGTAAAGAACACTAGGTGTGGCTATCCTAATTGAGGGAACCGTCCGGTTTTGGGAGTGAAGGTCGAGAATCTAATTTATTGAGATTGATGAATGAGCCTTATAGAAAATCCTAACCGCGATCTTCAGTATTTTTTCAATTTTCAATAAATTCACCCATGGTGTTATTAGAGTCACATTAAGTGTACATGTTCCATGCGAACTAAATTACTTCAATATCCTAACCGCGATCTTGAATTCTTTCTTTCCCTTACAGAAAATCCTAACCGCGATCTTCAGTATTTTTTCAATTTTCAATAAATTCACCCATGGTGTTATTAGAGTCACATTAAGTGTACATGTTCCATGCGAACTAAATTACTTCCATACTAAAAATGGTACTGGACATTTTGAAAATGATTCATATTCATAAAATGAAACGTTTTCTTTAATTTGTTTTTTGGTATATTGCTAAGGTGTTAGATCCTCGGAAAGTGATAGTTTAGGGCAACTTTATGTACTTTCCGCAATGACAGTATACTTATTACACCCTTGGTCTTCAAAGTTACAAGGTATGATAATCGTTAAGAAATATGCAGTGAAATATAGTGAGAAAAGATAGGTAACATATCACTTTACATTCATGACAAATCAAAGAGTTGCAACTTCAAAAATCACAATAAGTCGGTTTTACATTTCTTCGTCACCATATATCTAAAGTATCTCCATTCACACTACGGCATCTTATTTGAAAAATACCTGAAGTACTATGGTAGTCCTTTCCAAAAAGTATTCGCGCGAATGTTGGCAGAGTTTATCGTGAAGTTACATCTATTACACACGAGCGGCTTGCGATAAGAACTTGGCCAATTAGTAACTTATAATATACCTGCGCATTCGTTTTCTTAAGGGTAAAATAGACGAGGAACGCTCCGAAGTCAGTAGTAACCTAATAACCAATAACTATAGGCCGCTTTGCTAATATTGTGTCGGGCCGGACCCAATGAGTATTTATGCATACGAACATGCATGTACACAGAAATAAATGTATATGTATCTATCTGGCAGATATACATTTATCAGTCTATCTATCAGGTTGACATATATACCAAGAGTGAGAGATATGCTTTAATTTATGTTTATATGTAAGTCGGTTTAATTGAATATTAACTGGATCGGCCTCGTACAATTCTAACAAACCGGCTGTATATCTTATTTGCATTTGGTCATCTTGGACCTTACAAGCTACAGGTTATCTGGGGACAGACGGGATCGCCATTTGCGACACGAACCATTAGAGATTTTGAGCAGTAACTATCTAATATCTGAAGGTTATCTGATTAGATATAACATTGCATTCACTTTTATCATTTTAGAATCATTATACACCAGTATGCAACACAGATTGTTAGAAATATGAAATATTTATTTCATTAAAGCTGTTAAGTAATAAAATTACATACATTGACATTAAATATATCTTTATTTTTTAATATTTTCAGCTTTTCGATAAGAAACAAAACCGATATAAACAGATGTACCAAAGTAAAAAAAAAAAAACGCCATGTACAGCTGCGACCAAGTATTGGGAGAACGTAGTGGTGAAATCTCAGGCAGCGCGTTTGAGCTGCGTTGAAATCACCGAAAACTCTTCCCGTGCCGGGAATCGAACCCGGGCCTCGCGGGTGAGAGCCGCGTATCCTAGCCACTAGACCACACGGGACTTGATTAACGAAGATGATGAAGTATAAATGAGATTTTAAATAATTTAAGTAGATCAACATAAGTACCAGTGCGTTGGATTTTCTTCAACACATAAGCGATCTAGTCGCTGTCCGGCAACGCGATGGCAGGTATGACGTCATGGCTTCGGCCCCGCCCCTTCAATCGTCGTCTGATCCCTTCATTTTTGTTGCCCTCGGACTAAGACATCGATAATTGAGAATTTTCTTTAAATTGAAATGTTCGTGATACATTAGGAAATAGAGATGATAAAGATAATCCAAGATTACACCATTAGAAATCAATTTATCAAAGATTTTAGGACTTTTCCTGGCAAACAACAAGTACTCAGTCCAATCTAATATAAAGATTCACATACCATTTACTCCCTAGTATCATTTATAATATATGTCAGAATTATTTAGGTCATAACTGAATATTCTTCAAAGACCACGGGAATCGGTAAGAATGCCAATATTTACAATTATACATTATATATGTATATATATACTCATATAATGTAAGTTTATGCATTTGTGTATGTATATATATATATATATATATATATATATATATATATATATATATATATATGTGTGTGTTTGTGTGTGTGCATAATATATATAATATATATATATATATATCTTTATTTATACCCTGTATATGTAGTTACTGATTTTGGACTTAACGGTACTGGGGCCGGATTTACTAACGTCTTACGATATCGTAAATGGTCTGTTTATATCGTAAAACAAGTTACTCTCTAGTTTCTCGCAACGAGCGTATTTTCAAAACACTCCCGAGGTCGTAAACACATCTCCGTACGAGAGACATTTACGGGAGCCCGAAACCTCTCGTGACGCTTATCGTAGCGACCCTCCTCAGCTCATATCAGCTTCATAAATACCTTCAGGAGTGTGTAAATGTCACTTTGCCATGTGGAAATCAATTAATGTGCAAGAGCAACCTACTGAGGATGCATAGTAACGGAAAAAAACAATATGACTAATGCAAATAAGGATTGGCCTTTGCCAATGCATAGAGGTGCGGAAACACTTGATGTAAATCACTCAGCAAGTTTGATTTATCATGAATTAAAGGATCTCTAACACATCTTCAAGTACGAAATCTGAATGAAAATGCATAATTCCATCATTATGACTATTTTCCTCTATAGCAACAAAACATGATAACAAATGTTACCAATATACAAACACACCTTTTAATAGCCTAATGTAAAATTACATTTAGCATTGGATCCATTTCTTTATGAATAATGATTAAGATGAATGTTTTACTGGATTGTAACAATTTTTTATCATAATATCTTATGAAAATATAACGAAATGCTTGATTATTTTTTTTTTTTTTTTGGAGAGACATATATATATATATATAAGCCATATATATATATATATATATATACATATATGCATATATACATACAATTCAGTATATACAAAAATACATACATGTATGTGTATATGTACTGCATATCTTTTGGCTTGTGTATATATATAGGCCTACACACACACACACACACACACCACACACACACACACACACACACACGGTATATGTATATATATATATATATATATATATATATAATATATATATATATATATATATATATATATATATATATATATATATATATATATATATATATATTATGCATATATATATATAATATATATATATATATATAATATATATGCATATATAGATTAATAGATATATATGTAATTGTGAATGTTTGTATGTAAATGTATATACATACATACATATACATACAAATGCATGTTTATGAATATATATATATATATATATATATATATATATATATATAGAGAGAGAGAGAGAGAGAGAGAGAGAGAGAGAGAGAGAGAGAGAGAGAGAGAGAGAGAGAGAGAGAGAGAGAGAGAGAGAGAGAGATGGTATAGCCTTAGCTATATATATATATAGGTATCAGAATTTATAAGACTATTTATAAAGGTGGTAATGATCAATAAAAGGTAATGATTCACCAGGTGGTGATATAGAAACTGTTTTAAGTAAGACTCATTAGTGTTGCTTCAGTTCAGCGGATAACGTTCTGTGATTGGTCGATTTTTTCCGAGCTAACGCTGATTGGTCGATCGAGCCGTTCTTTTAGGAAATAAAGCCCTACGACACCTAGCGATAGAAAATTTGGTCGTTACGGTTACGAGACCCCTGCGCTCTCGTTGTTTGGCGTTTGAAAATAGGTCGTAAAGTCGCTAGTTGAGAAATCGTTGATAGTTCTCGTAACTGTTACGAGAGACAGCGTTTACGAGAGAGTTTAGTAAATCCGGCCCCTGAATCGCCTGCAAGGCACTGGTTGACTTACTATCATTAGCAGGTGGCACACCGTTTGTCAAATCTTTTGTCTTACTTTCTAGAAAACTTTCCCGTGCCGGGAATCGAACCCGGGCCTCGCGGGTGAGAGCCGCGTATCCTAGCCACTAGACCACACGGGATTTGCAAATGTTAGTTTATTCCGGTTGAATAAATTCTTAGCATCGTAAATGAACCGATTTTTTTGCAATATTTAACGATGTGTTTTGGCCCGATTTAGATCCTGGTCTTGCGCAAGGTAACTCAAAACGCTCAGAACGGATTTTAAAGAATTAGCCTAACTCAGATGCCATTAAATTTTATTGGTGATCCGGATCCAGGAATTTTTTGTTGGTTCGTTGGTTAGCAGGATATAAATATATATATATATTTTTAATGAACATTTATTTTTTTTATGAAATTTATACCAAGGGTGTATCTTAGCCCAGCTTAGATGCCATTAAATTTTGGTGGTGATCCAGGTTATGATTCGCATCCAGGAATTCTTAATGTAATTCTTCAAGTGCGAATTCTTTTTATTGCATCAGGGACCCTCTTGCCTTGGCTTCTAGTATATTGTGTAAAATTATCTGTAGATAGGGTGATTGATTCATGTACATTCATAAATACATGTACAATTATGTGGGTATGTATTATACAATAAATTCATAGATAAATAAATAATATACATATTTATATATATATACATATCGCGCGCGCGCGCCTGTGTCTGTGTGCGCAAAATTATATACATATATATAGATAGATAGATATAGATATAGATATATTTATATATATACATATATATAAATATATGTATGTATGTGTATGATAGTATACATATATTATATATATATATATATATACATATATATATATATATATATATACTATATATATATATATATATATGATGTATATATATATGTATATATGTTTGTGTGGTGTGTAATATATATATATAACATATATACATATATATACATATTTCTATATACATATATATATATATATATATATATATATATATATATATATATATATATTATATATATATATATTTTTTTTTTTTTTTTTTTTTTTTTTTGCCCGCCTTACAGTTGAAAATTTAAAATAAGACTGGTAAGAACATTTCACGTTCCTCTTAAGAAACCACAGTAAAACCACACACAAGTATTTTCCAAAATAGAGTTAAACAAGAGCTAATTTTTATTAATGAGCCTAACTAGTGTTGGCGGGGGGTTGTTTTTATGTGTGTCCGCCCGAGACCTTAGAGGTACGAGCTTGTTGTGTGTGCGGGGGCGGGGGGAGGAGTTGTTCAGCGTCTTCTCCCCCAACTGCAGGAGCATCTGATAGGGTCGTTGAGCCAAGGGTGGTGAAGGCGTCTTCATATCTGTTGTATGATGACCGAGAATGTTCTTCATTGCTCTCTCTTGAATCTTTCTAGTCTTAGAAGCTGTGTGGCATTGAGGCTGAAGGACCAGACAGATGCATATGTCAGCCTCGGCAGGATGAAGGTCTTGTCGATGGTAATGAGTTCCGACGGACGCAACAAGCACAGTCTGAAGGATGCTAAGGAGACGATGGTGGAGACGTGCTGGTCCCACAGTCTATCGTCGAGGGTAACGCCGCAGATCTTGGCCGCGTGAACGACGTCCAGGGTGTGGTCTCCTCTGGGCAGCGAAGGCGAAATGCAACACTAATGTCTTGTTGTGATTCAGTGACGTGATTAGCGTTTGTCCAGGTGAACAAAGTCTTTAAGGTGTCCTGTGATGGTTGGTAGTCAGGGGACGTTGTTGACGGCAGCTGCAACAGTTGAGTCATCAACATACTTCCAGCAGGATGAAGTGTCACGGAGGGCATTTATCAACACTAAAAGCCATAACGGGCTTATCTTGGATCCTTGGGCACCCCACATGTAAGAGGCAGAAAGGAGGACGTGGCGCCCTGCAGACGGACTGACTGGCGCCGCTCCGTGAGAAAGTCTGCGAGCCACGCACGAGACACGGAGTCCCATCCAGATGCCTTCCCGATGACTGCGGTTTGGTCAACGAGGTCAAAAGCTTTGCTGAAGTCACTGAGAGTGGCGATGGCGGAACTTTGGCGTTTTTCTAAATCTGTGTAAATGTATTCCAGGAGGCCTATGAGGTAGTGGGAAGTATAATCTAATGTATGGTATTTTAAAGTTTATATCTTGAGTATGCAGTATCTACAATATTTTGGGATAATAATAATGATATACTACTAATAATATATTTAATGATAATGATAGCCAGTAATAATAATAATGGCAATAATACCAATGACGATAACAACAGCAATGATAATAAGGATAATGATAGTAGTAGTAATAGTAACAATAATATTAGTAATAAGAGTGATGATAATATTTGTGACGGTTATTTGTTTTCACCTACGCATCAAGTGCTGTGGATATTTGCACATATCTCTTATATGTACATGTTTTATCAATGGTATATTCAATGCTATTAAAAATCCTAAAAAATATATAAATCGCTTATGTACCTCCCGTGTGTTTATTTTCATCACCTAATTCTCCCATATCTAAGCGTCTTCGTGAAGCCATCATTGCATGTACACGAGGAGTATTTCCGCGCTATGCATGATCAGACGACAAGTGCCTCCGTACAGCGGGTAGTGTGAAGTCGCACTGAACTGTTTCATCTAGCATTGCTTTTCACTGTAAAGTGAATATATTCTGTGGATGAAAAGAACAATAATTTTCCTCGTCTGCTGTGTAACGCATCCCTGCAGCTATATGGGTCTTCGTATGGCTCATTTCAGGAAAATTTTCCCGTGCCGGGAATCGAACCGGGCTCGCGGGTGAGAGCCGCGTATCCTAGCCACTAGACCACACGGGAGATGTTTTTAGGTAAGTACCTTTTGTTTTTCTAGTAATATATTTAAAATATTTCAGGTTATCATTGAGAATTTCGCTACTTGGTAAGATAGTATAAAAGTATATCGCTTTGTTTTTGTTGCTAATATAAATTTCAAGCTTAGCATCACTGACACAGATGGATGTACAGCCTTGTTATCAGCTACTCATTTGCAGTCTGAGCTGATTCCCCAGTAAAACTCTCATTATCATATACGGTGACTTGAAGGACAGTGATACAGACTCGTCTAATTCGGAAGGCCATACACTGATGTACTTGGTCTGTGATGCGCCACAATCTAAAGCAGAAAAGCCCATTACCAGCCCAACTTTAGATATGACCATCCAGAAAACAGGAATACGTATTAGGAGAACTATATGACTGAGGTATGTCTTGTAAGAAAACACTATCAAATGTTAAGATCAATAATCTTCTTGTTACATGTCAATTGCTAGACGATGTTTTTATTAATTGTTTGAGAAATGAACTTCAGCAAGCAGCTCATCCCGCTAACGTAGTTGAGAATAACAGCCAATATATACTGTATATACACATGTCTAAATTAGGGAAGCACAAAATTGGTATTTCATAAAAGCGAGTATTCGTACCATCATCAAATGCATCATATCTAAATTTTATAAATTGGATCTTCTCATACTCGTCTTCGGAAGTGTGACTTGACACCAGCTTACACCAGCTATATTTTTGTAAGAGGATGTAAAGAACACAATTTTATTATGGAAAGTTCATAATGTTATCCTTAACTATCATTTTCAGTGACTATCACATAGAAATATAGATGAAATGAAATTGTCTCTCAGGATTCTGCAGTTGGTTACGAAAAAATAAAACTTTTCTCTGCAGACTTCAAAAGTAAAGTTGCTCACTGAAAATCGTGGTGTCTCTTGATCTCTCAGTAATATCAAGAGATCATAATACCAGGTTTAGCTAATGCGTGTCGTTAGCTGCAACACCAGACTAAACAGAAGATCCGATCTTCATTACTTTACCAATTTTCGTTTGCGGTTCTTTTCAGTTTCTCTTTGATAATTCTGCTCTTGACTCTCCATAAACAGGAGTGCGCCCGAAATAGGTCGATAACTTTGCGCAAATAAGCGCGTTCTTCGATGGCATTTCATCTCACGGAAGAGGTTTTTCCCCGCGATGGCAACGTCTGCACTGAGTAAACACGTCACGGCGCATCACTCGCTCTCAAAGACCCGCACAAGCCTGGGTTTGCACATACATTTTCAGGAACCGATTGAGTTAATGTAGGCTTCTCTTTGGGCTTGTGCAGTTACTTAAACTGGCCCCATGCACGCACAATATGTACTGCAAAATCTTGTTTGTACCGGCCGTTTGCACAGTTCCCAGAAGCGTGTTTGGCCCCGTAATGCTGAGTCAAGATCCATCTCATAAAACTCGACTCTTCTCAGTTTCGGAAGTGTGGAGGTAAGAGCTCGAGGAATTTTGACCCAGCGCGAAAGTATCACTGTCAGTTGAGAGGGGAAAATGCAACATGTGAAGATGAACTAGCTGTAAACTCGTGATGGAGTAACGTTCTTAAAGAGATTTGGTAACGTATATATATATATATATATATATATATATATATATATATATATATATATATATATATATATATATATATATATATATATATATATATATACATATATATATATATATATATAGAGAGAGAGAGAGAGAGAGAGAGAGATACATATCTTTGCCATGACAGATGAATCCTGTCATACCTGAGAGACGATGGGGATTACTTGATCTCTTGAAGAGGGTGCTTTGAGATCACTCTATTTAGCATGAATGGTGATTGATGAAACCGTTTTATTTCATGATTTTGACTCATTTACCTGATGTCCGGTACGTCTGAACTTTATAATAATTTAATTTCCATTGAAATCTTTTATTTATATGTGTTAAATGTGAGTGAATTGCCTAACAAGTTAAAAGATCCATCACCTAAAGCGTTCTTTGCTTAGATATTTTGCAGATAACGCCTTGGAATTCTTTAAAGCTCTATTTAGTTATATCATTAAAAGCATTTCATTGCCAGCCTAGGCACGCCAAGCTTAGAGGGAGTGCAATTGCAAAGTTATCAAAACGCCCGGAGGCAATTCAAAAACATGGGTTGCAGCCGAATGGTGGAGGCCTGGGGATAGCTATCATCTAGAGAAGTGTTGAGGGATGGTGTTTCATCACCTCTGGACGTTCCGGAACAATCAATTTTCATTACTTTTTTGTCTATTGGGTAATGATGCTTTGCTTGGAGCTCTAGGGATCTAAGCAAGATCTATTTCATGGAAAATCTTTCCCGTGCCGGGAATCGAACCCGGGCCTCGCGGTGAGAGCCGCGTATCCTAGCCACTAGACCACACGGGATATATTTGACATTACGAAATTTAGGAATATTTGAAGACATATTTGCAAAAGTTACAACCCACGGGAAGCTAGTTTTACAAATTATAAAACGTTAAAGTTTTTTATGCAACGTACCAAAACCTGTTTATTCGTCAGTCAAATGAGAATCCTTGGTCATTGCTTTTGTATTTATTCTGTTCTTATCTTAGTTGAAATTTAAATGTAAATGATGTAAAACAAAATGTGAATAATTCTGAACAATATCAAGTGGATACGGATATGTATGCTTTGAAATGAAAATATATACATACCATGCATACTATAGATTCTGAGCGTGTTTTTTCTTTCGTCCATCGATGGACGAGTGGGTATCCATCGCATAGAACGTGTGGGCGAAAGTCCAGTGGATTGAATCCATCGAGAAGCAAAATCCATTAAAAATAACTGGATCACTAATCTTCGGATAGTCTGACCGTACCTTAAATTAAAGTCTGGGCTTACCAACTTGTAGAATACATTCTTAAAATGTTCTTTATAATATCTTCGCAAATTGATAATAACGGTATTAGAGAGAGCATAACATTCTCGATTTCCATAAGCCACGGCAACCTTACACCTGCAGCGCCGCATCAAAATGACAAAAGTCGTTAAAGGCGACGGAAAATTGGACGGATTTGTAGCGAGTGAAATCAAATGAGCCAATCAGATTCGTGCGTGAACGTGGCGTGACCATAGGCACTGTCTTCCACCTCAATAGAACAAATTAGATATGAAATATGGTCACGTGACCATAGAAGCTGGGTCTAGGAGAACGCAGATGAAATAAAAATCAGTTTCATCATAGCTAGGCAATGCGTAGGGTGTAAGGATAACTACTTCGATTTCATTGCGAAACATCGAAATAACGACGTAAGTTTATTATACCTGCGAAATCACTATACAACCTGTGAAAATACAGTGCCCGAACTGTAAGACGCCGTGGAATTAAAGAAAAGACAGACATCAGTGGGCTCTTGGTTCCCGAAAACAAAAAGAAAACAACGACGTGGCTTTACTGTAAGCGCCACCCTGTACCTCCGCTGCTCGTTATGGACCGGCGTGTTGGGAACTTCCCGCTTTGCAACGTAGGCCTACTACAACGCGGGTCCTGCAGAGTGTGACTTCCGAACAGGGTAGCTGATTTGTGAAGCTCGTTGCAGGCGTGTAATACAACATACCCGCTCGTCACGACTCTGAAGCCCTTTTTCTATTTATTACCCATTCAGTTTACATCTTATTGATCTAATCATTAATTTGATCGAGATTTCAAAATAAGTAGTTTGTCTAGTATTATCTATATTTCTTTCAATTTTTGTCCATATCTAAAACATCCATTTCTTTTATATGTTAAAAGCATGCCCACACTCCTTTTAAGTAAAACGAAATCAAATAAAAGCAAAAAGAATTGAACAGACCAAGGGTAAAATAAAACTAAAACGTTTAAAAAAACGGAAATCTCTCAGGCTGAATATGCCATACACTCAAATTCATAGCAGGGACATTCACAAAAGCAACTCATGTCCATATTGTTATCCTACAATCGTCACTTGAGGTTAAAAACTTTTTTGAAAGCAAGAAGCGATGGCACAGATTCTAGCCGTATTTTTGCAATACATTTGAAACAACCATTATGAAAATCATTATTATTAAGTCAACAACCTATATCATAAACTGGTGTATAATCATTGAAATGAATAGTTGAACGCGTGAATGAATGCAGTCAATTTCTTGCAAATAATTATCACAGTTGCTACTCAAAATCACTTGAGGCCGTTACTCGCCTGACCTCAGATGACCTGCATGTCACCCGCATCTCAGGCTGTTGTGAGTTCCACGATAATTAGTTACGGATTAGATGTAGCTTGTGGTGACTAGTTATATCTAATAACTTCGATATGTTTCTCGCCTTTCTTTCCATCGTAAAAGCGGTGGCTGTACAGGTATATCTTCAGCTGGTAATTGGAGATCTTTTGCCATGTCTCTTGTCTGCACTGGATGTTGCTTCACGATAGACCGCACGATTGCAGTTGTGGAGAGGGCAACCAACGTATTTCAAGTGAATTTAAATTATTTGTTTTATACTGCTAAGAATGTAAATTACTGGGATGTATAGAAACGAGTAGACGTGAAATCGACTGTATCGTGACACACACACATACACACATATATGCCTGTATATATACTGTGTGTGTGTGCCACAATAAGATATGAAAATATAAATCTTCACTAGTTTATATTGTGGTAAAAAGACAAATCAAGATCTGAAAGGTCTCAGGAGGAGGGTCAAAGAGTCTGGGGAAGGACTAACTACTAACTAACGATGAGGCAAAGTTATCTAAGCTCCAACGGCCAGCAATCAGTGTAATTGCATATGATTTTTTATTACTTAATTTACAATTGATTTACCTCTTTAAAATATATCCCGTGTGGTCTAGTGGCTAGGATACGCGGCTCTCACCCGCGAGGCCCGGGTTCGATTCCCGGCACGGGAAACTTTTCTAGAAAGAAAGGCCAAAAGATTTGACAAACAGCATCACCTGTAGTCTCCCGATACCTTGTATGCAACTCAGTACCGTAGAGTCTATACTTAACAAGTGATGCGTCATTGATTAAGATTTGGAGTAAAAGCAATCTGGAGTTTATGAATATCAAAAGCAAAACACACCGTCTATCAAACACGCATATTGTTGATTAAATTAAGCAGAAATCTTTAATACTTCATATCATTATATTCCTATAACAACTGCTAAAAGAGTGCATGTACACATGGGGCTCATTTTGGATAAGCATATGGCTGATTTCTTATCATTGTTTTGCGACGTAAACATTGAGAATTGCCCTTGCATAATTCATGAACGTCACTAAAGTGGAGGCAGCTGGGCCACCCACAAGCAAGCTCAATAACATATTTTTTTCTTTTGTCCACAACCTGGTTTATCTCTAAGCTGCATTGCGCTTTAGCCTAATACTTTATAGATACACACACACACACACCACACACACACACACACACATTACACCACACACACACACACACACACACACACACACACACACACACACACACACACACCACACACACACACACACACACCACACACAACACACACAGATATATATATATATATATATAATTATATATATATATATATATATATATAACACACACACACATACAGCACACACACATATAAAATATATATGATATATAACCATATATATGTATACATATAATATAATATATGTGATACACACACACACACACACACACACACACACACACACACACACACACACACACACACACACACACACACACACACACACACACACATATACATGTGTGTGTGTGTGTATACCATATATAGATATAGATATAGATATATTTATACACACATATATATACATATGTATACACACACACACACACACACACACACACCACACACACACACACACACACACACACATATATATATCTATATTATATATATTATGTATACACCACACACACCACACACACACACACACACACACACACACACACACATACATATATATATATATATATATATATATATATATATATATATATATATTATATATATATATATATATATATATATACTATATATGTTATTTATATAACATAATTTATCGAAAAAACTCACAGTATAAATATGTTTCCACAGTATTAGCTGACTGCACAAATAACTGCAGGGTTGTTGTATGCCATCCGGATATATAGGCCTACCCGATACCCCAACTTCAGTATATTGAGACAGACTAAGCTTACCCATCCTCAGACAAACCGATTCTTGAAGATGCGAATACAGTATCTAATGGACATAGCAATGGTCAAAACCTTATATAGACATTTTTTCACATACATTGATCCCTTGAGTTACCGTATGGCATTTATTAATTTATGAGATTGCCATCGAAGAACGCGCCTATTTACACAGTGCTATCGACCTATTTCAGGCGCACTCTTGTTTATGGAGAGTCAAGAGCAAAATTATCATATAGAAAATGAAAAGAATCGCATGCGAAAACTGGTAAAGTAATGATTGGATCTTCAGTTTAGTCTTGTGTTGTAGCTTAACGACACGAATTAGCTAAACCTGGTATTGTGATCTGTCGATATTACTGAGCGATCAAGCAAAACACAGTATCATCGAAATATATTATTAGAAATTAAACCTTAAAGATACGGCCAGATTCCCATAATTTCACTGAAATCCAGCGATTTGCTGTGGGCTGGAACCAACCCACCCATCCGTGGCGTTCACACGGCGAAAAGAACCATCAGCTTTGTCCAGTGGGATCGAGGCACATTGATCAGAATCAGGCGTTAGAAGGAGGGTCAACCTCGAAAAGTCTGGGGAAGGTTTACCAACAATGAGGCAAGGTCATCTAAGCTCCAACGACCAACATTCAGTGAAATTGCATATGAATTTTAATGACATCATTTACAATTAATTTATCTCTCTTAACATATCCCGTGTGGTCTAGTGGCTAGGATACGCGGCTCTCACCCGCGAGGCCCGGGTTCGATTCCCGGCACGGGAAAGTTTTCTAGAAAGGCCAAGAGATTTGACAGACATCACCTGTAAGTCTCCCTGCCTTGTATGCAACTCAGTACCGTAAAGTCTATACTCAACAAGTGATGCGTCAATGATTAAAATTTGGAGTAAAAGCAATCGAGTTTATGAATATCAAAAGCATGTAAATACACCGTCTGTTAACATACATAAGGTTTATTAAGGAAACAAGAGCCCACTGGCGTCTGTCTTTTCTTTAATTACACGGTGTCTTATAGTTCAGGCACTGTATTTCCACTGGCAGTATAGTGATTTCGCAAGTATAATAAATCTACGTCGTATTTCGATGATGTTTCACAATGAAATCGAAGTAGTTATCCTCAACCCTACACACTGCCTAGCTATAATGGAACTGATTTTAATTTCATCTGCGTTCTCCTAGGCCAGCTTCTATTGGCACGTGATGATGCATGTCATATCTGGTTATATATCTCATTTTAACGACTTCCGTCATTTTGTTGCGGCGCTGGAGGTTGCTGTGGCTCATGAATTTTATATCCTCTAATACCATTATTATCAATTTGCGATGATGGTACAAGACAATTTTCATAAATGTATTCTACAAGTTGGTAAGCCCAACTTTATTTTAAGGTATGGTACGATACTAATAGATTCGTGAAATCAGCAATTTTTAATGGAATTTGCCCATCGATGGACTCAATCCACTGGACTTTCGCCCACACGTTCGATGCGATGGATACCCACTCATCCATCGAGGACGAATGAAAAAAAAATGCAGACGCTGAGAATCTATAGTATGCATAGTATATATATTTTCATTTCAAGGCATATATATCATTATATATTTTAAATTATTCAGAATTATTCATATTTTTTTTAAATCAAGATTACATTTAAAATTTCAGCTAAAATACCAATAAATTGTAAAAACAAAAGCATTGGCCATGATTCTCATTTGACTGACGAATAATAATTTTAAAAAATGTGTAGCGGCCATCTTCAAGTTGATTCCACTGGACAAAGCGATGGGTTCTTTTCGCAGTGTGAACACCACACAGCAAATCGCTGGATTCCAGTGAAATTTATGGGTAGTCTGACCGTACCTTTCTAATAATACCAGTTTTGATGATGCTATGTTTTGCTGCGGCCACTAACCTACATCAAAAATATAAAAGTGTTAGGGGTTTGGGACGTTACATAAAACTTTTATGTTTTATAATTCGTAAATCTAGCTTCGCATGGGTTAAATCTTTCGAAAATATGCCTTCAAAGTTTTTCAAATTCCTTAATTGTAATATATCCCGTGTGGTCTAGTGGCTAGGATACGCGGCTCTCACCCGCGAGGCCCGGGTTCGATTCCCGGCACGGGAAAATTTTCCCTGAAATCTTACGTAGATCCGAAGAGCAGCTGTTCCGTTCAGAGGTGATGAAACGCTATACCTCGACAGCTTTCTAGATAAGTGACAGATGATAGCTATCCTCAGGCCAGAAATTTGCAGTTCAGCTTCCACCATTTCTGCATGTTTCTGAATTACCTCCGGCGTTTTGGCAACTTTGCGATTGCATTCCCTGTCTTAGCTGGCAATAAAATGCTTTAGTGATGTCTTAACTAAATAGTGCGTTAAAGAATTCCAAGACATTTTCTCAAAATATCTAAACAAGGAAGCTTTAGGGAATAGGTCTTTTAACTTATTAGGAAATTCACCGCATTAATTTTGTTACTCCCACTTCCAATTGCATATAAATAAAAAGTCCATGGAAATAAAATTATCTACAAAGTACAAACGGTACTAGACATCTGGTAAATGAGTCCAAACCATAAAATAAAACGGTTTCATCAATCACCATTCATGCCTCAAAGCACCGTCTTTAAGAGCTCAAGTAATCCCCATCGTCTATCAGGTATGCAGTGTTCATCTGTCATGGCCAATATATGTAGCTTCGCTCTATATATATAACGTTGCCAAATCTCTTTGCTCACGTTACTCCATCACGAGTTCACAGCTGGTTCATCTTTATATGCTACAGGTTTTCCTCTCAATTGACAGGATACTTTCGCGCTGGGTCAAAATTCCTCGAGCTCTTACCTCCACACTTCCGAAATTGAGAAGTTGAGAGTTTGATGGATGGATCTTGACTCAGCATTACGGGGCCAAACTGGGAACTGTGCAAACTGCCGGTACAAACAAGATTTTGCAGTACATATTGTGCGTGCATGGGGCCAGTTTAAGTAACTGCACAAGCCCAAGAGAAGCCTGCATTAACTCAATCGGTTCCTGAAAATGTATGTGCAAACCCAGGCTTATGTAGGCCTACTTGAGAGCGAGTGATGCGGCGTGACGTGTTTACTCAGTGCAGACGTTGCCATCGCGGGGGGAAAACCTCTTCCGTGAGATGAAATGCCATCGAAGAACGCGCTTATTTGCGCAAAGTTATCGACCTATTTCGGGCGCACTCTTGTTTATGGAGAGTCAAGAGCAGAATTATCAAAGAGAAACTGAAAAGAACCGCAAACGAAAATTGGTAAAGTAATGAAGATTGGATCTTCAGTTTAGTTTGGTGTTGCAGCTAACGACACGCATTAGCTAAACCTGGTATTATGATTTGTTTATATTACTGAGAGATCAAGAGATAGCACGATTTCATGAACAATATTGAGGTGAAGGGAATCTCGACCACCTTTACTTTTGAAGTCAAGAGAGAAAAGATGTTTTATTTTTTTAATAACGACTGCAGACTCCTGAACATCTCGGATACATTTCTATGAGGCAGTCACTGAAAATTATAGTTGAGGGTTACTTTATGACCTTTCCATGATAAAAATACGTTCTTTACATCCTCTTACAAAAATATAGCAGGTGTAAGCGTGTCAAGTCACTTTTCCGAAGACGAGTATGATACGATCTATTTTATAAAATTTAGATATTGATGCATTTGATGATGGTACGAATACTCGCTTTTATGAAATACCAATTTTGTGCTTCCCTAATTGAGACGTGTTTTATATACTGTATATATTGGCTGTTACAGATGATTTGGGCTGTACATCAGTATATCAATAATAAAATAATTTTAGTAATACCAAGTCTAAAATTTGATGAGTATATTTGACTGGAAGCTTATATATTTGTACCATTTGTATTTTATAACCCCATATGCTCAATCAGAAATAAACATTGTGCGTGGAGACATAATACATATATATACATATATATATTTTTTCTTTTTTTTCTTTTTTTCTTTTTAGCCTGAAGCTTGCCTCGCTACGAAAATAAAGTAACATATATTTGTACTATTCTACTAGCTAGCGAAAAACTCAATGAACTCGAAATATTTTGAACATCAATTGCATTAACATAATCTATTTACATATCCCGTGTGGTCTAGTGGCTAGGATACGCGGCTCTCACCGCGAGGCCCGGGTTCGATTCCCGGCACGGGAAAATTTTCCCTGAAATGATCATACGAAGAACCATATAGCTGCAGGATAGGATGCGTTACACAACAGACAAGGAAAAAACATAAAAAATGGCTGTTCTTTCAACCCATAGAGGTGTATATATTCACTTATACAGTGAAAAGGCAATGCTAGATGAAACAGTTCAATGCGACTTCACACTACCCGCTGTACGGAGGCACTTATCGTCTGATCATGCATAGCGCGGAAATAGTCCTCGTGTACATGCAATGATGGCTTCACGAAGACGCTTAGATATGGGAGAATTAGGTGATGAAAATAAACACAAGCGAGGTACATAAGCGATTAGAATTTTTAGTAGCATTGAATATACCAAAATCAAACGAGAAGGCAAATCTGAGTGATGTGGCCTGATATGAACGGCAAATACCACGTAACAACAACTGTCTTGTGTTATAGTGATACTAGTGATTGTTAAGTTTCTTCTGGTTCATTAATTGATATTCAGTCATTATTATCTACTCATTACAATGCTCAATAATAATATAATCTTCAGGTTATTATAATCATTAGATACGTATATTATTCATTCATTTTTCATGTCATCCATTATTGCATTTTTTTCTCATTCGTTATTGACTAAGTGTACTTTCATTATTGCATCAAATTCATCTTTCATTATTAGTCATAAAATCTTCCATCATAAATTATTTTTGCTTTTTTAATAATTGTCAAAGAAATTTGGAAATAAGTAAAGTCCTTTAATACTTACAATTCATCCTTTATGTATTTCCTTCACCCAGATAAAAACAACACACAAAATACAAAAAAAAAAAATCTATTATATTTTATTATTGTACAAAGCATAACCCTAATCCCTAACCCAGACCTGGAATTACGAACAGAAAAAGACGACAGAAACAGCAAATGGCAGAGAGGTCTTGCCATGGCCTATGACCTTGGAGGATAAGCCGAGCAATTTGCCAAGGAATAGGAATAGCACTCAAGACGGTGGGTTGGGCGGGGTTGCTAAGGCGCATTCATTAGCAAGTCAGTGGTAACCACCGTGAGAAATTAACATTACGTAATTAAGCCCCAAAGCGATACATTGTACTGCGTTACTGTAATAGTGATATGTGTTGTACAGTACATATCCTGCATATATAGTATGTGATATATATATATATATATATATATATATATATATATATATATATATTATATATATATATATATAATATATAATGAATGCATAATATATCCTACATACAAATATACACATGTGAATGTATATGTATGTGTATATATATAGGTTGACATTAAGAAGTCCGGTCATCGGTAATCCGGTTCCTTCAGATATTCGGCACTGATTTTGAAGCG
>NW_020868668.1:303742-308742 GCF_003789085.1 Penaeus vannamei
TCCCGCGTGCTGGTAGCCCTTAGGGGCTCTAGCTAATTCTTCTGAATACCCCTCTCCCAGGGGGTTGTGTCTTGCGTCAGGTAGTGGCCAGTTGAAAGCGCTATAGTCTGACATGGACGTCAAAGGGTTATTTGTGTGACTCATCGCCCGCTCTCACTAGTACACGAGCGCTACTTCTGTCCCGCCTATATCTTAAGCAAGCTATGCTCTTCGCTTCCAGTACCAGATTGTCACCATCGTTCTCGTCGGCAAATGGTCCCCAAGCCGTGCATCTTCATCATCTATCTTTTCTTGCCTCTATGCGTTCGCCCCCCCTGATTGCGTACAATGGGGTGGGGAGCGTGCTGGGCCGTCTTCCTTCACCATCAGGTTCATAGGGTGAATACCACTTCCCGCGGGCTGCCATCTTTGGGAGTGGATATTGTGGCTGCTCCAATTGCTATCCATCTTTCTAACCCAAATGTACTCTCCCCGGTCACCTGGCTAGTTACTTTAACATGCCTCTTGTAATTGCTTGTGGGCGCGGGTGTTGGCTTCTATTTTCGCCCGTGATGCTAGGGAGGCGATACAGGTAAGACATGTCCACACACCGAGGAAGCTTCCTAATCCTTACTCAGAGCAACATTGCGCTGAGGTTGGGCGGAGGATCATTCGGTACGGGGGCGCGGGCGGAGGGGTGGGCTGCGGTATCGTGGAAGACGAGAGGGAGGAGTTTGTAGTGGGGACTGCTTGTCGCTTGAGTTTGGGGTTGTGATTTTTTGTACGATTGCCAACATTTCCCCGTCTTGCCATTGTTGATCTCATAAGTCACATCCTCTATTGTGTCTATTCTTTTTCGATCCAATGCTAACTACACTAACATGAGTCTATAATCTCACACTCAGGTAGCTGGTTTTTGCCGTAGTCTATGTCCCCCGCTTCTCGGAGAGACCTAGATAATACAGCTATTCCTGCTTTCTACCTGAAGTGAGGTTGCGAAGCATCCTTACAACAAAAGCAGGATCGGCCCGCCGATGGTAGGAGTGTGTAGTGGGACGGGAGAGAAGACTAGGTGGAGCAGGGGAGGGGGCGAAGGGGATGAGGGGCGATTGTGAATAGTCGGAAAGGGGGAGTGGACGGGAGGTGGCGAAATAGAGGAGATCTTGAACTGCTGACATATAAGTAAATGTCGGTATTAAGAGTGTCGGGTTGTATAAGTGCTATCCTTTGCTCTACACAATGCTATCTTCCCATCCTTTTACACCATCTTCAAACTGACTCAACGTAAACAATTATCATTCATAAACAGTCCATTCCGATGGGCGAGATCCTCACCAACGCCTATAGCCATGAAGATACACGACCAGCTATTCTACCTGTCTACATGACAGAAAACAGTGAATTTTTGCTGGATACCCAGCTATGTCGGGAATCCCGTCACCAACCCCGTTTTTCACACATCCCAGCCACCGACTACTACCCTCACTTCAAAACTTTTCTTTACAACCGATTGGCTGGCAATCTGGTTCAGGTCTGATGCACAAATCAAAACAAACAAAATAATCTCAATTCGTCCCCTTGGTCAGCTCCATACCATCAAAACAGACGTTGGGAAACTGCCCTTGCCCACCAACGAATAGGCCACACCAGAATCACTCACTCACACCTTATGTCACATCCCTCTAACCTACCTCTATGCCCTACATGCAATGTCCTTCTCTCTGTCTCACATATCCTAATATCCTGTCCTCGCTTTACCGAAGCCCGTATCCTTACTTTCCTTTACATATCCCTTCTTCCCCGTCCCCCCAACCTGTCAGACATCCTTACAGAATCCCTCACCTTTTTTATCGATAATTTATTCTCCTTCCTCAGACGAATAAATATTCTTCATTTGATCTAATCATCCATCGTCATTAACCCTTCCTCTTCTCATAAATACCTATCTCACCCCATCTACCCTCTCCAATTACTCCTTTAAGTACTATACTCTCATATAATAAATGACCATCGAAACAATATTTTTAATTGTAATAAAGAACTTTAAAAACCCTCCCAGCACAATACAGTACCATAGTGCTATATGACCTTTGATGTCTAGACATTTATTTTCTTGTCATTACTTACTTCACTCACTACTATACCTATCCCTCCACCCCCCCCTTACCGCCCATGTCTTATATGCTAAAATGTTTTACAACTATGATCCTAAGAGTTGCCTATACAGCCATTCCTCGAGCCTCAAGACCTTATACCTCTAAATGTGTTCCATGGTGGAATTCTGTTTGCACCAAAGTGCTTCGCTTAAAACAAGCAGCCTGGAACAGCAATCGCTACAAACGAGGCACCCCTTACCAACTATCAGTCCTTATCTCCTTTAAAAGAGCATCTGCCCATCATCGCCGTACAATCAGAAACAATTCCTCAATTACATCTTCTACATCTATTTCAGCTGTTTGGCGACTGATCCATAAATTATCAGGCAAACCCCCCACCATCCAACCCCCGTCCTCCATATTTGAGATACTCTCATCTCTGATCCTATCAAAGTAGCTCATGAACTTGGCGACCATTGCAACCAGGTCAGTAATGGCTTTCACCTTTCCACACACTTTTCTTCCATTAAGGCCATCAAGGAAGGCACCCCTATCACCTTCACCCTATCCTCAGATGAGTCCTATCCCGATCGTATGCTGCAACCTCACATCTTCCTCTCTGTCCTTCCTTTTAATTATTTTCAACCACATATGGACATTTTCCTGAGAAGCTCTTATTCTACCAATCTTAGCCATATTCTTTGATCTAGTAAAAGTATATGATACCACATGGCGGTACCATATTCTCCAACAATTGTCCTCACTAGATTTACGTGGAAACATGGGTCTTCATAAAATCTTTCCTTTCCAAACGTACTTTTCAGATCAAAATTGCCTCTTCCACGTCATCATCCTTTCCTCAATTCGAAGGCGTCCCACAAGGAAGTGTGATTAGTACTACTTTATTCCTTCTTGCTGTAAATGACATAGCCTCAGTCCTACCACCAGGAGCCCGAGCATCACTACATGTTGATGACAACCATCTACGCATCTGGCACATCCATGCCAGATCTCCACCAATTCCTTCAGTCTGGAATAACATCAACATCAATACTCTAACTATAATCTTTCCCCATCCTTTTCTCTCGCTCATGTATAGGTCACAAACACCCACTCTTCTTTTATAACGTTCCACTCCAATACCGGTCTTCTGGCAAATTCCTAGGCGTTAACATAATTTGACTCCAAATTGTCCTGGCAAGACTATATCTTGTACATTAAAGAAAAAGCTCAACGCCGCCTCCGAATCTTACAAACTCTTTCCCACATCTCCTGGGGCTCAGATCACAAAACTCTCCTCCATCTTCATGTTACCTTGATCCTCTCTACTCTAGATTATGGATGCCATATCTACTCTGCTTCAACCTCCCTTCTTGCTCACCTTGATACAATCCACCACAGCAGTCTCCGCCCAGCCCTAGGCGCCTTCCGCTCCTCTCCAGTTGAAAGCCTGTATACTAAGTCTAGCAGGCCATCCCTCTCTCGACATCGAGTCCTCTCTCTCCGATGCCATGCTCGATTTCACCAACTTTCCCTTACCAAACTATCCCAGAATCCTTGATTCCTACCTTAACCTCTTCTCCATGTTTACCTACTTTCTCCATACGCATGGATACCCTCCTTTCCCATTCCCCCTTTCCTCACCTCCGACCTCTCCCACTTTCTATCCATTCCATTCCTCCATGGCTTAAACCTCACCCATGTATTTGCTCGTTTTCCCTGACCCACCAAAATCAGATATCCCCCTCTCTATCCTTTTCACTCATTTCATTGACCATGTCTCCATTCATTCCTCCAGCATTCATGTTTACACTGACGGTTCCAAATCCACCTCAGGAGCTGGATTCGCAGTAACCTTCCCAAATCCCACTTTCAAATACACCCTCCCTCCTGAATCTAGTGTCCTTACTACAGAACTGTATGCACTCCTTTTTGCCTTATAACGCATATACTCACTCCCTTCTTCCTATTTCACTATTTTTACTGACTCCCGTAACTCTTTAACCCTCATAAAGTCTATGCACTAGACCAATCCCCCTGTCTGTAAGATCCAGAACTGGTTGTTCTATCCACACGCCATAAATCTATAAAATTTTGCTGGATGCCCAGCCACGTTGGAATCCCTGGCAATGAACAGGCAGATACTCTAGCACGCTACGCCGGTATGTCCACATCACCTCAACCGCGCTTCTCACTTATTCCATCCACGATCACTACCCCCACTTTAATTTAAGGCGTTTTAAGCAGGGAAAGTTCTTGCCTGAAATCTCAAGCGTTTTCTTGCTAACTCAAGCATTTCACTTGTTTTCTCAAGCGACCTCCGTAGATGGCTAGACTTGCGATTGCTAAGTCAAGTGGTGTATCGTCACCATGGCAACAGCGTCGGTCGCGTACCGTACTGGTCACCATCCTTCGAATGCGGGCGTTGGCCAGGAACTCGGCTTAAACATGACTGCGACAACAGTGTTCCTTTTTGCAGCCCTTTCCGCCGTGGCTTGGGTGACCATGCAGGAAATTGTGAGTATTTTTGAATGTGTATACTAATGTCAAGTTACTTTCATTAGATAAATTCCCATTGCCTGTGGTCGATTTTTTTTCGAAATCGCCCAAACAGTTTTTGAATTGTCAAAAAAACGAAAAAATGCGAAAGTCGCCATGTTGAAAATGCAGCACCTGGGTAAAAGGATTCCGACTTCAGAAACGGCAAGACATTCAATTTTATTTGAATTTTGCACAGAACTACCTTATAGCTACAAATTGTTCGAGGGCGTTTTTTTCAATTTCGACTTCATATTTTTTTTGGGAATTTTTGAAGTAGGGGACTTCAAGAAAAAAAAGGTAAAATTTTCTTATATTGACCACTTTTCAAGAAGTACAGGCAAATATTGCAAAAACGCTCTCAAACAAGTTGTAGATATTTTATTT
>NW_020868668.1:313742-318742 GCF_003789085.1 Penaeus vannamei
ACGGTCGCCAGAATGTCTTTCTTTTCTTTTTTCCCTTCTTCATGTACAAATATCAAAAACTAATAATAGATGTCTTGCGTAGTGTGTAATTGAATCTCAAGAATTCTTGATTAGTAATACATAATTATTTCTTTGCCATAATTATTAAGTTTCAAATAAAATGTCTGAAATATTCACTAGCTTTACTCTTAAGATGAGAAATTTTGAGTGGTTTTCTAAAAGATTGTTAGATTTTTTTTATTGGATTTCTAATGAAATGCTAGAATCCATTAATCAAAATATTGTTAGAAATTCTTATTAGGTTTCTAGTAGCATATTAGAAATTTTTATTGTATTTTCCATAGAATCTTAGACATTCTGAATATCTAATCTCTTATTCTGGATAACATGTTCTGAGTGACTTTCTGTCTTAGAAAATGCTGTAATTCGCTCGGTTCTTCGGTGCTAAAACTACAGTTATATTAATTCTTAATTTACGAATCTGGGGCCGGATTCTCAAACGCGTTAAGGCGCCGTATCTCCTTAAGGCGCCTTAACTTACGGCCAGCGATCTTACGGCCCATGCACAGAGCAAGGGATCCGCCATATTGGTGCGAGTGAAGGCGCCCTCGGTTAAGGCAGAGGGAGAGCAGCCTTAGCGAGTTACGGCGAAGCATAAATGACATTTTCAGCCCTAGAACAATTAATACAACATTACAATTTGTATTTTACTCAATTATAGTGACATTAGGTGTACGTAAACCAATTGTGGACTACTAGATAAGGGAACAAGTGTAGTATTCCAACATAACTGTGATTTGCTTTTCACGACAGATGGAACCACACACTGTTTTTTGGGTGAATAGAATAATTTTGTAGTAGCTTTCGTCGTGTTCCGAGCGAATCTAGCGCTCATTTCCTTCGCAAACGAAGTATAACTACGATATCAGTCCCGATAACCAGGGAGGGCATGATGCATATCAGTTAATTTGGGGGATAATTTCGAGAAATATCGGTAGAATACTAACAAGCATAGTATTTCTTTTGCCATGTGATGACCTATTCCATATCTGTTTGGTTCTACTGAGTGTCTATGTTCACATCACGGTCACGCTCGAATCTAATTGGCTCACATGATTTCCCTTGCCTACGTCATCCGCTACAAATTCGTCTGATACTCTTAACGACTTTTTGTCATTTGTCGCGGCGTTCGTAAGGAAATCGTGCATTTTATACCCTCGGTAACACCGTTATTATCAATTTGCGCAGAAAATGGTATAGAGGCAAATTCTTAGACTGATGTGTAATACTACTGGGTAAGCTCAGATTCTTTAAATTAGGTGTGGGGTTGCATTTTCAATAATACCAATTTTGTTGAAAAGTTCTATCATGCCACGGGCTGGACACTGCGTTGTGTTTACGAAATCAGCTGATTGGCATTTACGGCTTGTGATTGGTCAAGATACCCTAAGAGCCGCCTGAAACGGCAGCTGTGATTGGCCACCGAAGATCCGACGCCTTAAGTGATTTGCGGAGCGGCGGGACTTAAGGCAGGGATAAGGCGCCTTAAAAAACGTTTGTGCATATGAAGCTAAGTCCGAGATACGGCGCCTTTGGCCTCAACTTAGGTCGCCGCAGAACGGTTATGGCCTCCGGCCCCTGCCGCACTTGTTTAGTCCGATTTTCCAAAGTAAATACAATTGAGAAAAAGACTTTTCCCCGCCGCACCTGATCTGATACGATTTGATTTCGGTGTTTTTCTAGTCAGTTATACCTACAGAACCGATGGTATTTGCGCTTTGTCTCAAGAACATGCCACCGATTTTGTTAAAGGAGATCGGGCCTGTGTGTGGCACATGAACAATACTGATAGCAGATGTCATGTATTTTTGCCACCGGTATATATATATATTATGTATGTATATATATATATATATATATATATATATATATATATATATATATATATATATATATATATATATATATATATGCTTTAGAAATCAATAATCTGCTAATAAAAGTCAAAACACCAGATAATTTTTATTTTGGTTTGGCCTGTAAGAGGTTTTTAGAAGTAAAATCCTTGAACCAAGGAATAAAATAATTGTGGCTTAAGAAAGTATCTTTATTTTCGAAATCCCATATGCCTGCGACTGACTGTACAGTTACGCAATATATTAATTATTATGTGGATTTCTTGGTATTTATATTTGATCCATGAGTGTCGTATGCACTGTAGCGAGTACAGGTGTAAAGATATGCCAAACCATTCCACTTCCCTTCTAAAGCAAAGATCCAAACGATATCTTCAACCTTTATTTCTTTCCCATGAATTTTCTTTCTTGTTCCGACGTTTACTTAAAACAATCTTTAGAGAAGCGCGTGTAAGGCTTTCGAGGCCATCGTGAACACTGACTAAGGCTAATGGCTCATCTATCCACTTTGGCAAACTCCTGATGAAGCTACAGTTCTGGAAGTAGGTTTCGGTACGTTTGATGGGTCCGTCTTTCGTACATGTGGCAGCCATTTTCACGTAAACATAGCTTAAATGTCTTAATAAAAGAAGCGTTGCCAGTAACAAAAATAATAGAAGAAGGGTTGCCAGTAACAAAAAGTGTGATTGGTAAAATAGAAATAACCAATAATTGTATTAATATATATCTTTGCAATCTCTGTAAGCCTTTCTTTTTCGTCAAATAGGTAATATATGCATGTTGGCTAAATCCAAAAAAATCACTAAGAACTTTGTCTCATAGCTGTGCCATCTAGGAGCGGATAATCGAATTAATGGTGTCGTGTTTTCCTTCTTCTTCACTGTCTCAATAAATAGAAGCACGAAGAGTACGGCAACGGTGGATAAGTAAATGCTTTATCATTGTATGTGCGCATTTTGAGTTAATGGAAACACGAAGTTTACGCTCGGTGATGAGCAGCGAAACAGTATGTATAATTCGTTTGGATTATTGTGAATACCCTTTATCTGGCGCTAAAATCTGATCATGACTTTTATTATTCCATAAGTGATTATCATTGATAACAGGAGGAAAAAATGCACATATGACAAATGAAAGTAAAGAGCGAGATGCAATGCACATTTCATCAGAAAGACCAAGATTTTTTTTGAAGATATCAGATATCATACAGCACATGTAATGGGAGTCGGTTCTTACTCTTTTAATACTGACTCTCCCTAGAACCAGCCAGCAAGCAGTTGCTCGAGATGGAACAAGCAAACATGTTCGAAAGTGGATGCGTCTCCTCATAGAAACGCCAAGACTTGGAATAATAATAGCGAAAACTAGGATCACATTTTAGCACAACAAAGGTCATCTAGAATTGACAAAACTAATCATACACATGGTATTGCAAATCATCCCCATGTATTGACTTCGTATTTCCATAAACACTGCACACACACACATACACGCGCGCATACAGTGGCAAGGCGCCACTGCGGTTTTGAGCTCAATTAATGTTCTATAATTAAGAAAATAATGCAGTATGTTTGGTTCTGGCGAAAAGAAGAAGAAACTCAAGTCACGTAACTGGTTACATTAGCTGCCAACAGATGGTGCAACTACGAAAAGCATTTACAAAGGACTCGGCGATTTTGTAGATTTTCATTTGATTTACCTGCTGTACATATGTTTAAAAGAAATATTTAGCTTTTATATTTCAAGAAATGTGCAGTCATAATTGGTATTTATGTTGAAATAAGAGGGAGGGCGAATACCGCTTGGCTTCCATGTGTTGCCATTTCGATGAAGAGGATTTCAGGAAATCGCATTTGGAAAATATCCTACTACACAGTCATCGATAACTAATGTCACACGTCTTGTCACTTATTTGAGGCAAATGAAAGATCAAATGGTTTTACATACTTTCCAGAAATAGATAATGATAAACACTGGTTATTTATAGGCTCGCAACCACACTTCCTTACTAACAACTTAGGGTTTCGTCTCATTCATTAAAAATACTATTTACGGTATGTTTACATCGATAAGGTTGCCAGTTGTACAAAAGTGGGATCCACATGTAACGTAATTACCGAACTGTACTTATATCACTTAGGGCCGTACTTAAAAAAAAAACAAAAAAACATTCGAACGGCGGCGCTCGCGGTCTAGCGCTCACGAGCGACTCGAATCCTTACTCTAAAAACAAGCCAACGCCAGGGACCGCCAGCGCCACTGCTGGCGTTCGGCCGCCACGAAAAATGCTAACTCCGACAATAACCACAGCTATCTAGCGAATCAAAACATGAAATTGGCGCGAAACTTGATCCTTGTTGACTTTTTCATCAAGGTTATCACTTCAAATATCTACATATATATTTTTAACGTGCAGCTAATCTTTTAGAAAAGTTAATTAAACATGCTCTTACACCTTTGTCAACATATTTATAATCTTTGTAACATATACAAGCAGGCATATACACATGCACAATATTTATAGTGCCTGCTTTTTCCCCTTAATCCTTCTCACCTGCCAATTTTACCCTATATTTCCCTCACATTGTCATTTTGATTGTTAATAATATTACTATTTTAATGTTCATTTGTAGGAATAATAACCCATTGTTAAATGACCATGTTTATGAGAAAATTGTCACAAATTAATCATCTCTGACATATCAAATGCCTTCTCACAATCAAAATCATGATTATTGAATGAATTGCATCATATCTTAGTTCAGAGCCTCTAGTAGGGTTGTTTACATTAGAAATGAGATGTGAAGGCATACATAGAATATTTTCAGGTAAACATTCTATGTGCTGCGTTTGCTCACATTCTGTGCTGCAATAAATGTTTGCCAAAAAAATGTGCTGTTTCACAGATGTCATGTACAAGCACCACATATTATAGTTCTAGAATAGGACCACATGCACACTGTGTCTCTATAATGCCAATTTCCCCTGATACACCAGGAAAATCAGTAATACCCTCATATTTTTGACTGCTTGCTTGCATGGCTCTGCTGTTAGGAAGCAGACCTATCATCGGAAAGTGCTTGC
>NW_020868668.1:323742-326242 GCF_003789085.1 Penaeus vannamei
AAAAGTAATAATAATATAATAACGCCAACAGCACTAGTATGCTGGCATAGTTCAGGCCTGTATATGTTGCATATGTTACAACATATACATATCCTTCTTTTTCTTCTTCATCAAAATAATCTGCTCTCCTTTCTCTTCTCATTTTCCTCTTTCCTTTTTCTCTAGAGAGAGTAATGCGCGAATGACTGTAGCAACGGGCATACACGATCTAAAGGTGCAGGAGAGCTTTACTCAGGTGATTCCCGTCGCGAAAGCATTAATTCATCCGGACTACAACCCCAGGGAAGGTCACATCAGGGGTGACATTGCCCTTGTGAGACTAGAACAAGCGATAGTTATGAATGGTAAGTTATAATTTTTTTAACTGTTCATGTTAGAGCTGTAAATGTGCTTGTTTGTGTGTGTTTGCATGTATGTGCATGTGTCTATATATTTATACATTTGTCTATACACGTTTTCGTAAAAGTCAGTGAAATACTCTGTCATATGTACATACATACATGCATTTATATATGTGTGTATATATATATATATATATATATATATATATATATATATATGTAAATACATATATGTATATGTAATCCATATATAAGATATATATGCATTATATATAATATATATATATATATATATATATATATATATATATATATATATATAAACGCTTCTCATTTTCCTTCTCAGATAAAGTTTTCCCCATCAAATTGCCGACTCGTGACGTGGATGTGGATATGCCTGTAGTGGTCACTGGTTGGGTAAATACCGGTAAGTAATATAAGCAGTTAATAAGACACTGATTTTTAAAGATTTATATAATATATATATATATATATATATATATATTTAACTTTTCCTTCTGTTTAAATCTAAAATGATTACATAACTTTTTTTTTATCAGAAATTGAATATCATATCATTTTTGTTTTTGTTTGAATATATATTCGTTCTAACCATTGCCTGAATTGCAGTTTTGGAAAATAAACCAGTTACCGCTCTCCAAGAAATAGTTACCCATACCATCTCTCTTCGGCAATGCAAGAGTGCTTTTCCTTGGGTGGACAAAAGCATATTCTGCACAACTGCGACGAATTGGGGAACTGGCCCCTGTGACGTGAGTCGCTCTTTCTTGGTTTACAGAATCTTTGGAATAAACTCCGTCCCTGTCTGTTTCTCTTTCCTTCTGTCTAAATGCTTGCCCTTCTCTCTATCTGCCTCTCTCTCTCTCTCTCTCTCTGTCTTTCTCTCTACTTCTCTCTTTCTCTGTCTATCTCAGCCTCTTTCTTTCTTTCTCCCTTGCCATTGCTCTTCCTCCTTTCCTCGCCTGCCTCTTTCATTCTCCCATTTTTTTCTGGATTTTTTTTTTTTTTTTTTTTTTTTTTTTTTTTTTTTTTTGTAAATTAAAACAAAAGGATTACGCATAATGTTGATAGAATTAATGCCTAACATCAGCAGTGGATTGTTTCTCTGTCTCTCGCTTACCTCCCCTCTCTCCCAATCTTTCTCCCTCCTTGCCTGTTTGTTCCTTTCTTCCTCCCTCCCTTTTCTGTCTCTTTCCAGACCCATCTGTTTATTTCCCTCCTTTTCGGTCTGTTCCTTCTTTTCTCTCTTTCCCTGTTTATCTATTTCCCTCCTTCCCCAGTCCCTTTCTCACTGAGCATCACTTCCGTTCATCCACTCCCTCCTTTTCCAGGGCGACTCGGGGGGTCCGGCGATGCACGAAGGCTATCTCGTGGGCCTCGTTTCCTTCGCCACGGCGGCATGTGAAACAACATACCCTCAAGGATTTACTAATGTTTATTTTTATCTCAAGTGGATCAATGAGAATATGCTTTCTGATTACATGTCGTTACCTTATTAGAATGGATGCGGTATTTTGGACCTGTCTTTAGTACTTATTGTATTGGCTCAACTCTTTCTGTACTGGATATAGGAGTTTTTTATGTTTGCTTACTGTTCACCAATGTATCCTTTATGTTTTTATCAACTAAATATCCATAGTTGATACATATCTCTAAGGGATTATGAGTTTCTTTTAAGTAGTGTGGAAATTATCAATTTACATGTTTTATTTTACTGAAATGCATAATGCAGTAAAGGTCTTACAAATTAAGCAAACGAACGTATTTACTTCATCACTCAAAACATACTTTACATATATAAGAAATAGTTTGCTTGCTAGCTATTGCAGAAATGATAATTGACAGAGAAACTAAACTGCAATTGTACAATATTAGTAATAGATATAATTTTGGATGTGTACAACATATATATAGCAAGACAATATATAGCATACACTTTAATACTTTACATATCAGGTTTTTCGTCTATCTCTTGCTTCACCATCGTCTATGAATGAAATTCTTGGAAGCGGTTTTTCGTCGCACGGCAGCGCAGGTTACACCACAGCGGCTGCAGCTGGCCTTAGGTCTTGATTCTTTGCCCTTGCATCTGCATTTTTATTGAGATGATTCAGGAAATCCTCCAGTGTTACCAAGTG
>NW_020868668.1:345962-359732 GCF_003789085.1 Penaeus vannamei
ATTAAACATATATGTATATATATTATATATATATATGATGCATATATATCCATATATGTATTACATATATATATATATATATATATATATATATATATATATATATATATATATATATATATATATTAGATATATATGTACATATGCATATACATGAATGTATGTATGCATATATGACAGCGTATTTCATTCATCACCATCATTAGAAGCTTACGCCGACGGGGGCGCATAACCACGTCCACCCTTTGTTTCCACCTTTTGGGTCCCTCATAGCAAGCTGCCAGGTAGAGACTCAGCCCATCTCGAGCTCCTCACAACAGGTTTGATCGGTCTGCCCAAGCCACGACTTCCTCGGTCGTCCCACAGACCTCCTCCACCCCGGGTTGTCTCTTACAAAGACAACCTGGTGGGCAGGATCATCCTGTGGGAAGCGAGCCAGGTGGCCATATAGCCTGAGTTGGTAATCACGGATTGTGCAGATAACAGGTCCTGAGCCAGTCTCACCGTGGAATCGTTGGTTGGACATGTGGTCCCGCCAACAATACCCGATGATCCGGCACAAGGACCTATTACAGAAGGCATCAAGACGAGACTCAAAGGTACAGGATAATGTTAAGGCTTTACTACCATATAGCAAAACTGGTATGATCAGGGCCTTGTAAACCCGTAGCTTGGTCTTTCTGCACAGGTACCGACATCTCCAGATACTCTTGGCAAGAGAGTTCATGACCCCTGCTGCCAGGCCAATCTGTCTTCTGACTTCTTGGTCTTACAGCCCAGAGTTATGAACTACACTACCAAGGTATGTAAAGCTCTCAGTGTCCTCGCCGGAAGCACGTACCGACTGAACAGGTTCTCCTAGCAAGTCCCCAAAGTCCTGGATCTTGGTCTTGGTCTTGGTCCAGGAGACCTCTAGACCCAAGGGCTTTGCTTCATGTTAAATGCATCAAGAGCTACCACTAAGGTTTCCAAAGACTCAGAATAGCAACATCACCAGTAAAGTCAAGGTCTGTAACCTTAATATTGCCCAGAGGTGCTCAACAATGACTTTGAACAGTAGCTCGTCCAGTTAAAGTCCATACAAGTGTTGAAAAGTGTTGGTGCAAGGACACAGCCTTGCCTCACTCCTGAACTAACAGGAAAGAAGCTCGACAAGTACCCATCACACTTTACAGCACTTTCAGTACCAGTATACAGACTTGCTATTAGTCTAATAATCCTTGTTGGAATTCCTCTCAGTCTCAGTCTTCCCTCAGAGTGATTCCGAACGCTTTCTTGAGGTCGATGTAAGCTGCAAGCAGCCCACACCCGAACTCACGACGGTTCTCTGCAATGACTCGAAGCGCAAGGATATGATCTATTGTGGACTTACCAGAAGTGAATCTAGATTGCTCCGGCCTCTGATGCCTCAGTAGGTAGTCCCTGATACGTCTCAGAAAGATGTGGGCAAGAACCTTGCCTCGGTGATTGCTGCAGTCCCATCGGTCCCCCTTCCCCTTCCAGAGAGAGATGACCACACCCCTTAATAGGGGTGTACCTGACCGCCAGATGGCAGCCAGGACAGCATGCAACCTCTGTGCCATAGGTTCACCACCAGCGTTTAACAGTTCAGCTGGAAAGCCGCTGCTTTGCCATTCTTCAGCTTGGAGATCGCCTCCCTAACTTCAGTTAGGGAGGATGGATCCTCACTGATGGGTTTGTCCGTCAACGTAATCTTGGCACTACCCACATCCAAGTTAACTGTTGGTGGGTCAATCTGGTACAGCTGCTCAAAATACTCAGTCCAACACTCCTGCACCGCAACAGGATCTGAGACGATCTGACCACTTACTGAGTGAACTGCTGTGACTTGTGGTGAGGGCTTGGAGTTCAGCTTTCTCAGGGCTTGGTATGCAGGACGAAGGTCATTTACTAAGAAATGGCCTTCGACCTCCTCAGCAAGACTCCTAATAAGCTGCTCCTTGTACCTTCTTAACAGAGACCGAGTTCTGCGCACCTGAGAATGGTGCAAATCCCAATCCCCTGCCAGACGAGCTGCATGGCAAGCATCTATGACTTCCAGTGTCTCCTGTGAGATAAAATTCTGTCTTGCCCTCGGTCGTTCACCTAACGATTCTTGGGCTGCATCAAGTGTTTCGCGCTTGAAGGTGTCCCACACAAGTACAGGGTCCGTCAGATTGTCGAGTGCTGTGAAATGACCGCTGGGGAGTTTTGAAGTGTACCTGGAGGGTAGCCACAACCAATCTATGGTCAGTACCACAGAACTCAGCACTGGAACCAGGAACCAGAAATCCTCAAATCCTGGGACGTAGCAAAGTCCCGGAAAAGGAGGCTATTCTCGCTGCCGGTATCACCTCCCGAACCATGAGGACCGACAGACATCTCATAGCCAGCTCGATCACAGCGATACTGCATTGAAGTCACCCAGAACAATACGGATATCTCGCCGGGGACAACTGTCTGCCACGGATGCAAGTTTGGCGTTGAACATCTCTTTCACGTCGAGTTTACAAACATCGGTAGAAGCGTACACAGCAATAAGAGACATGAAACCAATTGCTAGCTTCAGTCTCAATGCCATTATTTCGTCGACTTTTACGAAAACGTGTATAGACAAATGTATAAATATATAGGCACATGCACACATATGCAAACACAAATACAAACAAGCACATTTACACCCTTAAACGTAACCGAAAAGAACATTAGAACGCACCAGTCATTTTCATTTTCTGTTCCAGTTTCAGGACAGCAATGTCATTGTTATGCCCTTGTCTCTGTAATAGTCCGGATGAAGGAATGCTTTTGCAACGGGAATCACCTGGGTAAAGCTCTCCTTCACCTTTAGATCGTGTATGCCCACAGTTACAGTCATTCGCCTATTCTTGCTAAGGAAAAAAAAAAAAGGAAAATGAAAAGAAAGGAGAGAAGAGCAAATTATTATGGCGAAGAAAGAGTAGAAAATGTAGAAGCTGTAACATGCAGAAACAGGACTGGGCTATGCCAGCATACTGTTGCTGTTGTTATAATATTACTTTTAATATCAATATCATTCTTATCATTATTGATATCTTTGATAATTATATTATCATTATTGTGAATATATCATTATATACATTACCATTAGCATTATTATCATTATCATCAACATCGTCACCATCAGTACTCACTCTAGTATGCAGTGGGCAGCTGTCAGGACAAACAGTTTACTGATGACAACACCCCCACAATAACTTCCTTTGTTTCAAAGCAGCCTGGTACCCGCGCTTGTACGGCTCTGCCTCATAGCCTCCCACGATGCGCTGGTCAGCTGAGAGGAGGGGGAAATGGTGCTAATTTTGAGTATGGATTATAGTGTGTGTTTGGGTATTGTGTGTTGTGTTGGGTGGTGTGTGAGTGCAGATAGCATGGCGTGAAAGTGACAGCTGCATTACTGACAATTTCTCATTTCTCAACATATCCTTATGTTTCCAACCATTGTGTTTCGTATTTAGTAATACAAAAAAAAAATCACGATTTTGACAATAATGACCACAGCAAATATAGCAATTATAATAGCAAAGTGTGTGGGTGCGTTTTAGTGTGTGTGTGTGCCTATGCTTGTATCTGTGGGTTTGAGCGTATGTTTGTATGTGTGCGGGTGTACGTTTGCATGCGTGTGTGTGTGTGTGTGTGCATGTGTGCGTGCGCATGTATGTAACCATGTACGCATATATGTATGTGTGCGCGGAGACAGAGACTTACAAAGAGCAGATCCTTCAGAGACCTCGACTGGAGGAATCGGGGTCTGGAAAATAAATTTAATCATATAAGTTACAATTTATTACCTACAAAGCATGCAACTTGTTATGTAAAGCTGTAAAAATAAGATTAATTTCCCCTAATCAAACGCCGTTTAGACTCTGTGAGGACGACAGTGGTTACGCTTCTCTCTCGACTTTTGAATAGTATAATTACTTTCATGGATATCATTTGATAAGAACTATTTATTTGGATTTGGTAGAATAGAAAGGAAAATGTATTCTAAGCTCATAAGAATGAAGCTTACATTGAACATTAAAATATTTCGTCCTATCTGTTCAACAATATATGCCTAACTATTCATTTGTACACTTTATAGCATTTTATAAATCAACTTAAATTTTGAATTCATTTACACAACCATAACACACTGTATAACAAACATCACAACTGATATATAATTAGTCCCTTACAACAGGTTTACGGCATCTCACAATTAATATTCGAATTGTGGAATGGAAGGGAAACGAGGACCGTCTAAATTGCCCGTCATTATCGCAAGCACCATGCATGAACACAATCACTGTACTTTTATTAAATTATCGAGTATAATTACCGAACAGATGTAGTCTGGCACATAAAAGCAAGAGGGCGAAACAACACAAAATAAATAAGTAAATGAAAAATGAATAAATGAAAATTAAAAATTACCTTCAATTTAATATAATTTTAAAATAACAAAAACAATGTTTTCAGATACAAATACGATATTCCGCGGTTCGCCATAATGGTCGTATATTACTAACTGGTACAGGTACAGTTTCTTAATTACATTACAAGTGGGTACCCCTTTTGTACATCTAGCAACCTCATCGACGTAAACGTAGCGTAAATAGTATCTTTCATGAATGTTGTTTGTAAGAAAATGTGATTCGAAGCCTATGAATAACAAGTGTTTATTATTATCCTATTTTTGGAAAGAATATGTCATTTGATCTTTCATTTACCTCAAATGTGACAACAAAACGTGTGACATTCGTTATCGTCGACTTTGTAGTGGGATATTTTCCAAATGCGATTTCCTGAAATCCTCTTCATCGAAATGGCAACACTTATGGAGGCCAGGCGGTATTCGCCCTCCCTCTTCTTTCAACACAAGGATAAATAATAACTGCACATTTCTTGAAATATAAAAAAGTTAAATATTTCTTTTAAACATCTATGTACAGCAGGCAAATCAAATGAAAATCGCCGAGTCCTTTGTAAATGCTTTTCGTAGTTGCACCATGTGTTGGCGGCTAATGTAACCAGTTACGTGACTCGAGTTTCTTCTTTTCGCCAGAACTAAACATATTGCATTATTTTCTTAATTATAGAATATTAACTGAACTCAAAACCGCAGTGACGCATTGTCACTGTACGCGCGCTTGCATGTGTGTGTGCAGCGTTTATGGAAATACGAAGTCAATAGATGGGGATGGGTTGCGATACAATATGCATTGTATTGGACGTGAGGTCCAGACTAGGCGAGTCCCCCTATGGCAATGGATTGGTATCTGCCATAGACTGGTGTCAATCATCTCTTTAAGGAGCTTTTGTGTGTGGGTGTGTGCCCACAGGTATGGCTGGTATGCTGGAGATCGCCGGGGAGAGCCGCCCCGGGGCGGCTCACCCGTCGGCTAAGGCCTGGGTAGGCCTAGTTGCTGCTGGCTGTCTTGCTCGGCTGGAGGATCGTGAGTGATGAACTCGGCCCGGGTGCGGGAGCTTAAGTGGGTCTGAGCTGTGCCAGCCACCCGGGAACGAGGGGAGCCTGCGGTCCAATAGGTGAGCCGTGAGGTGTCCGTGGTCAACCAATCAGGTCTCGGTATGCGTCGTCGAGAAGCTGCTGATGGTGAGGGCGAGAGGACAGGATGTGGACCTGGACCCAACCTGGGGAAGTATGCTGCGCTGCAGGTTGCGGGGTCGGCTACACCCCCTTCTAGCCAGCAGCACCAGGCTCAGCACCATCCGTGGGCATCGATGGCAGCCATCTGCAGTTTGCGTCCGAATTTTATTTTCGTATTTTTATGTTTTATTTATTTTAGCTTTCTTTTAACGGCCTTCAGTTTTATTTGATTTCTTTTAAACAAGTAAAGTAAACCTTTTATTTTCATTTTATTATTTAAACGAGTCATCATAGCGCCTCTGACTCGTGTATGAGATCTTGACCAGCTCAGACCTTGTTTAAAAAAACGCAGCAGCAACAAATTAAAAATCGTGTGCCACTTGAGTTACCCTAGAGTCCAGGGCCTCTCGTCTCGCTCGATATTGTTGTTTCTGTGTTGCATAACGTAAATTTCAGTGCTTTGATCTTGCAGGTCACACGAGACTACAGTAGGATTAGTCAGCACCCCACCTCAGACTTGCAGCTCTCTTCTGCACCAGGGTAGCCCTCACGGGCATTGACCCCTGATTAGTTAGGCCCAGTAATCTGGGGCGTCCTTTGGGCGCACTATTTCTTATATTCTGAATTCCTTCCTTCTCTTAATGTGACTTCCCTGAGCCTTGTGGGCTCCCGTATTCGCTTGGGGATGGGCATCTACTTCCCGTCCTTCGCTTCGGGTAGTTTGGCGGTAGGGAAGTGTCCTCCACTTAACTCGATCCCTATGTGGTATTGGAGAACACAACCAGGCTTCCACTGGAGGGGTAGAGGACGATTAACTGCCACACTCTCTTAGCCATTGCTGTTAGGTTGATTACCAATAGTTAAGGGGTTTATTGGTCTTTCAGGACAACGGGCAAGCGCCCAGGGGTCGGACTTGTCCGATGCCCATGATGACTGATCCCCCGGCTACCCCTTCTCCTAGAGGAGGAGGGGCGACCCATGACTCCTCTAAGACCACGACTATGAATAATGGAACCACTACAATTGACCAACGAGAACGACCTCATGCTATCCCTCCAGAGAATGCAAGGTATTTGGCTGTCAGATGCGTGAATGAAAATCAGTTGCTTCATCATCAAGGTCCTTGATGGTCAAGAAATTGCGAGATGGTAGCTTCCTTGTAAAAGTGCAATTCAAATCCCAGGTTAACAACTTAAACTGACGCAGATTCATGATTTCAAGGTAAGAGTAACTATTTATGTTGGCTCATATAACTGTAAGGGAGTAGTCTTTCATAGGGATTTGAGAATGATGGATGAAAGTGAAATTCTTGAAAACATGAAGGACCAAGGCATCATGGACCAAGAAAGACGGGAATGTGTGAAGGAAACCGGATTGTGTTTTTGACCTTTGTTTCAAGTAAAATTCCTGTCTATATTGGATACGAACGTGTCCAAGTAAGATCTTGAATTCAAAAACCTATGTGCTGTAATAGATGCCAAACATTTGGACACACCTCATTACGCTGTATTGATAAGGATACTGATAAATTTACTTACGGTAAATGTGCTGGAGCTCATGACACATGTACTGGAAACACTTTCAAGTGTGCTAACTGTGGAAGTCCCCATCAGTCAGGCTCTGCTGTGTGCAGCAGCCTGAAGAAGGAGACTGAAATATTAGCATACATGAGAGGTCATGATGGTAGTTACCATGAACCCAAGAGGAAAGTTGAAGGCTTGACCAACAAGCCCAATACTACCTATGCTTCAGTAGCAACTAACAACACTCCCAGTGCAAGCAGTATCAGTCAGGTGCTTGCAGCTAAGGATAAAGAAATTGCTGATTAAGGAAATGAAAAAAATTAACAAGTCAAATTGTTGAATTGAACAAAACAATAAAACAAATTACTGAATCAAACCAACAAAAGCAGCAACGTAAGGATGATACCAAATCACAATCTGGATCATATGTTCCCATCCAGGCGACTCCTGTTAAGAGTTTGCCTGGTTTTTGGTCAGCTCCTCAGAGAGATGCAGGACACGGAGTCTTTTGTCTCCAAGTCTTCCCGCGAGAGGTCACCGGGAAGCTCGGGAGAAGAGGCGCCTCCCTCCCAGAAAAAGGCACTTCCAAACCCCAAAAACATAATCTTCGCATTAACCATTATACAATGGAACTGTCGAAGTCTTAGAACTAGAGTAAACGACCTTAGATTATTAGCCTCGTCTTATGCTCCCGATATTATCGTTCTCGAAGAGACCCATTAAAACAACTTTATCTCTGATGAATTGGTTTCGTTGAGAAACTACCATCTGTGTCGGAAGGATCGAGAGGGTAGGGGTGGAGGCGGAGTCGCCATGTACATCCACCAGAACCTCCCATTACAGAAGTGACTATAGATTTTACTTTGGAGATTGTCGCATGCAAGGTAAAAGTCAATAGCACTTATATGGCTATATGTTCAGTTTAGGGGACCGTCTGCTTTTTTTTTTTTTTTCGATTTTTCGATTTTCTTACCGATTTTAATGAAACTCACACCCTTTTATTTGGGCCCCTTCCCATTGCCTGTGGTCGATTTTTTTTTCGAAATCGCCCAAACACTTTTTGAATTATTGTCAAAAAACGAAAAATGCGAAATTCGCCAAGTTGAAAATGCAGCACCTGGGTCAAAGGATTTCGAATTCAGAAACGGCAAGACATTCAATTTTATTTGATTTTTGCACAGAACTACCTTATATCTACAACTTGATCAAGAGCGTTTTTTCGATTTCGACTTTTTTTTTAATTTTTGAAGTAGGGGACTTCAAGAAAAAAAAAAGGGTAAAAATTTCTTACATTGACCACTTTTACAAGTACAGGCAAAAATTGCGAAAACCCTCTCGATCAAGTTGCAGAAATTTTATTTTTCTACAAAATGAGCCATAATATGTTAATTTTGGATATATGGTGTGCCCTGAATCCTTTGACCCACCCCTAAAGGTGGAGTTCTGAGATATCGGCATTTTACGTTTCTTCATCTTTCCAAGGCTATCTTGATATCAACAAAAAAGGCATAAGATTAGTCTTTCTACACCATAATCCTCTATCATCTACCTGCATTCCGAAGTCTTGCGGATATTGCCAGCACGTAACGGTTTCTCAAAATCTTACGTTTAGTGCCGAGTGGTGGCAGTGATCTAGGGTCTATAGGCCTACATTGGCCATTTTTAAAAATTTCTCAAAAATCCAAAAAAAAATCATACAGCCATTCTGATTTCATAGAACTATCTTTCTACTATTATATGCAGAAGCCATTTTTGACAAGGTGACTATTTTAACACCCTAATAGGAGATTTTGAAAACATATGTCACTTTTACAAGAACCACGTGAAAATATTGCAAATCCTCATGGCAGTATGTAATAGAACTATTATTCAGCTACAAAATGAGCCATAATACTTTAAAATCGGGCCGAATATACGTGTGCTATACGTAAAAATATGATGGACCTAATAATCGCGATCTTATTCCTTTTTATTATGTTTACATTTTACATGACAAATCATGTACAGAATACTTGTATTTGATATAATTATCTATCATTTACCTATTATTGATGCTCTAATGGGGTTTTACAACGTATAATATTTGTCGAAGGAATCTTTTCTCCAGTCGGACGGGTACCAAACGCATACTTTTCCCGCGCGGCCGGGCCGTCCTGGACCATGAAAATCGTCTTTTTAAAACTGCGGAATAACTCTACGGGGTCACGTAGCCAAATTTCACTCTCAGACCCCGTGGAAAGACGAAAAACAATTGCATGGCGATGAGAAAGTAAGTATGTATATAAGGTATATGAGCACATATAGATAATTTTCGTGTACCCCATGACCTTTTGTTTATCTATATTGTTACTTCCATTTGTTTCTTTGTTTGTTTGTTGATTGTTTATTTGTTGTTTTTTTGTTAGTTTGTGTTTTCTAATATTTCTAAAAGTTATGAACACATTTTGACAAGATTTTAACCAAAAGTGAGTTTTAACCCAGCTTAGACGCTTATTGCAGTTTGGTGGTGATGCGGACCATGGTTTGGATCCATGAATTTTTTTTTCTAACTCGAAAAGTTATGAACAGATTTGAATAAAATTTTAACCTGAGGTTTGTCTTAGCCTAGTTAATATTCCATAAATTTTGGTGGTGATCCAGAATATTTGGCAAAACTACCCCCCATGGGTGGGAGGGGGAGGTTTGCATTTTCGAAATGTTTTGCTCATAGATCAAAGTAACTATGTATGATGAAAACATAAAGAAAAGAAAATACACCATATGAATAACATATCATGTTTAGTTATTTGTTTGGAAAATTTCTTCATTGTCGTTTTTTGGACGCTTGCCGGATTTTTTAAATTATTCCGAAAAAAAAGAAGGTTGGCCTCATTTTATGTGAAATTTGATAAGCTTTCAGATAATAACCTCATATTTTTATTATCTCTAATCATTGCGTCACAATTGCCGATTTTCTAAGGTAACATAAAAAAAATAATATTTCAGTCGACATCGAAAATCGCTGCTACCACCTAAAAAATAACGGTCGGGCCTTGAAATTTTCAGGGGAGAACCGGGGGCCTAGAAACTCCTTGAAAATGCATTAAAGTCGATTTCGGCTAGAGGGGCGAAAATCGCCGAAAAATCACCAGACGGTCCCCTTTATTGTCCACTTGATAATGTGGTAATTTATGATGAGCTCTTTGCTCTTCAGGATAGTTTACCCCAAATGAAGTATTTTTAGGGATTTTACTGCTCATTATACATTATGTGGTACCCTGCGGGTGGATGGTAGAGGTGAGCAAGTAGTTGAGCTTGTTAATGATTCAGACCTAATCCTTCTGAACGATGGTAGTCCAACGCGAGTGGATGATAATACCGGTAATTTGAGCTTTATTGATCTATCTCGGGTCTCTTCAACAGTAGCAGCTAAGTGCCTGTGGCACAACATTGACGACTTGTTGGGAAGTGACCACTTTCCTATTTGTATTAAATATTCATGCGACACAACCAGAACGCCTTCAGCACCGAAATTTAACGTAGAAAAAGCAGACTGGGTCTCCTTCATAAGAAACGTGAAGCTCGAACTTATTGGAGAAACCATTGATGATAAAGTAAACAATATTCAAAATTCTATTTTAGATGCAGCAATGAAATCCATTCCCAAGACTTCGACAGATAGCGTAAAAGCATAGAGTTCCAGGTTGCCACAGAGTACTGCGTGAATGCAATAGGGCCTACAGGCTTTTCAAAAATAACGTCATAAACCAGAACTTTTGCAACTATAAATTAGCAAGAGTTAGGTTCACAGAACAATCAGACAAGCCAAAAGAGACATCTGGCAAAGCTTTGTCTCTACAATCAATAGCAACACAAAATATCACAGGTTTGGTCCGCTGTCAATAAAATCAATCTTTCAAAATTAAAAACATCATTCGTGAGGGAACCAATTTAGAATCGCCTAGAGACGTCGCTATTGCACTCGCCAGGCAATTCTCTATACAAGCAGCTCAGACAACTACCATCCTGCATTCCAGACCATCAAGGAAGCGGCTGAGCTGCAACCCATACACTTTGCCACAGGAGATGAATTTCATTTCAAAAAGACCTTACAGTGAGTGAACTTGTTCGGGCCCTAGAAACCTGTAGAGGAACGTCCCCAGGCCCCAATGAGATTCGGTATGAGATGATAAAGCATTGCTAGACGTGTAGAATGAAATTTGGAAAAGCCAGACTCTTCCAAACTCATGGCACTTCGCCCATATCATTCCCATATTGAAAGGAGGGGAAATCCCAAATATGCCATCTCCTACCCCCAATTGTGTTGACAAGTTGCTGATGCAAGGTCATGGAATGAATTGTTAACCGTAGGCTATTGCATTTTTTGAATTACAAGAATCTACTAGTTGAGGAGCAGTGCGGTTTCTGAAAAGGACGCCAAACTCTCGATCAGCTAGTACAACTGGCCAGTTATATTCAAATGATGCTCGCTTGGTGCTCACGCTGTGTGTGCACGCGTGTGGTTGTGTGTATGGTTTGCGTGAGTGCGTGTGTGTTTATGATGCATGTGAGTAACCCCCTTGGCTGAATTGCGCGTGCCGACTATCAGCTCGGTGTTCCTATGTATACATGATTTTATCCATCCTATTTAAAATCCCTTTTAATGTATCATATTCTTGTGTTTTAAAGTTTAGTTTTATTGTTTTATTTTCTTTATTGAAAGTTGAATCTTTTTCACGACACGGCCTCCCGCGGCCCCCTTTGTACCGCGAGAAATAAACATTCGTTATTCTACTGTACCACAGGGCATTTCTCTCCTCATCCTCTGGCATTTTGTACATATTACATTTAGTTTATACCTAAGTGGCTAGCAGCTCCAGCTAAGGATCCTAAAAGAACGGAAAAGCTAAGTATTAAGCCTCAATGACGGTATTTTTTAAAGATAGAGCTGGACCGTGCAGGATTATAATTATGCATACACCATATATCATTATGCAGCCTCGTGGTTCTCCCACTTCACCTTATTTCTTTCTTCGGTCTTCTGCTACCGTTTCTCCTTTCATTTTACCCTCCTGTATCCTGTACTATTCTTATGCTAACCTATCTACTCTTTCTTCCTGACTCGTTACAGTTTTTAGTTATTTTTTTGTGTTAATCATTCATCCGCACACCTAGAATATGCAAAGATTTTCCGCCGTGACTCCGACAATGTCATATCCCTTGGGACTGTAGCAGTAACTAGTAAGAGGGATGTTGACATCAGGGGATGGACATATCCTGCGGATGCCCACTGACCTTTATGGGGAGGGACCTTGGCCCTTAAGGCACTCCTCTGGGAGGTGGGCCCCCTGGGGACTACAGGTCTAACATTTCTGGTGGGCAGCCGTGGGCGTCACGGCAAAGACCATCAGTCGGGAAATTTCGCATGCTTTCGGATAGCTTTGTTTTTTGTAATTTGTGAGCTACCGTAATTTTTTTTTTTTTTTTATTGTGTTAGCATGTTGTCATCGCTCTTTCATTCAAGTAAGCTTCATGTTTTGTATTTGTTATAGTATTTTTGAGTTATAGCTAATTCACCTCTTCCAGGTATTTATCGTACTAATCGCCAGCTCTGTTTATCCTTTGTGTGGCTCATTTCAGTTTTAGGCATTTTTATGATTTTATTAACCCGTTCTCCCACAACAGCTGCATTTCGTGCCAGTGTTCAACCCCTGTGCTAGTGCGTGTCAGTAGGGGTCTCCTCGTTGTGTATGTCAGTCTACCCGTTCTGTGCGTCAGTTGTTCTGTCGTCAGTCTGCCCGTCTCCTCGTTCTGTATCAGTCTGCCCGTCTCCTCGTTCTGTGTCAGTCTGCCCGTTCTGTTCGTCAGTCTGCCCGTCTCCTCGTTCTGTGTCAGTCTGCCCGTTCTGTGTGTCAGTCTGCCCGTGTGTCTGCCCGTTCTGTTCGTCAGTCTGCCCGTCTCTCGTTCTGTGTGTCAGTCTGCCGTCTCCTCGTTCTGTGTCAATCTGCCCGTCTCCTCGTTCTGTGTCAGTCTGCCCGTCTCCTCGTTCTGTGTGTCAGTCTGCCCGTCTCCTCGTTCTGTAGATCAGTCTGCCCGTCTCCTCGTTCTGTGTCAAGTCTGCCCGTTCTGTGCGCCAGTCTGCCCGTCTCCTGTTCTGTCTGTCAGTCTGCCCTTCTCGTGCCCAGTCTGCGTCTCCTCGTTCTGTGTCAGTCTGCCCGTTTCTGTTCTCTCCCGCCCTCGTCTCCTCGTTCTGTGTGTCAGTCTGCCCGTCTCCTCGTTCTGTGTGTCAGTCTGCCCGGCTCCTCTTCTGTGGTGTCAGTCTGCCCGTCTCCTCGTTCTGTGTGTCAGTCTGCCCGTTTCCTCGTTCTGTGTGTCAGTCTGCAAGTCCCCTCGTTCTGTGTGTCAGTCTGCAAGTCCCCTCGTCTGCTGTGTCAGTCTGCCCGTTCCTCGTTCTGTGTACAATCTTCAGTCTGCCCGTCTCCTCTCTCTGTGTGTCTGCCCGTGTTCGTGCAGTCTGCCCGTCTTCTGTTCTGTGCGTCAGTCTGGCCCGTCTTCCTTTCTGGGTGTCAGTCTGCCCGTTCTCCTCGTTTTGTGATCATGTGGTTACCCCTGCGTGTGGTATGGTAGAGGTGAGCAAGTAGT
>NW_020868668.1:359832-362332 GCF_003789085.1 Penaeus vannamei
TATGTATATTATATATGTATATGTGTATATAATATATATATATATATATATATATATATATATATATATATATATATATATATATGTTTGTCTGTCTGTCTGTAAGTAAGTATATATATATGTGTGTGTGTGTGTGTGTGTATCTGTGTGTTTGTTCGCGAACGCGTACGCGTGTATGTGTGTGTGTGCGTGTGTGTTTGTATGTATGTGTTTGCATATACATACACCATACTTTACGCCACATAAGACAGTCCATGTTTTTTGCAAAGCCTCTTTTTTTGTAGAAAAATTTAGCTATATAATATTTTCCGTGGAAACGTGTTTCAAAACTATCGACTTGGGTGTCTCTTATTGTTTATCTTATATTGTTGATTATATAAAGTCGTCTCGCAAAAATGTAAGAAAGTGAATCTTATTGACCCAAAGTGTCCTTTCACTTCCTTGCTGCGCGGCAGGGATTGGCGGCCACTTTCCTTTCCCAAGGAGCGCCTGCACGACGTGGGGTAAAGATGCATCTCGTGCGAAGATAAATACGGTTTGCAAACAATCGCATTTATTACTCAAGGATGAACATAGGAAATATACATACATATGTGTGTCTATATATATTTACATTGTGTTGTGTGTGTGTGTGTGTGTGTGTGTGTGTGTGTGTGTGTGTGTGTATATATATATATATATATATATATATATATATATTATATATATATATATATAATATATATATATATATATATTATATATTTATATATATATAATATATATATATATATATATTTATATATATATACATATATATTTACATATATATATATATATATATATATATATATATATTATATATATGTTATATATATATATGCGTGTGTGTGTGTGTGTGTGTGTGTGTGTATGTGTATGTGTGTGTGTATAAGGTTCAAACCACTTTCCTCCGGCACTCATCATTACGGCAATGTTGATGGTTTGGGACAAGGAATTGCATCCAGCGGTTATTACTCTGCATGGCGCCTCTTTACCCGCTGTGGCACATGATAATTACGTCTACCACAACTGACACAAAAGTTGGATCTGCTGCATCAAGTCCAACCCGGAATCTTAAATCTGGATCCACTTAACGTCCTCCAGTCGCCTACAATCTGAAAGATTTTAAGATCACAGATTTCAGTGTGGTTTCAAAATGAACCAAAACTCCTGAAGAGGCTGCTGGGGGCTATCAGTACAGCGTGTGTCACAGCAAACCCAAAATAGCCCAGTGACCCATTTGTGACTGAGACTGACGGCTTCTGCTTCGGCCCAAAACACCACCGAGGACGCGACCCACATTCCAGGGTACGTGTGATTGGGATGGACGGACCCACACCGTTTGCTGTTGTGTATTGGGAGACTGGATCTCCGAAGAGCCGATTTTCTCTTCCCAATAATCTAGGTGGTACGGCCTCGAATGATTTGTTTACAGTGATGAGAGGGCTGTCTTGGAGCGGTATTCGTGGCATGGGATTCGGATTGTGAACTTCACACCGTCTTCATTTTGTAGATTCCATGACCAACAAGCCATAAGGTGAGGCTCAGATAAGGTTTTATATATATATATATATATATATATATATATATATATATATATATATATATATATATATATATATATATCCATCCATCCATTCATTATCTATCTATCTATCTATCTGTCTATCTATCTATCTATATTAGAGATTCGACAGTCCTTGCAGCAATCCCTACAAAAATTGTGTGAATTTTAATGTACTGCTTTCTAGTGCCATGTAATATAGCTGTGTACAGAAAATAGGGCTTTATTTATTATAAAACCAATATGGAAATAAAACAGCAGTGGATACAGAAAAAAATATATCATACTGTCTAAATGCACTTTTATGTTGGGTATCCTCTAAAATACCACTGTTTGGTTGACTGTTCATAATTTTACTCCACCCGAAACATACACCCGTTAGACTTTTGCTACAAAATCACAAAGAAATCATTAGTGAGAAATTAGGGTATATTAGGCAATATATCAATACGCAAACTAAGCAGGTAAATGAATCCTGAGGAATATCTAATTGAAGAAAATGTCAGCCTGAATTCAGTCGTATATATTTTCTTGAAAGCAAGACTCCAAAATAAACCATGCTTAATAAATACCGAAATTTTAAAACACTATCATCCTTTTCTTGTGTATTTGATATCCTCTCGTGTATATTTGTTTATCATTCTCAGTATTTTTTCTTTCTCTCTTTGCCTTTCTCGCTCATCTTACCTCCCTCCCTTTTCCTCTTCCTATTTACATCCTCTCCTTTTCTTGGCTTCTTCTACTTATCACAACTTCCTTTTCCTCTGTTCCACCTTTGTCTCGTTTTCTTGTTCTTTTCCTCTATTACCTTTCTCTTTACGCTCTGCCCTCTCCTGCTTCTTCTCCTAAAAGCTTTTTCCCTCTCTATCCTTTATTCTTCCTATTTTCCTCCCCGCATCTCTCTCATCAAGCCTA
>NW_020868668.1:392332-394832 GCF_003789085.1 Penaeus vannamei
AGGAGGAAAAGATCGATAGAAGAAAGAGATGAATAAGAGACGGTAAAGGGAAAAGGAGGAAGATAGAAATTGAGAAGGGAAAAGAAGAGAAAATGCGTAATGAGAGTAAAATAAGACGGGAAATGTGTCGAGAATCGAGGAAGTATGAAGAGGAATGGAGAAATTAAAATTAGCTTCGAGACGGCAAGAGGAGATGAGAGAGAGAAGGGGAAGGAAAAGAGAGAGAAAGATAGAGAGAAGGGAAGGAAGAGGAAGAGAAAGAGAGAGAGAAGGGGAAGGAGGAGAACAGAGAAGAGAGAGAAGGGGAAGGGAGGAGAGAATGATGAAAGAGGGAGAGAGGGAGATATAAAGAACATAGCATATACCTAGAGAGAGAAGCCAAGCGAAAGGGTTGAGGGAGGGGGAGGGGGGGGGGGGGGGACACGACGAAACAGGTGGGATCTCGTCAGGATACAGTTACTTTTCAGTAGAGTGTTATGCGGTGGTTCTTGGAGGCCGATGTGGTCATGTTGGCAGAATTTGTTGTGTGGATGTGGTCATGTGGCAAATTTGGCAGAATGTTATGTTGTGGTCAAGAATTTGTTATGTGGAGGTATGTTGGTTGCATGTTGGCAGAATTTGTTATGTGGATGTGGTCATGTTGTTTGTTATGTGGAGCTCATGTTGGCAGAATTTGTTATGTGGATGGCATGTTGGCGTTGTGGTCATGTTGGAATTTATGTGGATGTGGTCATGTTGGCAGAATTTGTTATGTGGATGTGGTCATGTTGGCAGAATTTGTTATGTGGATGTGGTCATGTTGGTGGTCCTGTTGGCGATATTCAGAACACTTTAAAGGTGGCGACTTTGCTCCATGATGTTGGCAGGACTGGAGGTATTATGCACTGAGGTGATAAATGTTATGGATTATGAGAGCAATGTTTTGATATAAAAGGCGTTGGCTTTTATTGTCTATCCTTATTTATTGACTATGTAATCATATTTCATAATTCTCTAACTATAGATTCAAAATTTCAATATATATATATATATTCTTGATTTCATTCTGCCATGTAAGATAATATTACAAAACCCCAAAAAAGAAAAATTCTCAATGGTATATATCTCACACGGCCCGAAATGATGAACGCAAAAGGCTTGCTTACAGTAGGCAGCATTCCATCACCCGTTGACGTAACAGCAAATAAAAACACATAAACAAATTCATAAACGCGTGTGATGCCCGCTAACACGAGTACACAAGCCCGCGTGCACCAGCCAAGAGATACAAGCCGCGCACAATAGCCTACGAGCCGTATGTTTAGCCTCTACTCCACATAATTTGTATATTCATATACTGGATTGTTGAGCCGACGTTGAATTTTATGACGTCATTACCTTAAACCCCTCTGTCATCAAAACAGCCGAGATGACTTGCAGATATTCATTCAAGTTATGGAGTCGAAGATTCATGGGATGTTTTTCTCTCTCTTTTTTCTCCCTGGGGCTTACATCTTTCGAAGAAGAAAAGAACTTTCAAAAATACTCCAGCATCAATTCCCCCAACGACCGCCAAGTTCAACGATGAAAAGCGATATAAAGGAGGGAATAAAATTGTCGAATAAAGATTGGCTTGAATAAATCCACTAATAAAAGATAATAAATAAAGCAGGTAAAGGTGTTAGCCCCGAGCGTCCACGCGGGAGGTCCAAGAGGCGCGAAGTGGGAGGAGTCAAACGTCGACCTCCCAGCGCCTTCCCCGCCAACGCACGCACGCACACGCACGCTAGACGGATGCACACACAGCGGTTGTGTGTATGCACGCACGTGTTTGGTGTGTACTTGAATAATGGAAATGTATGCTAGAGTAACAGCCTGATTAAGGCGGTGTTAATGCACTTCTCCTGAGCTTTACTGGTACAGTTTGCATATATTTAGTAATCAGATATTCGAATTCGTATATTCTTATATAGAAATGTACATTTACGTTTATGCATGCATGTACACACACACATACACACACACCCCACACGCGCGCGCGCGCATCTCTCTCTCTCTCTCTCTCTCTCTCTCTCTCTCTCTCTCTCTCTCTCTATATATATATATATATATATATATATATATATATATATATATATATATATATATATATATATGTATGTATGTATATATATAGAGGGAGAGATTTGATATACTTGATTATATACAATATGTTTATAAATACACATGCAGATTGATCATTTCCGGTAAACTTATAAGTAAACAACGATGTTTCAATAATTTACATTTCTTGCAATATGAGTCGGTGTCTTTTCTCATTCCTGATTGATTTATCTATCTACAAGAGAATATCTATCTCAGAACAAAAACTCGGTTATGTTCTCAATGTATAGGGCAACGTCCATGCATAAAAACCGACAAATGAGCACACACAAACACACTAAGAAAGATAAAGGCGTGAACATACACACACAAAGACAAATCCATACGATCATACTCACACAAATAAGTATACAAAACA
>NW_020868668.1:417332-419832 GCF_003789085.1 Penaeus vannamei
AATAATAATGATAAAGATTATTAACAGTAGTAGTCGTAATAATGATAATAATAATTATTATTATTATTATAAAAAAGTTATTATTATTAATAATGGTTCTAATAATAATAATGATAATAGCAATCATATAATAATAACAATAATAATAATTAGAGAAGAAGAAGAAGAAGAATATTAATATTAATGACATAATAATAATAACAATAGTGATAACAATAATAATAATAAATAATAATAATAATAATAATAATATAATAATAATAATAATAATAATAATGATAAAAATAAAAATAATAATAAGTAATAATGATGATAATGATGATAATAATGATGATAATGATAATGATAATAATAACAATAACAATGATAATAATAATAATGGTAGTAATGACAACAATGATCATAACAATAATAACAATTATGATAGTAATAATAAAGTTAACAATCATAATCATAATAATGATAATTATGATAATCATAATCATAATCATGATAATAATAATAATAATAATAATAATAATAATAACAATAATAATAATAATAATAATAATAATAACAATAATAATAATAACAATATTGATGATGATGATAATCATTATTATTATCATTATCATTACCATTATTATTATTACTATTATTATTATTATTACTATTACTATTACTATTATTATTATTATTATATTATTATTATTATTATTATTATTATTATTATATTATTATTATTATTATTATTATCATTATTATTATTATTATCATCATCATTGTTATTATTATTTCTATTATTATTATTATTATAAGTGTGAGAATAACAATAATAATCATAGTGATGATTATAAAGATAATGGTAGTAATGATCATGATAACAGTAATAATGATAATAATAATAAAAAGGATGATAATAATGATAATGAGGATAATAGTAATAAAAGGATGATAATAATGATAATGATGATAATAGTAATAATAATAATAATTATCATTATTATTATTATTACTATTATTATCATTATTATTATTATTATATTATTATTATTATTATTATTATTATTATTATTATTATTATTATTATTATTATTATTATTATTATTATTATTATTATTATTATTGCTATTATTACTATTGCTATTATTGTTATTATTACTGTTATTATCATCATTACTATGATTTTCATCCTTATTATCTTTGTTGTTATCACCATCATTATCACTATTATTATTACAACATCTTTTATTATTATCATTGTTATAACTAATTTCATTATAAATATTATAATAATAGTAAACATTATTATCTTTGTTACCATTATTGATACTATTACTATGACTATTATTACTACTATCATCACAGTTGTTACTGTTATTATCATTATCATTAGTTTTCATCATCATTACCATCATAGTCATTAATACTATTGTCATGTTTATCATAATCATTAATATGATCCCTATTGTTATTATCATCACTTTTACTATCATCATTATCGTCATAACCATTATAATTTTTCTTTATTTTTATCAAGATTTTTTTCTTTAATTACTTTTACCATCATCATTATCATCATTATCATTATCTTCATTACTGGTACAGTTGATAGTAATAGCAGTGGTCTGGTGGCTAGTAATAGGTGTAGCAGTATTATTGTTTTCGTTACGATAATTATGAATATTAATATTTTCACTATTATCATTTGTATCGTCATCCTCATTATTATTATTATTATTATTATTATTATTATTATTATTATCATTATGAATTGTAGCATTATCTTCATCATTGTTAATATCATTAGTATAAGTGTTATCCTCGTTGTTAATATTATTATCATTATTATCCTCATTGTTAATATTATTATCATTATCATTATCATCATTATTATCATCATCATCATCATCATCATCATCATCATCATCATCACCATCATCATCATCATCATCATCATCATCATCATCATCATCATCATCATCATAATCATCATCATCACCATCATCATCATCACCATCACCATCATCATCATCAATTATCATCATTATTATAAAATCATTACTACGACTACTACTGCTACTGCTACTACTGTCAATATCATTACTCTCATTATTATTAACTGAACTCTCAGTATCATTTGCATCATTACTTTTTCTCATCATTACCATTAACTTTATCATTATCATTATTATTATCATAACCAATTCTATCACTATTACCATTAATATTATCATGATTATTATTATTATCGTTACTTGTATTATCATCAATATGATTAAGACTATGATTATGATTACGATCATGATTGTGATTATCATTATTATAATCATTATCATTACTGTTGTTATCATTACTATTATTATTATCGTTATCATTATCATTATTATTATCATCATCATTATTATCATTATCATTATTACTACTATCATTATTATCATCAATATTATCATCATCGTTATCTTTATCAATATCAATCATCATATTTGTTATCATCAGCACATCGCTATTATCATCATGA
>NW_020868668.1:429832-437332 GCF_003789085.1 Penaeus vannamei
GGCGATTCACTCCGGACGAAAGAGGCTCTCCTGCTTAATGGCCGCTAACTGTATTCATTGCAAAAAGGTTCGGGGTTTAATTGTATATCCGTTGTTTACATTCCGGCGAGTTGGCGCGTTGTGAATGTTGTTGATTACTCAGATTTATAACGATCAAGTGGGGCCCCGTCCGCTCCTTCGTACAGATCCTATTTCCGGGATGCGAAGGGGGTGGGGGGCGAGTCTCGTCTCCGGCCCGCTCCAGGGACAATTTCCCTTGTGGTTTTTCTCGTTAGCAGGTTGTTGATGTTATTGTATTTTCGCTATTCGTCTTTTGTCTTTTTTTTTCTTATCGTTCTAATCCTTTTGATAGTGATGGTAATAACGTTTTCTAATGAGATAATAACAATGGAGGTAATAAAAGATATTCGGAGTGCTAACAATCTTCGCTCTTGCACTCAATATCATGATTATTGTTGCTGATTCTGTTCCTTTTCCTGTCACCATTATTAGTTGTAGCGGTAGTAATAGTAGTAGTTGTTGTTGTTTGGTGGTTTCCTTTGTTGTTAATGTTGTTGTGGTATCATTATCGTCATCCTTATTATATTTTTAAACCAGAATTATCATTGCTATCGTTTTCATTGTCATTATCAGTATTGTTTATCGTTATTATTCATATTCGTATTATTGTTATAATTATCATAATTGTTATTGTTTATATCAATATTACTATGATAATAATTTAATTATCATTATCATTATTACTACAATGTTATTGCTGTTATCATTATCAAGATTGTTATCATTATGATCATTAATAGTATCCCTATAATATGTTATATTCGCATAATTAATGTTATTATTCTTCGAAGAAGTAGTAGCATCATTATTATCAATTGTTATCATTATACTTTCATCAATAATTATTATTATTATTATCGTTATTTTTATTATCATCATTATTATCCTAATTACCATTATCATTATTTTACTATTATCATAACTATTATCATCATCGCCGTCATTGTCATCAGCAGCAGCAGCATTATTATCCTCCTTACCTTCATCATCCTCATCATTCTTATAAAGTTTTCGTTAAGATTATTATCTTTATTAATATCATTATTGTTATCAGCATTATCATCAATTTTATTGGCAACAAGCACCAGCAAGTTCAATATGAGGTATGATATCATAATGTACCTGACTCTTCTATACGATAATGCGTCTACACTACATATATGGTTCACTTCTCGAAAAGGCACCATATAATGAGCCATTATAAACAATTGACTGATATATTTGTTAGTTGACTATCAACATCATGTAATTCACAATAATATTACGTAAATGTATATGCAATGTAGGATCACATTTCGAGAGTCTATATCATAAAAGATTTGTACAGCAATTAAATAATATAATAATTAAATAATGACGAAAGTGATGGATATATAGATATAATATTATGGATATGGAGTATATTATGAGATATGAGAATGAAGACAGTGAAAGTTAGAGTGGAGGTGAGAGTGTTGATGTGGTGTGTTGTAGGTTATGTGTAGAGTGGTGTGTGTGTGTGTATGAGTGAATAGAGTTGATATATAATATAAAAGTGTAATGTTAGAAGAGTGAGTATAAGTAAGGGGTATAGGGAGAGGTGGAGAGTGGAGAGTTGGAGAGGCCGGAGAGGTAGAGAAGGCTGGATGAGAGGTAGATACTAGTGTAAATAGGTAGGTAATTCTTAGTGTAGAGGAGTATCATACTGTATGTATATTGGAGTAGGTGAGAGTAGGTGGAGTAAAGAGAGATGGACTAGAAGGGGAGAGGTGTAAGTATATAAGAGGTGGAGAGCGAGATGAGAGGTTAGATGTATAATAAAAGTGAGTATGAGAGTGAGGTAGTGAGAGAGTAGAATGATGAAAAAGGTGAGTGAGAGTGTGAGTAATATATTGTAGTGAGATATACATACATATATGATGATGGACGATTTGAGCAACTTGAGCAAGATGAAGTAAGATGAGAGTAGAAGCGTGAAATGAGTGTGTGATTATTACAGGCGCGAGTAGTTTTGACGCTATTTCTTAAGAAAGAAGCTACTGAACTGATAAAGCACCATTATACATGATAGCGAAAGTATTAGTTCGTGTGATGTAGTTGTGATAACGATAGATATAAGGTGTAAGATTGGAGGTGTAGAGAGTAGGAATAGAGGTCACCGGAGAGGAGAGTTGGAGAGCCCGGAAGGGGAAACGAGAGAGTTGAAGAGGTTGGATAGGTGGATAGTGTAGATAAGGTGAGTAAGATAGTGAGAGAGGGAATAGAGTAGTGAGAAGATAGAAGTAGAAATCGAGATGATAGTTGAAGAAATATGTATAGATAGAGTATAGATGAGTAGAGTATGAATATCAGGAGATGGCGAAGCAGCACGATATATAGGCAGTATAGATGAGTAGATATATATGAGATATATAAGAGGGTAGAATAAAAGGTAATAGTGAGTGGATTTATAAGATGATTTGTGAGATAGGGTAGTATAGTAAGAGCCGTATATAGAAGATAGTTATAGAATAAGGGTGGAGAGTATTTTTCTTGATAAGTGTTGTGTGATGTGTGATGTGTGTTAGATGTAAGTGTGTATATTATGAATAGTGGAGTATAGTATAATAAGTGGAGAGTGTTATATGAGTAGGTAATAGATGGAGAGTAAGATATAATGGAGATGAGTGAAGAGGAGATGGAGATAGTAGATATATATAGTACGGAAGATATAGAATGAATGGATACGACATCACAAGTTGCTACTAATGATAAAGTGAATATAGAGGTAGCTAAGAGTGGATATAGCTGAGTAAGTTGGATAGAAAGAGTATTGAGTAAAAGGTATATACGGAAGAGTACTATATATGGAGAGTTGAGGTAGATAGAGAAGTGAGTATAAGCCGGAGATCACAAAGGATAAAGCGTGGCAAATTTATAGGGGAATATAGTGGAGTAAAGGTTTGTGAATAGAGTGGAGAGTAGTAGGATAGATAATGAAGTAATATAGTATATATGAGGACAGTATATAACATAAATAAATGGAAAGTGAGAGGCGCATACACATATATATGCATAGATGATTAGATGATAGCAGTAGAAGTAATGATATAATAATATATTATGCCGAGTGTGAATAAGTAGTGGCATATACATATATATCGATAGTAAATAGAATGGTATAGAGTGGAGAGTGATGGATAGTAGAGTAGTTAATATAATATAGTATGTGAGAGAGGTGGAGAGTAGGATTGTGGTGATGTGTGTGTGATGTGTTGGTATAGTGTAATGATGTGAATGTGTAGTAATGTGTGTGTGGAAGTGAGTATAGTATGGACGAGTAAATATGGAGCGAGAGACGATATGTTTGTTTGAAAGAAGGTTGGAACAGATAAGAGTGGCATATATTTAGGTAGATAATATATAGGTATTGCGTGAACTATAGTAATATATGAGAAAGAGGTAGAAGATAGAGGAGAGAAAAGAGAGAGAAGAGAGAGAGAGAAGAAATATTACATATAGTAAATGTGTGTGTGTATTATGTGGGCGTGCGTGTGTACATGTGTTTAGTATGTCACACGATATGCATGTATGACTCTACATGTGCAGATGTTTACATGCGTTTTTATTAGATTCTACATGTACTTGTGAACTTTTATTATATCATGACATTATATCACTTGAGATATGAAAGTTAATTGGTTTAGAAATTGTAGGAATGCAAAAACAAATTTAAAAAGTTCAACCAAGTCTTGAGAGATCAAGCAATATATGTGTGTTTGTGTGTGTGTGGTGTGTGTGGTGTGTGTGTGTGTGTGTACATATATGTATGGATGTATTACATATAAGTATGTATGTATATATTATATTATACACACACATATATATATGTGTGTGTGTGTGTGTGTGTGTGTGTGTGTGTGTGTGTGTGGGTGAATGTGTAAACGTATTTGTGTTTCAATGTAAATTATTTAGGGGCCTAACAACGTTAATTACTTTTTCTTTTACATTGTAAGCCTACTAATTGTAATACTAATAGGTTTATGAATTATTCAGATGTGGTTCGCGTCAACGAATGCGTTATATTTTTATTATCATTCATTTAAAGAAACATTTAGGTCTATAGTTATAAATTTTTTAGAATTATAAAACTATTTGCTAAATTCGTACTATATTACTATATTACTATACAGTACTATAAAACTATATTCGTACGACGATGATAGGAACGCGATTATGTTGATCCGTCCCTTTAATTGTTGCGTAATTGGTGAGGAACAGGCTACCGTTTTTAGGGTTTTAGGCTACACTTCTCTATTTGGGGGAAAATACACTTGCTATCACTTATGATATAGGCGTCGGAAGTAACACCAGTGAGAGTAAATTAGGCGGGAAAGCATTGCCATTAGCGATGCAAGATGTCAGTCTGAAGATATTTAATCCTATCCTATTAATATCATTATGTTTTTATTGTGTTTTTAGCCCTTTTATGATTTTCATCTTGCTCTCAGTCCCTAATAGGAACTACACCAGTGTGTGTGTGTGTTGTGCAGATATATAAGACATACATATACATATACATATATGCATATATGTATATATATACATATATGTATATGTATATGTACATATATGTATATGTGTATATACATATATGTACACACTCACTCACACACACACACACACACACACACACACACACACACACACACACACACACACACACACACACACACACACACACACACACACACACGTGTGTGTGTGTGTGTGAGAGCGTGTGTTTGTGCGTGCACATACAGAGAGAGAGAAAAAAAAAGAAAGATGATAGAGACAATGAGTTCTGTGTATTTTTCAAGCTCGTGTTACAAGAACGCCGACAAGACTTGATATAACTATAATTCATCCCATCTTCCCACGATGGCAGTAATGTCTCTAAAGTGCTCTTCACTTCCTTTGATTTTAGTGCAAAGATTTCTTTCGTTGCTAAATTCGCGGCACACTGGATAAACCCTAAAAGTATTAAGGTACACGTGCACTACAAAATGGAACTGAAAAAAGACGTTAGGAATTTCAATAGATGAAACTATATACTAGCATTTTAGTTTGAATAATTAAATCCTTGATAAATGCATTTAACACAGCATCATTTAGATATTTTTTTTCCTCTCATTTTATTTCTTGTTTCTCTCAAATTTCCGAAAGAGGAGAGTGACAGACAAAGACAAATAGACGGATAAAGAAACAGAGACAGAGAGGGAGACCGACAGACAAACAGACAGAGAGAGGGGGTGGGGGAGAGATAGACAGAGAGAGAGAGACACACATTCTAAATTTGAAGGACTGTAGGCCATAAGCATTTCCTCGTTCGTTCTTTTGTTATAGCTATTTTGTGGTTTATAAAATTGTTCGTTTTTCCTTGTATTGTCTCGTGTACATATTGACTTCATCAGCGACTCAGTTTTGATTGCTTTGCTTGCAACGTGTCAATATACATGTGGGGATCCAATGAACCTTTCTGAAGTACAAATATTTTTTTACGAGACGGAAACTTATATATGTGTGTGTGTGTGTGTGTGTGTGTGTGTATTTACAACCATATACATACATATCGATTTTTTTTTCTCTCTCGCTCTCTTTTTGTAATTTCTGCTCTTCACCCTTCTATCCTTCTCGATGAAGACTTTAAACTTAAGAAAGAAATTAAAAATTATGCACATATACTTTTTTTTAGGGAAAATGTTTATTTTTAATTTTGATATAAACATTTCTCACTTACTCATCTCGTCATGTTTTTGGTCAGTAGTCAGAACCTTATCGCTCCACTTTTTTATGTTATAACAGAAAAATGTCCCGTTTCTGTTAATTTGATTTCTTCAATTGTTCATGAAGAAAAAAATGCAAAGTCGTAAAAGGCGGCACGAATCAATGTCTTTTCTTCATTAGCCAAGACAGCCTCATATCCACAGTTCAAACATTTCAACGCGAGTAAGGGCAGGAAAGCAATGTTTATATTTTATCAATAAGCATATACAGATTGTCGGATTCCGTAGCTGATCTTGAAAAGGTATTGATGTGAATAAAAAATAAATCAATAAATAAAATGAAATAAGAATGAAAACAAATAATTGAATAAATAAATAAATAAAACTTGGCAAAGCAGGAGATGCAATTGGTAGAACTCAATACTCTGTCTTCGTGACACATAAGGGGAACTCATGTTATGCGGACGAAAATGCTATTAGAATAGTGATTACTTATTCTCATTAACATCATTTTTATACAATTGTCTAACAGAATAGAAAAGTGTAAATTGTATATTACTTTTGTGAATTCCATAAACTTCTCTTTTAGTTGAGAACCGATTATTTTTCTTCCACGTGAGCTAAACATAATTCGTGTCCAGGTGAAAAGAGCCTCCGTGGTTCTAATTGTTAAGACGTTTGTTTTTAAGGAGAGGGAGAACAGAAAAAAATATAGTCTCAATTGCCTATATTTCTTACATTCTGTGTATGTGCCCTTATCTTTCTATCGATTAATGTATTTGTTTGTCTGTTAACCTGTTTATATCTACAGCTTTTTTATGTAGCCGAGATGTGGTGACAGTGATTAAGAGGAGATCCCCAACAGGATGTATCTGCCCAGAGTAAACTGACCGAAGTAAGGGAGCAAGAAATATGGCTGGAGAACAAATGACATGCCTGATAGAGAGCAATGAAGAAGACAGAGGGCAAACAAACAGATAACCGTACTTTTACTTCTACTATTACTGATGATGATGATAAGGGGGAAGATTATGACGATAACAGAAATTGTTCACAACAATCGCAGGAAAAAAACGACAACGATAAATCTATGAGGATTGTTACAGCTGATGACTGTAATGCAGCCATAAAGGAAGATATAGAAGGACGTTCCCCCAGAAGAATTGATTTGTTAACCTAGAGAAGTGATTCCCAAGCTCTTTTCAGTGATGGCACCCTTAACTCCTTCCTTCAGCCCTATTTCTTAACTTCCTCGACCTCCACCTCTAATTCACACATTGAATTTTAAGTGTATCTTCGCCTGTTACACGAATTACTGGAGCTCTGAAGAAAAAAATTACAAACATATACTTTGCAAAACAATGAGAGCGACTTCAGATTTATGCTAAAAATATGCTAACTACCTTGTCTCGGAAAGGGGAAAGGGTGGTTTACATGCTTACAATACTGTATCGGAAAGGGGGAGGATGGTTCATATCCTAACTACGGAATCTTATGGCACCCTTGTTACTGTCTACGGCACCCTGTACACCCAGTTTGAGAACCAATAATCTAGTATTTAATACCAAACAGTTCACCAGTGACTAACGTGTCACTGACAAAACACAAAGGCAAACAATTAGGCCACGCGAGGAGCAAGAGACCCTCGCTCTTTGAAAGCCGTGAGGGCCTAACCAAGTTTCTGCCACAGGTGCTAAAATCCTATAGTCCCGGCAAC
>NW_020868668.1:447332-459832 GCF_003789085.1 Penaeus vannamei
AATATCATTATCATTGTTATCCTCATTATCAACATCATCATTATTATCATTATTATTACCATTATTATTATTTTTATTGGTATTAGTATAGTATTGTTATTGTTATTATTATTATTATTATCCTTATTATTACTACTACTACTACTTTTATTGCTATTATTATTATTATCATTATTATTATTATTACTATTATTATTATCATTGTTGTTGTTGTTATTATTATCATTATTATCATCATTATAATTATTATCATTATTATTATTATTATTATTATAATAATTTTCATTGCTATTATTATTATCATTATCGTTATTATTATTACTGTTAATACCATAATTATTAAATCAGTATCATTGTTATTTTACAGTAACTTTTATCATTATCTTTTTATCATCATTGTTACCTTTGTTGTTCTTGTTCAGGCTTTTATCATTATCAGTACCACCAAAAAAGCTGTTATAATTATTATTGTTATTATCATGATCATTCTCATTTTTAATATTTTTCTTTTATCCTTATTATTATCATTATTATTATCATTGTTGTTGTTATTTTTATTATCATTATTATTATCATTATTATTATCATTATCATAATTATTATTGAATTTATTATCATTATCATTATTATCATAGTTATTAAAATCATCATTAGAAGTATTATCATATTGTTACATTTATTAACATTATTTTTATTAATGATATTGTTATTATGGTTATATTTATCATATAATTAATATCAATATCATTATTATTTTTTATCATTATTATTATTATTATTATTATTATTATTATAGTAGTTAGTAGTAGTAGTAGTAGTAGTAGTATATAGTAGTATCATCATTATTGTTATCATTACCAGTATCATTATCATCATCGTTATCATTATCATTATTTTCATTATCATTATTATTATCATTATTATTACTATTATTATTATTATTATTATTTATTATTATTATTATTATTATTATCATATTATTATCATTTATTATTATCATCATCATTATCATTATATTATCATTATCATTATCATCATTATAATTATTATCATGTTATTGTTCATTATTGTTATTATTATATTATTCTATCATTATCATATATTATTATTAATACTAGTAATTAGTATCATCATCATTATAATGATCATTAATCATCTAGTAGTAGTAGTAGGTTTCATTATTGTTCTCATTGTTGTTGTTGTTATTATCATTATATTTATTATCTGTATTATAATTGTTATTGTTGCCATTGCTTCTATTATCATCATTGTTATCATTATTATCTTTGATTATTATTATCATTATCATCCTTATCATCATTGTTATTATTATTATCATTATTAATAATGTCATGATGATGATCATCATCATGACTGTTATTTTTATCATTAGCAGTAGAAGTATTACTATTGTTATTGTTATCACTGAAATTGTTTTTGTTATCATTATGAACATCATTATTACTGTTATTATGTCTATTATAATTTTTGTCATGAAAATTATCTTTCCTATTTTTTATTATTATCATTCTTATTATTTAGTTATTAGTTATTAATTATTTTATCATAATATCGATAAAGATGGTAACAAAATATCAGTTCGTAGTTATAACAATGGTTTTACCAATAATGGTGATATTAATCATAATAATAATGATAATAATGATAATAATAATAACAATAACAACAAGATAATAATGATGATAACAATAGTAATAATGATGATGATGATGATAACAATAATAATAATAATTATTATTATTATTATTATTATTTTATTAACAATCATAAGAATAACAAAAAGAGTGATGGTAATGATGATGACAACATGATGAAATGAATATAATAAAAAGAATAATAATAGTAGCAATGAAAAATTAGTAACAATATTAATAATAAAAATATAAAAAATATATCAAAAGATATAATAATGATAATAATAATAATAATAATAATAATAAAATTTATTCTGCTGATAATGATGATAATTATAGTAATATTGATAATAAGGATAACAATAATAATACAATGATAATGATAATCATAATAATCATGACAATGGCAATAATGAAAATAATAATAATAGATAATTATGATAACGATTATAGTATTAATAAAGATAATTATCATCTTCATCATCAAACTTTTCATGTTTTCAATAACAATAATGATAATAATAATGGATAATAATAATGATGATAATGATGATATAATATGAAATATATAATAATAATAATAATGCTTTTACTCTTTTATCACTAAAGAAAGATGCCAACGTATCTATCATTATAACTGCCATTATTACTAATGTTAACTTTGTAAATTTTCTTTTGTCTATTTCACTATCATCATTATTATTATCACTATTATTATTATTATTATTATTATTATTATTATTATTACTATTATCATTATTATTATCACTATTATTATTATTATTATTATTATTACTACTATTTTCTGTTATCATTATTATTATCATTTTTACTATTATCATTATTTTTGTTATCACAATAATTATTGTTATTTTCATCATTGTTTGTCATTGTTTCATTATTGTTATTATTTTTGTTATACTTATTTGTAGTCTTATTATCGCTACTATTTTTATTATTCTGCCTATTACCATCATTATAATTATCATTGTTATAACTTTCATATACTTTTTAATCATTAGGTCATCATTATTTTCATTATTCCTATCATTATTATTATCATTATTATTGTGACTATTATTATAATGATTATCATTGCGTTTATCATTATCGTTATTATTTTTTATTATTTATATTATTATCATTACTATCATTATTACTATTACTATTATTATCATTATTAGTCTTACTTTATCATCGTTATCAATCTTACTTTTATTATCATTATCATCAGTAGTAGTAGTAGTATTAATATTAGTATGATCATTATGTCAATATCATTATTAGTATCATTATCATTATTATTACCATTATTGTTATTTTGTTATCACATCAGTATTATTATTGTTATTATTATTGCTATTATTTATCTTTTTTATCATTAACTGTGATATTACTGTTTTATCATCATTATTATTGTTTTATTATTATTATTGTTATTATTGCTATTATTATCATCATTATCATTACCTTAATTATTATCATTATTATTATCATTGTAGGCATTATCATCATAATCACTACGATCATTATCATTATCATTGCAATTATTATTATTGGTATCATTTATTTCATCGTCATTATTATCATTACCATTAAAATTATTTTTATTACTGTACTCATCAGTATTACTGTATCCATTTTTATTTTTACTGCCAATACCATTTTCTTTTCATTCATCATTATTAGTAATAAGATCAGGTTATGAATCATAAGGAAATGATGATAATGGTAATAATGATAATGGAAGATAATGACAATGGTTATGATAATTTTCCCCACTGTGCGGTTTTAGGGCAGAGAAGTTGTGCAAAAGTCTAAGGGTTCCGCACACCGGGTTTGGCGAATTCGCTCTTTCTCCTAAAAAAATTCCTACCGATTTCTTTCTTTCTCTCGTTCTTCCCTTCTTTTTTTCTCACCTTCATTCTTTCTTCCATTCTTTCTTTTTTTCTCTCTTTCTCTCTCTTCTCTCTTTCACGCACGGTCCTCAACGGAAATCTCAATAACCAAAGCATAAGAGCATAATTATGAGTTTAACAGCAGTAATAATAACAGCAACAGCAATGATAGAAAGGGTAATAAAGTGGTAATAATGATAATAGTAATGAAAACAATAATAAAAATGATAATACTAGTGATGAAAATGATAATGATAATAACAGTATTAGTAGGAGTAGGAATAGTAAATAGTAGTAGTAGTAGTAGTAGTAGTAATATTCATATTAATAATCATAATAACAATAATAAAATAATTAATAATAATAAATAACAACATTAACAATAACAATAATAATAATGATAATGATAATAATAAATTAATAACAATAATAATAATAATAACAATAATAATAAAAATAATAATAGCAATAATGAAAAATAATAAAAATTAAAAAATACTCATAAAGATGATAATCATATCAACAATAAATGCTAGTATCTGCAACATCGATCCGTGATACTCGCAGATGCGTTAGTGCAAGGAAATGTATAATATGCAATCGGTGATGTCAACAGAAAGCATGATGATAATAGAGACAACGATTAGCGGTGATATTAGTATAATAGCGTTTTAGCGTTAAAGTCAGCAGTCATAACAGATTAATATTAATAACATCGTAAGCAATGATATCATGATAGTAATATATATAATAAATAAAATAATAACGATAATGAGAATGATAAGCGATGAGAAGACTAGTAAAATGGTAACAATAATATCAATCATTGTTGCTATCATCATCACTGTAAGACAAGTTAAATATAGCTCATAAGCAATATCTAGGCAAACGAAAACGAAATCCAAACAGGAAATCAATAAGCACACAGAAATAGAATTTAAAAAGAAAAAGAGGAAAAAACACTGATAATAAAAAACAAACAGGAATCAGCACACAGAAATAGAATTAATAAAAAAACAAACAGGAAATCAATAAGCACACAGAAATAGAATTTAAAAAGAAAAAGAGGAAAAAACACTGATGATCAATAAGCACACAGAAATAGAATTAATAAAAAGAAAAAGAGGAAAAAACACTGATGAATGATCGGGCAGTGACGGCGGGTGGGAACGGTTCGGCAAACAGCGTCAGAACTCGGCGCCAGATTCGATGGTGGTTAATTTGGCGATTTCGGGAATAAGGCTCATAACAGTGGTTGTTGGTGATGATGTTGTTGTTGTTGTTGTTGTAATAACAGTACTTGTAGTATTAGTATTCTATAATACATGATGATAATGACGAAAATAGCAACAAAGTAAGAACACTAACATAAAGAATAATGCTGAAAAGATTCTTATTGTTGTTGCAATAACAATACTTGTAGTAATAGTATTCTATAATACATGATGTTAATGATGAAAATAGCAACAAAGCAATGACAATAATATAAAGAATAATGCTTAAAAGATTCTTATTGTCATCATTACTATCATCACCTTCTCAAATAATATAACGATTTACAGATGATATTGCTCTATTTGTCTTTATTATCGTTGCCATCAATGCCTCATCAAACGTGATACAGTGAACGCAAAATAACAGTGCAAGGAACAGAGAAAAAAAAACAGGAATTCGATATCAAGATTGAGATTATGATTATTCTTGCAATTACATCTGGAGTGGTAGATAGAAAATCCCAAAACACAAAAAATAGGCATAGAGTTGCTAGGTAAAAACACAGGTTAGATAAACACACACACACACACACGAGATGACAGACAAACACAGAACACAAGATCGTAAAAAAACTATCTCGCTCCTTACTTTTTTACGAAACTTGCAAACCGAGACAAAGAGAGCGTGTGTGTGTTTGTGTGTGTGTATGCCTGGCGGCCCTGATCTCACCCACAGATAACATTCTCGCTGATAGTTTATCTTAATTGGTTGTAATGCGTCGCTACCAGATAATCACCGCTATGGTTGTTAGACTGTAGTTACCGTTCCTTATAGCTAGCGTCGAGTTCGACTTACGACGCGTACGTAAGGCTTAGAATCCTTATACTTTATCAAGTTCTCCTCATCCTTAGCGATATTTGAGGCGAGCGGACTGAACAACCACGCTGGATGACAGATCTCATCTAAAATTCACAAGTTTGCCGAAGTGTCTGTGACCAATGTGAGAGGTTATAATGCTCATATCGAACACACTTTACGAGCTCGCAAACGGCCATTTTGCCTACATTGCTCATTTTAGGCGAGGGATATAATTTTTGGGATTCGAACTGTCGACTTAGGAATTTAGTAATAAAATCACCTCAGTGAGAGGCATACCTACGGTAAATACACACATACATAGATATAAACGTAAAACATATGCATATGAGAGAAAAACCCGTATGTGAGGGACATGTGTCTATTAGTTTAGGTGTATTTTTGCTAAATAAACCTTTATGATTGCTTTAGGTGGACCCACTTGATAAGGGTCTATATTGCACGACATATTCAATAATAGTTACCCAAAATAATTGATAATGTGAACACAGCATTATGATTGCTATCATAATTATCATATTTACCGTTATTATATGATCTCTTATATGTACATTTACAATCAGAACCCTTGTCGAACATATTTCGAATACCGTTTCGAAAAAACGCGTAATACCACACTTTTTGTTTAAGGTAAGACAGATTCGAAGCTTCAATTCATGAAGTCTTTTGTCCGCCACTGTACCTCATTTTCTATTTCCTTTTCCCGCATTCCTGTATCCACCCGTTCGTACCATCTGGCTCCATATTTTCTACCTCTCTTTACACGGAACAGATTAACAAATGCACAAAATCACTTTCTTCAGCGTCGACGCAGCGCAACGACCTCCTCCCTCTAGCGGTCGGGTGATTCTCATAAAACGGAAATAGTGTAATAAGACCAAGGCATTGATGGGAATACTGATGTCGCCAAAGACCCCGGTTTTGTAGCGTTGTTGAATTCTAAATCAATAAGGTTATTTGGTACGTTTGTTTGTCTTTTGTACGGGAAAAAAGGCTTCCATAGTTTCGGTGTGTTCAGTGATGAAATATGGCGCTATGCAGTGTTTGTTAGGGAAGAAATGATTCTATGGAAATTATATAGATAGATAGACAGATATGTGATATATATTAAGATGTGAAATACAATCTAATCTTTTAGTTATTATTATCAAAGAACATGCATGGCATATGATGAGAGCAATTCTGTGAAACTGATCTAGAATTATATCTTTATGCAGTGCTTGGCAAAAGAAGGAAATATTTATAATCTAAATTAAAAAAAGAACATCGCCATTAGTTACAGAACTCGCAAAAGCGGAATTCCTTAGATTTGATACAGTCATACATCTTGGAAAATGTTCAGAATCAGAATAGGCGACCACATAGTTAGCCAAGGTTTTTTCAGGTCATAAAAAGTTCATATAAGTAGGCTAAGCATAATCCCATAATCAATGACAGTGGAAATAGCGACAGGCCTACATATCAACACAGCAGCTGACTCATAAGAATCATTACATCTATTAATCATTTTTTCCGCATACTTCTCCGCAACTGCTTTAGGGTACGTCTTTTTACTTTTTTTTTCTTCAAAGGCAAAAAAAAAAAAAAAAGCCGAAGGGTACGTCACCAACACGATCATTTTCTTCTCGACCGCTAGAAAAAAAAACTGCGCTTCATTAAAGACACGATTTTCACTGAAATCTTACCGCTGAATTACGTTTGCCGGCAACTTCCTCCCCTGAATATCGCCTTCTGACATTTAGCTTGATCGCCATAAAAAGAGTTCGGAGAAAAAGAGGGAAATTCCATCTCTGAGGCGGTGGACGATATGTTTTGAGGAGGTGAAGCCGTCGCTGAGCTGGTTTTCTTTTACTTTTTCCTCTTCCCTTCTACTAGTACGTCTTCCTCTGCTACTTCTTCTGCTTCTTATATATTCTTATTCCTCTTCTTATTTTTCTTATTCTTCTCCTCTTCCTTCTTCTACTTCTTCTTCTTCTCCTCCTCCTCCTTCTCCATCTATTTCCGCTTCTTCATCTTCTCCTTCTTTTTCTTATTTTTTTCCTCTCCGTCATCTGTTTCCTGTCGGTCGAGTAAGAGCCAGAATGTGATGTTATGGTGGCGTTTCCCTCTTCTTCTTCTTTGTCTCCTCCTCCTTCTTCATCTGCTTCTGCGTCTTCTTCCTCTTCTTTTTCTTCTTATTCTTTTCTCTCCGTGATTTCCTTTTTGGCCGTCGAGTAAGAGCCCGAGCGTGGTGTTAAGTATACGAACTGTGGTATTTTCATTATTATAGAATGCAAAGTAAAAGTTGATAAGAATCAATTGTTTTTTTTTTCTTTTTTTTTTTTTTTTTTTTGCTTAGGACGCGTTTGTGCTAACACTTTCGATCAAGTTTCCCATCTATCCTTGCATTGATTTACTGTTCAGGCGAATGGTACAGTTAAACTTATTCCAATGGTATGTGTGGTAATCCATGATAATGCGACTTGGAAAATAAAAAATATCACACGTTAGTGCATTATATGTAGGGAGATATAAATTCAGGTGTATATTTTCTTTATCCCTTTGTTATATGTAGAATAAAAATAGCACACGTGAGTGCATTAATATATATATATAATATATATATATATATATACTATATATATATATAATGTATATATATATATATATATGGGCCAGGTGTATATTTTCTTTTCCCCTTGTTTATAGATAGTGTGTGAATAAACCGTAAGAGTTGATAATTCACTCATATTTTCTTTACTTTTGTTTTTATGGTTAGGACCAGTACTTATACTCACGACTCAGACCAAGTTCCCCATCGATCCTCATTTTGATTTACCGTTCTGAGTTCAAACCAGTGTCGTATTGCCATCTAATTACAAATATCTTGAAGGCGAAGACCACGATATCCTTCCAACAGAGGCAGCCTAAGACAAACGTGGCGGAGTCCCCATCGCGTCCCAGGCCACAGCAGAAAGATAGGCCTCCCTGGACGCGATCCCGAGGCCTGGCGTGGTGCGGCGGCCGACTTCGATGAGCGCTTTGATAAGGCTGCGACGGCGATGTCAGTGGTTTTGTCGCTGCGGAAGGAGGTCATTCGGAAAGGGCTTCTCGGGACACGAAGGGCGAGAGAGTCCGAGCGCTTTTTTTCGCACGAATTAGATATCGATTTTTGTCATATTTTAGCGAACTTAATGCTATATGTAATGATATAAGAAAAGTAGGTTGAACGGGTAAATAAATCGGAGAACTGGTGCAGTGCTATAAAAATTTCGTGTAGTAGTAGCGATGAAGATTTTTTTTTCGGACTGTCAGTCCATTAACTTTCTGATATTGCATTTTTTTATAACTACAAATAGCCTGTTTTTGATGTCATATGAAAACTTGAGTCCATACGTCTTTGAAGAAAGACGTATGTCCCCCGCTGCCTTCTGCTTTGCAATAACCGGAAATTAGCAGCAAGTCCCAAGTCCCACTCCAAGGAAACGCAGAGACTTCCCTCTTGACCTCCCCCCCCCGTCTCCCCCCAATCTACCTCCTCGCATGATAAAGATGTAATTATTATCAGATCGGTGGCTTGAGAACAATGATGATAATGATAAGAAGTCGACGAAGAATGATAGTGATAATGATGTTGATTACAACCATGATATCAATCATAATGATAGCGATGGTTATGATAATGATAATCGTAATACTAATGATAATTTTTAATGATGATAATGATAACGATAAAATGATGATACATGATAAAAGTTAACGATAGTGATAATGATGTTGATTACAACCATGATATCAATGAATAATGATAGCAATGGTTATGATAAATGATAATCGTAATACTAATATTAATAATGATGAAATAATGATAATAATAATAATGATAATAGGAAGACGAGGAACAATAATTATAAAGAAAAATTTGATTATGTTATAGTATTGATAACTAGAAGCACTCGGAGAGCGCATACCGCCTTTTGACTTATCCTGCTAACAAACGAACGAACAAACTAACTAACCAACGCGACAAAAACATAACCTCTTTGTCGTAAGTAATAATGATAATAATAGCAATGTTGATGATGATAATGATAATAGTTATTATCATTATTATTATTATTATTATTATTATTATTATTTATTATTATCAATTATTATATTATCATCATCATCATCATCATTATTCTTGGTGTAAATAATGATAGTGATAAAAAGGATGCTTTATACCACTGGTGATAATGATGATAATCATTTGGATTATTAGTATTGTTGTCGTTATGATTATTACTATCATCATAATCATTAGTATCATTATAAATATTATTGTTATTATTATTGTCATTATCACTATTGTTGTTATTATCATTATCATTATTATTATTATTATTATTGTTATTATTATTATTATTATCATTATTATTATTATTATTGCTATTGTTATTATTATTATTACTATCATCCTGATCATCAGTATCATTATGAATATTATTAATATTATTATCATTATTGTTATTATTGCTATCATATATTATTAATATTATTATCATTATTGTTATTATTGCTATCATAATTATTGTTATTATTATCATTAACATTATTATTATTATCAATATTATTATCATTGTTATTGTTATTATTATTATCAGTATCATTATTGTTACTACTATTAGTAGTAGTATTATCGTTACGGTTATTATTATTAACATTGTTATCATTATTATCATCATTATCATCCTTACTATTGTTTCTTTTATCACCAGTATTACATTATTGTTTTGTTATCATTTTCTGTTTATGTTACCATTGTTATTATTATTGTTATTATTAGTATTATTGTGGTTATTATTATTATCATTATTATTATCATTATTAACATTATTATTATCATTATCATCATTATCATTATTATTATTATATTATTATTATGATTATCATCATAATCATTGTTATTATGATTATTGCTTATCATCATTATTATTTCCATTTTCATATGATCATCATTTTTATCATTATCAACTGTGATGACTGCAACTATGGCTATTATTATCATTATCATTTTCATTATTAAAAAATGACAACAATCATAGGAATAGAAATTGAGATGATGATAAGAGTGATGATAATGATGAGTGTAAAAGTGATTAGTAATATCATAGTATTTATGCACTACATAGACTACATTCAATTGCCAGTAAGATAATGATTTAATGAAAGAACACAGAGCTTTGTTTGGTTGTTCGTTTGTTTTATTGTAAATATTCTCTTGATTACATGTTTTAGAAATGTAAGATTTTTCACGATCGTGTCATCTATTTTTTATATTGGTTTACATTTTTATTATTGACTTTTCATTTACGAAATCCTCATTATTTTCAGTCGATTTTTACTTTCGTAGTACCTTGAAATTTAATTGAACTAAAATGTATACACAATTCGCAAGCAAACATGCAGAACAAACAAAAAAGCAAACAAATATTGGCATAGAGAGAGCGAGAGTGAGGCTGAAGTCCAATCAAAAATAGACGAAGAGAAGAGGAAGTCACGAAGTCTGCCGGAATATCAGTGCTCTCTGGCTACGTGATCCGGGCTCGATTGGTGTCGCAAACGAGGCGGTTATTTTTCAGTGTCCGAAGACTTAACACTTTCTTCGTTAAAAGGAAAAGTCCGCTTTTTGGGTGTTGGTTGCTTTTGTCTGTTTTTTGTATTTGTTTTTCTTTTTTCTTGTTTTTTGTATGATTGTGTATCTATTTTTGTGGGTTTTGCTTTTTGATAATCATTGCGTATTTTGATTGATTCGGAAAAAAAGTTTATGCTGATGGGGAGAAAAAAATAGGAATGAGTGTGATGATAGTCATCCTGAGGAAATAATTGTAAAGGATTGATGGCTAGTAAAATATCAACCAAAGTCATGAGAACTGTTGTCTCACTTATTTCTGTAAATCTAGTTTGTGCATTGTAGGTTTTTCTACCATAGTATCAGCACGGTTCGAGTGTTTTTCCATTCATTCAAGTTTATCATTACATAGGTTTCAATAGTAAAAATCGTTTGGCCAGTTATACTTAGTCTGTAGCCTTCCCCAATTGCTCATAATTCCATTTGCTTCTGCTTGCCTCCACCAGCATCATATCCCAGCTTCAGTATTACAAACATCCCATGCCTGAGGTTTTACAAGGTCCCCAACTGAGGGAATTAACATCGTGGAACCACAGCGCTTACCGCCCCACGCCACCAAAGATCGGATCGGAGACTGTACTTATCTCTGTTATCAGTCTAAATGATATAGAGTGAGATGTGTTTTCAATATAGTTTAAATGCAATTCACATTCATCTGTGAGCTTTACAGAGTTGATACATTGCGCTAACTTCAATACATTTATTATCGCAGAAGCTTTCAGTTCTTCAGAGATTTTTCCTTCCATGCTTTCAGGCAAGGCTACGAGGTAACTGGCCTGCTGATGTAGAAATATGATTTTGCGATGCCAAACTCTCATTTTATAGATGTGTATGTTTATATATGTATGGTTGTGTATATATATATGGTTGTATATAATGTATATTAATGTACATATGGATATATGTACTTATGTATGTATATGTGGATATTTGTACGCATACACACACACACACACACACACAGCGAGAGAGCATTCAGGTATCCTTACATTTAGTAGTCGCCACAAGCACCGAGCGATGGAAGATAAGTATAGACAATCTGTTAACTAGATTTCAGTAATTTGCATCTCTACTTTTTCCTCAAGTTTTAATTCCGTCTGGCCAAGGAGGGGTCAAAGGTCAGGGAGTGTCCCTGCCCCCCCTCTCCCGTCTCCGAAATCTGGCAAAATATTTTTACAGAACTTTGACTTTCATCTGGAGAGC
>NW_020868668.1:472332-474832 GCF_003789085.1 Penaeus vannamei
TCGTCTCATCAACCCCTCTACCTCATAAAGTCGATAGACAAAGGAGTTGGTTCATTTCGAGTCTCTACCTCAAGGCCAGTGATTTATCTTAGTTTCGCGAGGTCGGGAGGAGGTTCTCGACCGATCAGCTGGTGGGAAGCGTTCGCGCAAGTGTGCCTGTCTGCGAGCGTCTGCGGATGGATCGCCTGCCTCATGGGCCCTCGTGTTTTCAGGTATTGGATTAGCGCGTTCTTATAACTTCACTAAACGTTTGATGAGCATTGCTTTGGTTTTGGAGGATGAGGATAGAAGAGGTCCAACAACTGATCTAAAAGAGGAGGCTGAAAGAATGGAAAAAAAGGATAGAATGATTAGAATAGTGGAATGGTGTGTGGTTCTTGTTTTTATGTTAAGGGTAATGGAAAATGTACACGAAGAGCTAACTAGTTGTAGTTATTATTATATTAGATGTAAAATAACTCGATGCAACAGCGGTGAAAGGGATTTTACTAGTGCGGAAAGTGAAATTAATTTGTTGATGGAACTATATCTACAGTACCTCCACTCTCGCATAATTCTCTCTCTATCTCTCTCTCTCTCTCTCTCTCTCTCTCTCTCTCTCCTCTCTCTCTCTCTCTCTCTCTCTCTCTCTCTCTCTCTCTCTCTCTCTCTCTCTCTCTCTCTCTCTCTCTCTCTCTCTCTCTCTCACTCTCTCTTTGTCTATTTAACTGTCTATCTATCTCTCTTTCTCGCTCTTGCTATGCTGGGTATATATGAATTTACATCTATCTATCTATCTATATTTCTCTTTGTATACATACATATATGCATATACATATATGTACATACATACATACATACATATATATATATATATATATATATATATATATATATATATATATATATATTATATATATATAATATATATATTACATATATACATACACATATATAATATATATATATATATATATATATATATATATATATATATATATATATATATATATAAACATGTATGTGTGTGTGTGTTTATGTTTATGTGTGTATGTGCGTGTACGTGTGCGTCGTGTGTGTGTATGCGTGTATGCCAGCGTGCGTGTGTATATACATGCAGTAACGAAGTCCTCGCCCTCCTCCACCACCGCCTCCACCACGGCTCCCTCCACCTCTTCCACCCGGGTGATGGACTGCCAGCGCCGGTCTCTCATCCATCAGGCCCGCCGGTGGTCCCTCACACCAAGAAGGGCCCTCCATCCACCCCCCCCCCCTTTCTATCATCCCTGCCCCCCCCCCCCCCCCCGCTTGGCGAAGACGGCTCGGGGTTGCATTTTTTTTTTTTTTTTTTTTAGGTCTCTCTTTCTTTACTTTATCGTTATTAATATTATTCTTGTGATTGTTATGATTCGTATCATTATCATCGTTTTATTATTTTATCATGATTATTCTTAGAACCATCGTTATTCTCGTCATTCTCATCACTATTTTTAGAATCACCATTTTCTCATCAAGATCATCACTATCATTATCATCACCCTCATTATCCTCGTCATTATGTTGAATCCCATCATTATCCTCATCATAATCGTCACTATCATTATCATCATCCTCATCATGATCATTACTATTCTCAGAATCACCATCATCAAGATGGTCATCATCGATCACCACCATCATTATTATCACCTTCATTATGTTCATCATGACCATCACCATCATAATCACCACCATAATTCTCATCATGATCATCACTTCTCTGACTCACCACCAGTATTCTTGATCATCACCATCATCATCATCACCTCTGCTGAAGTAGGCGGCAATATTTCCTTCCACGTCTCTGAGTCAGTCGTTTTATTGGTCAATTTCTTGGTTTATTAGTTTATAAAAGTTAATTTATGAAAGCAGATTCACAGAAAGACTTACCGATGGACTATAAACATTTCTTATGGGTGGATTGGCCATGGCTCAGGGACCAGCTGATTAGATTTTGTTGGTGAAATTAGACCCTCGATCTAGGATTCCAGTCCAAGGATTCATCGCCAGGGAGATCCATGGGAGTAATTGAGTCAGCAAAGGAAATTCACTTCCTCTTGAAAAAGAAAATGAGAAAAAAAAGAAAAAAAAACATGGGAGCTTCTCGTCCTATACTGAAGTTTTTGGAACACCCCGTATGCTCTCTAATTGTCATTACTATTAAAAGTATAAAGCAAGATCAAGAAATTTGCCTCTATATATCGGATTCCAAAACTTTCTTTCTCGCTGCCACTGAACACAGACATATTCGCACACGCTCATACGGGTATGCATAAATACACACCGTGTCTAATGTAGGTTACTTGTCACGTATATCAAGATCATTACACAACGCGCCGGATGTATACCTTAAGAGCGGGCGACGCGGCTCAAGCAACGAGAGCAGCAGGCGAGGCGACAGCGCAGGACGGGAGGAAAGCGCTATTTTGACCCGCTGTGAGAGAGGGGAGAGAAAGGGGGCGGGAGAAAGGAGGGAAAGGGG
>NW_020868668.1:494832-497332 GCF_003789085.1 Penaeus vannamei
GGAAAAATAAGAATAATGATGGTTATGATAGCAGTAAAAAATGATAGTAATGATTATAATAATGATATTCCATTATCATCACTCATTTTAATTCTTCTTTAATGATTACCATTATTGTTGTTATTGTTGTCGTTGTTGTTAAAATGATGATGATTACAATGATTATGATAGTGGATAATTATTACTAATAGCAAGTTATCATATTGTTATCATCATTATCATTATCATTATCATATATACACACACACACACACACACACACACACACACACACACACACACACACATATATATAATATATATATTATATATATATATATATATATATATATATATATATATATATATATAATATATATGTATATATATATATATATATATATATATATATATATATAATATATATATATATATATATGCATATATATGTGTGTGTGTGTGTGTGTGGTGTGTGTTTGTGTGTGTGTCTGTGTGTGCTTATGTGTGCTTGTGTGTGCGTGTGTATACACACATATATGTATTATTATTATCAGTATCGTCATCTTCATTACCATTATTATTATTATTAAATCATTATTATTATTACTACCATTGTCATCATTATTATCATCATAATTGTTATTATTATTGTCATTATTACTATTATCATTATCATCATCATTATCATTTTATTACCATTGGCATTATTATTATTATCACTTTGGTTAGTTTGTTCTTTTGTTTGCATGTTCATTTGTTACCATGATAGCTCAAAAAATTATAAACAGATTTTTATTTATTATTATTATTTTTTTTTTTTTTTTTTACCAAAGGTGTGTCTTAACTTGGTGGTGATCCGGATCATGATCCTGATCCAGGAATTTTAGATGATTACAAGAGTTACCTCAATAGCAAATGCAGCTCAAAAAGTAAAAAACAAAAAAATTTTTATCATTTTTTTTATCAGATGTGTGTATTAGCCTAGCTTAGACATCCATTTTGGTGGTGATCCGGATCGTGATCCAGATCCAGAAGTTTTTGAATGATTGCATTAGTTATCCCTATTGCCGTGCCTCCGTCAAGGAGGTTATGTTTACGGACGTCACCAGTGTACTTTAGAAAGAGGTGATTTTAATGCAATTCTTCGTGAGAATATGTTTTATTGCATCAGTGTCCCTGTTGCCTTGGCGGAGGCATGCGCTCTCTGGGTGCTTCTAGTTATCACTGTTATTGCAATTGTTCCTGGTGTTAATACCTTGAACAATGCAGTTATCATTATCATAATCATTGTCTTTTTTATATGCAATTATTCTCATTATTGCTCTTATTTCCCTAATCTATCGCATCGACATCATTACCATTTTTTATCTAATCAACAACATCACAATGATGATCTTCCCAATGACTTGAGATTCTTGAAAACCGAATGCGCCGACGCCTCTCCCTCGTCACCGTGTTTTTCATCACATTTCCTGGTCGTGTGTAAAGTCTTGACGTCCTGACAAACTTTACTACCTGCTACTACCCATTATAGGCTACCTGTAGATTTAGGAGAGAGCAGGAGGAAGATAAAGAGGAAGAGAGAGGCAAGGTCATGCGAAGGAGGCGCTGAGGAAGGAGAATAAAGGAAGTGAAGGGGAGAGAATGTGAGACAGTCGAGTGAGATACGAGAGATGACATGTTTATTGCATGTTTGGAGTTCCCTGTTTGGGGTAACTCGTTTAAGAGTAAGAGTGATGCTTAGGGAGAGTTAGAGATGGGTATATGTGTAGTCCAGTGCGAGAGGGAGAGAAAGAGAGATAGAAAGAGAAAGAAAGAGAGAGAGAGAGATTGCAATAGCAGAGAACGAGAGAAAGAGATAGAGAGTGATAGGTTATAAATACGTCAGTGAACTTGTATTTCTTCGTCATCCCATGTTTAAATAGTGATTGATTTTATTTTTTCTTCTTCTTCTCTCTTTTCTTATATCAATTTTAGACTATACATATAACCGCAAGATATTTGGATATTTCTGATTCATCTTTTGAAATACTTCTTTCTCACTTATATACTGCAGTTTTCCATTCTTTCTCGTTGCATATGTTGCTGCTCCATATGTTATCGAACTAAAAATAGATGTCGTACAAAGAACACTTTTCGCCGAGTTCCAGCATCCTCGTCGGGTGAGAGAGGGCCGAGTGGGGTTTGGGGTGGGGGGGGGGTGGGGTCAGCGAGGGGACGACTGACCACTCGCCATAAAGTCATCTTGGCTTGTAATGGATTTGTGGCCCTGTATCATAGCTCCTGTCCACGTTGGCTCTTTTTGTCTCACCTGCACCAAAACCGGTCTCTGGGTTTTATCCCTGTGCGAGTATTACTTAGTCTCCCTTGTTCTCTAACCTTCCCTCTCTCTTCCTCTCTCTCTCTCTCTCTCTCTCTCTCTCTCTCTCTCTCCTCTCTCTCTCTCTCTCTCTCTCTCTCTCTCTCTCTCTCTCTCTCTCTCTCTCTCTCTCTCTCTCTCTCTCTCTCTCTCTCTCTCTCT
>NW_020868668.1:517332-519832 GCF_003789085.1 Penaeus vannamei
CACAGTGGGCCGATCCTCCGAAGCAGGACGGGGCAATTCGACCCCTTATGGCGTCCTCATATAAGGGCGTCTATCGCGTGTCTAAGAAACCTTCCATACATCAAGGATTGGCGCGAGGGCGACCAAATCAGGTGTTGAAACCCGCTGCGTCTTCGTGTTCTTGAGACCTCCCGGGGGATGCTCGGCCGCTGCCTACGTGGTGGTCGATGCTAAGAGGAGGATGCGAGCCCTAAGGACCCTGGAGGACACTGGTACAAAAAGGATCCTGCAGTGCCCCCTGAAGATGACAGAAAAAGGAGGAAATGCTTCTTGCTAATGCGCGAGAATTTCATTCCACTGTAACATGGGGTTTTGTTATGGAGATTCCGGCAGCTACAGGAATTCACAATAGTGTACGTGTTAATCCGATGGCGAGTCATGTCCGTGTGAAGGATGGGCCGTCTCCAAATAACAGTTACGTGTTGCAAAAAAGAGTGCAATACGTTAACACCAGAGAGGGTTTTTTTATTATGCTTACTACATAACTTTTGAAAATGGCATTTGGCGAAAAAAGAGAACTAATCTTCGCCACCATCACACAAATCCCTGAATGAATTCCCTCGTTCATTCATGAGAAAGTTATGTCCGCATTAAGCCCGCACAACATGAAAGACTCTGCTGTCGTCACTCTTTTCTTAAGGGAAAATATTGATGTTTTCCTGACCGCGTTTTTGTTATTCTTAAGAGACTTTGCTCCCTTCTCTTCCCTTCCTGTTGCATTCCGTCTTGACAAGGAAGCCCTAATAAGCTCTAAAATTACATCTTCGTAAAACCATTACTTGTCCTGATGAGTAAAAGGGAAAATCTAGTGTTCTAAATGTCAGTCAGTTACGAAGAGATGGATAGAAAATGGACGAAAAGACAGAACGAAAAAAGCAGTTTTATCCAGTGGAGATCGAGACGCAGGTTCTCCAGGCACGTCCTCAGCCGAAGAGGTCTCTCGGTCTCCCGGCGGCGGCAATAAGGATCGACATAAGCGCTGATGATCCTTCTGATGGAATCTTAAGCACCGGTGGCTACTCTATTCTGTCGTTTATATTGTTAATGGAGAAGTAAATCTCTCTCTCTCTCTCTCTCTCTCTCTCTCTCTCTCTCTCTCTCTCTCTCTCTCTCTCTCTCTCTCTCTCTCTCAACTCTCTCTCTCTCTCTCTCTCTCTCGTAATGTAAAATTCGTAATAATTAACGAGGAGCGAAAAGAGAGGGTAATGGGTCGGCGCTCCGGAAATGGCCAACCGGGGGATGGATCAGACCCCCTCCCCTCTCCTCCTCTACCCTCTCCCCCCTTTTCCATCCCCGCCCCTTCCCCATCCCACCCCCCTTTCCCTCCCCTTTTCCTTCTCCCTCCTATACTCTCCATTACACTCCTAAGACGTACTAAGTGATGTATGCATGATGTAAATTAAATCTTTCACACCTATTACCATATTCATCATCTTACAGAGGGTGGGGGGAGAGGAGAGAGAAGAGAGAGCGCCCCACCCCCCCCCCCCCCGCCTTCCTTCTCCCGAACTCTCTGATCTCATCAGCTGTTTCTCCTCTTCCTCTCCTCAAGCCTTACGCTAGGGTGGCAAAAGGGTCAAAATCGTATGGAAAAAAGTCACGGGCGACGGCGAGTGGCAAGAGGCATGAGGAGGAGGCAAGAAAATTCATTATGAGAAAGCTATCGAAGGGATTGCGGGGCTAACACAACATGGCGGTCGCTTCCTATTCGGCAACGCGTATGTCCGCCATGCTCTCCTCCCCTGCTGAGGACAACGACTTGTCTCCTTCACTCTCTCTCTCTCTCTCTCTCTCTCTCTCTCTCTCTCTCTCTCTCTCTCTCTCTCTCTCTCTCTCTCTCTCTCTCTCTCTCTCTCTCTCTTCTCTCTCTCTCTCTCTCTCTTCTCTTCTCTCTCTCTCTCTTCTCTCTTCTCTCTCTCTCTCTCTCTCTCTCTCTCTCTCTCTCTCTCTCTCTCTCTCTCTCTCTCTCTCTCTCTCTCTCTCTCTCTCTCTCTCTCTCTCTCTCTCTCTCTCTTCTCTCCCTCTCCCTCTCCCTCTCCCTCTCCCTCTCCCTCCCTCCCTCCCTCTCCCCTCCTCCCCTCCCCTCCCCTCCCCCTCTCCCTCTCCCTCCCCCTCTCCCTCCCCTCCCTCTCTCCCTCCCCCTTCTCCCTCTCCCCCCTCTCCCTCCCCCTCTCCCTCCCCTCTCCTCCCCCTCTCCCTCGCTCCCTCCCTCCCTCCATCACCCTCTCCGCTTTCCCCCTCTCCCTCTCCCTCTTCCCCCCCCGCTCCCCCCTCTCAATCGAAGTTAATCAAACCGCATGCCCCTAAAGATGAGAGAAAGAGACAAAGAGAGATAAAAACAGATAAACAGGGAGAGAGACAAAGAAATTAAACGCAAAGACGCTGACAAACCGGCCGACCTCCGCAACAAAGGCGACCCAACCCCATGTATTTGGCACAGGATCCTCTCTCTCTCTCCTAT
>NW_020868668.1:524832-537332 GCF_003789085.1 Penaeus vannamei
CTCTCATGTCTCCCTGGCCATGGGGTTGGAAAGCGGGGGTTGTAAGATGAGGCAGCGCACACACATACACACACACGCATGTGCACAAGCACACACATGCACACACAGAAACAGAAATAGTAAAGTTACAGATAGGGTGCGGACAGAAAAAGAAGAAGGGGGAAGAGAAATGGTGTATACAGTGAGTAAATAGGGAGGGAGAGAAAGAGGGAGCACGAGAAGAGAAAGAGAGAGAGAGAGAGAGAATTTTGATAAGAGCAAACAGTCGAGACAAAAGAAAGGAATTAAGAGATACAAAAACAGAAAATAAAACGAGAGAAAAATAAATGTATATATGTCGACACATCTCACATGCAGGAAACAGATACATTAGTGATATCTCGACACATCTCACATACAGGAAACGAGCAGATACATTAATGATACATAATATTACATAACAGGAATTCACTCTTAATACGTAAATTATTATAATGCACCCACTTAACATTGAGAAAAAGAGGTTGTAAAAAGTAGTAAACAGACACTTATGTTAATTTAAAATATGTCGTGACTGAGGACTTTCTCTTTTCAGGCTGTCCGAAAGTATATAAATATGTAGTATATACTATATACGTTGTCATTGCTTCTCATACCATGTACTTGGACTAATTTTCTTATTCTTTCTTCATGTTATCATTAGTGATAATATTGTTATTATTATTATCATTATTGTTTTATTATTGTTATTTCTATTATTATTTTATTATTATTGGTAATATTATCATCATTATCTTTATTATCATTATCATTTTCTTTAATTTTATTAGCACCATTATCATCACCATTGCTATTATCATTATTATTATAATCATTATGGTTATTAATATTATCATTATCATATCTATTACTGTATTATTAGGCCACACTAATTTTGTTTGTTGCTTCTAGGATTCGCCGCTTTAAGTTTTGCATTTAAACAAAAAAATCAAGGCCGGACATTTTTATATTTTTTTCGCCTTGTCGCTCCATTTTTTCTTCTTCTTCTTCTTTAATCCGAGAAGCAACAAATAAAATTGATATGGCCTTATCGTGATGATCAATTATGATTACTATTATTGTTATTGTTATTTCTAATGATATTCTTTGTATGAAAATGTAAATGTATACATTAGCATCATCCATGTAATATCAATAATGAATGTCCCTTGTACGATTAGATCACAAACGGTGATATTTCTAATACTTGAGACTTTTATCTCTAGGCTCTGGAGGTGAGAGATTTTAATCATAAACTATTTCTTCTTCATACTATATATCCTAAAGTTTGGCTTTCCCAGGTTTTGAAGTCCTCTGCAGATACCAGACTAACCCCTCCTGCTTTATCTAGCTGCAAGGTCTGCAGGTGCTGATTAGCTCTGCTTCTCTTGGCTTTTTTCCCCTTGGTGACTCTTTCTTTGCATACTGTCTTGCATTCTTTAAGAAGTGGCTTCGGCTTTCCTCAGTTCTCAGCCTCGACTTCTTAAGAAGTCCTTCTTTATCAAGCACTGCCGTCATAGCATTCCTCGCTTTCTTTTCCAATCGCTGCAATGTTGAATTCTTTCGCACATCCCTGGTCCTTATTGGGGCTCGTCCTTTGCAGGCACTGACCCTTCCTACCTTTTCAGGGCACTGGCTTTCCTGGCCTAACTCCCCTGGCACTGCCCCTCGCTGACGACCGCCCTCCTCCCAAGCACTGACCCTCTCCCTCTCTCTCTGTACCCAAAACGCAGATGGTGACTCGAGCGTCTTCGTATCTTCTGCAGGAGGCTCGATCTCAGACAGCGACACGGAGAGCGAGCCGGGCATCCCCATCAAGAGGAAGCAGCGCCGCGCCAGGACCACCTTCACCGCCGAGCAGCTGGAGGAGCTCGAGCGCGCCTTCGAGAGGACGCAGTACCCCGACGTGTACACGAGGGAGGAGCTCGCGCAGAGGACCAAGCTCACCGAGGCCAGGGTCCAGGTGAGCTCCATGAAGCGAGGCCGGGGGGGGGGAGGTGTTAAGGAGTGGGAGGGAAAGAATACGCACGTGCGCGTGCGCCCACACACACATAACGCACCCGTTCGCGCATGTACTCATACGCTCACATGCTATCCTATAGATTCATTTATGTTCGCTTTATGAAACAGACACATCACTCACTTTTCTCAGTTTTCTTAACAAAAGGTTTTATCACTGCGGTTATATTAGATATCGTGGGTGTCCTTCAGGGTCAAGATAGGATCCCCTCGGCGGCCGAGCAGGTGCGCCGGGGGAGAGAGCCGCCGCCTCCCCGAGGTAGGCCTTGGGCCCTGCGTAGTCTGACCCTTCTTGTACCCAACAGGTGTGGTTCAGCAACAGGCGCGCCCGTTGGCGGAAGCAGATGACAGGCCAGGGGATGGGCGTCACAGCTCTCAACGCCCTCGCGATGACGACAACCTACCCCGGCAGCCTACCGCCCACTCTCCACCCGCCCACCACAGCGCCCGCGCCCATCACTTCTTCCACTACCACAGCTTCTACCACCATGGGCGGTTCCACACAGCATTACTCCGCTCATGAACACGCCCACGCTGCGGCCGCGGCTGCGGCACACCACGCCCACGGTTAGTGACGTGCCCTTGGCATGTTTATTTCAAAACTTCCTGGAATATCTTAGCCTCGAGTTTCGTATACTGTTCATTTGCCAGACTGATTGAGGAGCCAACAGATTTTGGTTCCATTTAGTATAACGTTTTTGGCGGTGTGTTTGTGTTCGCTCGCACGCTGGTGCGACTGCGCTCGACGTCCTCCCTCGACGAGTCCTTCATCCACGTGTTCCACAGGAGACGCCAACGCCTGGTCCCGCGCCGCCCTCATGAACCAGCAGGTCGCAAGCAGCGGCGGAGGCGGCGGCGCAGGGACAGGGAGCGGTAGCGGCGGCGGCGGAGCAGGAAGCGGCGGAGGCGGCGCAGGTGGAGGAATGGGCAGCGACGGGAGCCTCCAGAGCAGCGCCCAGGCCAACCTCCAGAGCCAGATGATGTCGATGCTCTCGTCCAACAACAACGGCTCCTCCATCTTCTCCTCGGGCCCCCACGGCGCCCTCCTGCAGACAGGTGCGTGGCCGCGTCTTGTAATTGTTAGGTAGTGTTGATATATATATATATATATATATATATATATATATATATATATATATATATATATATATAGAGAGAGAGAGAGAGAGAGAGAGAGAGAGAGAGAGAGAGAGAGAGAGAGAGAGAGAGAGAGAGAGATAGTGTCTTTTACATAAAAGAATTCATGCAAGTGCCTCATTACATTACAAATCGAGCTGAGATGACGTAGCGTAAGCGTAGCCTTTCCGACTAACACCTCTGCCTTGCCCCCGGTAGGCGGCGCAGCCACGGGCCCGCCGGCCCTCGGTAGCCACGGCGCCTCCGTCACGGCCTCCGACTACAGCGCCGCCGCCAACGGCCTCACCTCCGCCACGGGGCACCACGGCGAGGCGTCCTGGACGCAACTGCACGCCAAGGGGAGCGACGCCTGGGGCACGCACCACCACCACCACCACCACGGCCACCACATCCCCTACGACAACTACAGGTAACGTCTTGGCCCTTGGAATAGCCGTACAATGTACTATCGTCAAGGCCTACAAGCACTTGCATTCTGACACGAAACCTCCTCATGCTGTCAGTGATCATTCCCCTGTCATCCCGCAGCACGGTCATGGGCGGAGGAGAGATGCTGATGACGGGGCAGCACTTCCCGATGGACAGCATGAAGTCCGCCGCGGCCGCCTTCCACTACCCGACGCAGTACACGGCCGCCGCAGCCGCCGCCAACTTCAACCAGCAGCTTCGCCACCACAAAGGCGCTCCTCTCCCCCTCTTCTGAGAGCACTTGGCCGATAGCACTTACTCTTAATTGTGAAATCATTATGTTTATTACTACCATTAGAGTTAGTACGGACATGAACTAACTTCTGAGACTTTTCTGTGTGTATATGTGTGAAGATTTATAATAGATAAGGTTATAATTCATAAGAACTTCAGGATCATGTAAGTTAACCAGTTGTGCCCTCGTGTACGATGCGCCCTCCTCTCCGAAATGCCTTTTTCTTAGTGGATTAAGAAAGTTGCAAAGACGACATTTAGTAGCGACAAGAAATTATGTAGAGAAGCAATACGTAGTGCCTTAAGCTCCCTTCCTAACTGCCGTGTAAATTTGGGACAAGGATTATTAAATTATATATTTTTGCATTCACTCTAGAGACTGAATAGCCTCGTCCTACCCTACTAAACTTATTTAACAATAAAAAAAAGGGAATCAGGAACACATCCGGCCGTCCAGTAGATGACACAAAAAGCTAGATTTGTCAAGCGGTTTTTTTCTGGAATTCGTTCTCCATAAAGAACACGAGAGCTTCGATTCCTAGCATTCCGTTTTGCTTTACTAATCCGTTTTCCGTAAATGTTTTCCGGTCGACAAAACAAAAGCCGTAGATTTCCTTAATTTCTGTTTGCCTTTTCTTTAGAGTTCGTCTTTTTTCCTCTCTGGGTTGTCAGAAGCTCCCAGTACTGTCTGAAAGCACAAGCTGTAACATTCCGAAAGCAGGCTCGCGCGGACGTGTCTTGGCGAAGACAAAGCTAGCAAGAATTTTGACTTGAGAATATCTTGAAATAAAATCCAGGTTGTTATGGATGTAAAGAATATCTTTACATCTATAACTTTTTCTTTACATTCATTTCATTTGCTGTCCTATGTTTCTATTTATCTATCCATCTGTTTTTTTTTTTTCCTACAAATTTGATCTGTTCATAAATCTTAATCTTAAGTCTTAATTCCATACGTACATATCCGCCTACCCACCTACCCGTCCATCACCCACTTATTCATTCATTCATTCATGCATCGGTCTATCCATCCATCCGCCGATTCATATCCCCTCCTCTTCTCTCCTCTACTCTTCTCTTCTCTTCTCTTCTCTTCTCTTCTCTTCTCTTCTCTTCTCTCTTCTCTTCTCTTCTCTTCTCTTCTCTTCTCTTCTCTTCTCTCTTCTCTACTCTCTCCTCCTCCCTTTCTCTTCTCTCTCTCTCTCTCTCTCTCTCTCTCTCTCTCTCTCTCTCTCTCTCTCTCTCTCTCTCTCTCCTCTCTCTCTCTCTCTCTCTCTCTCTCTCCTCTCTCTCTCTCTCTCTCTCTCTCTCTCTCTCTCTCTCTCTCTCTCTCTCTCTCTCTCTCTCTCTCTCTCTCTTCCTCTCTCTCTCTCTCCTCTATTCTCTCTCCTCTCTCTCTCCTCTCTCTCTTTCTTTCTCCCTTCTTTCTCTCTCTCTCTCTATCTCTCTCTTTTCCTCTTCAGTCTCCTCTCTCTCTCTCCCTCTCTCTCTCTCTCTCTCTCTCTCTCTCTCTCTCTCTCTCTCTCTTCTCTCTCTCTCTCTCTCTCTCTCTCTCTCTCTCTCTCTCTCTCTCTCTCTCTCCTCTCTCTCTCTCTCTCCACTCTCACTCATCACTCACTCTCTCTTCTCTCCTCTCTCTCTCTCCTCTCTCTCTCTCTCTCTCTCTCTCTCCTCTCTCTCCCTCTCTCTCTCTCTCCATCTCTCACTCTCCCCCTCCTCCCTCTCCCTCTCTCCCTCTTCCCTCTCTCCCTCCCCCTCCCTTCTCCCTTTCTCCTCCTCTCTATCTCTTTCTCTCTTTTTCTCTCTTCTCTCTCTCTTTCTCCCTATCACTCTCTCTTTCTCCCTCCCTGTCTCTCTTTCCCTCTCTCACCTTCCTCTCTTCTTTCTCTCTCACTCTCTCTCTTTCTTCTCTCCCTCCCTTTCTTCCTCTCCTCTCTCTCTCTCTCTCTCTCTCTCTTTTCTCTTCTCTCTCTGTCTCTTCTCACTACCTCTCTCTCTCTCTCTCTCTCTCTCTCTCTCTCTCTCTCTCTCTCTCTCTCTCTCTCTCTCTCTCTCTTCTCCTCTTCTCGTCTTCTCTCGCTCTCGCTCTCGCTCTCTCTCTCGCTCTCTCTCTTCTTCTCTTCTCTCTCTCTCTCTCTCTCTCTCTCTCTCTCTCTCTCTCTCTCTCTCTCTCTCTCTCTCTCTCTCTCTCTCTTCTCTCTCTCTCTCTCTCTCTCTCTCTCTCTCTCTCTCTTCTTCTTCTCTCCTCCTCTTCTTCTTCTCTTCTTCTTCTTCTTCTTCTTCTTCTTCTTCTTCCTCCTCTCTTATCCTTCTCTTCCATCATCACGTCCATCCGCCCCCCTTCCTTTATTCATCCCCCCCACCCTTCCTCATCCCTTTTTTCCTCACCCCCTACCGTCCCTCCCCTCCTTTCCTCCTCTCCCTCTATCTTACCCTCCTTCTTTCCTTTCTGCTTTTCGTCCTTCCATCCTCCTATCTACCATTTATCCATCCACCTATATCTTCTCCCCTCTTTTAATACGTGTGCAACATCCCAAAATAAAGGAATAAAAAATATATCAACGGTATCCAAAATCGCCTTTAAATGAGTCTCCCCACAGTGCTTTGAACACCCCCCCCCCCCTCTTCTTGGCCCCAGGAGAACCCATCGCCGACTCGCCGAAGTCCTCAGTCGTGCGCTGTATTTAGACGACGTATAAATAGTCGTATCACATCCCTACTTCTTATGTCTCTGCTTACTGATGCACTTAGTCATATTGTAGCATTGTTAATATTTTTAATAAATCTATTGTATTACTCTTTGTTCTTTATTAGCCTTAAGGGATTGGTAAAAGTTATATTGTGTATCATAATAAAATGTATTATATATTTTTATATATGTATTAATATTTTTTATGCTAAATGATGGATATTCTTTAATACCCTTTTATGTTTCTCTGAAGCTCATCTGATATCGGAGCCTTAGAATTTAACGTTAATTTTCCTAATATCAGTAAGCCATTTAGCCATTATATATAAATATGTGTGTGTGTGTGTGAACACGAGTATATATATATATATATATATATATATATATATATATATATATATATATATATATATTATATGTATGTATCGAGTGTACGTATATATATATATATATATATATATATATATATAATATATATATATATATATATAATATATATATATATATATATATATATATGTCTATAATATATATATTAATATATATTATATTATATATATATATATATATATATATATATATATACTATATATATATATATATATTATATATATATATAAGTTTTTTACTCGTTCTCAACGCTTTACGTTTACTAGTAGTTCATTTTGTAGCAGTTGTTGCTGTTATCCTTATCATAATCGCTACGATATGTATTCTTCAATTGCCTGATATTAACATTAATATCATATCTGCCTCCTCTCTCTTCACACTACTCCTCCTCCCTTCCCAGAACTACCGTAAATCTGGTTCACATGAAGATCAATATCACACGCCATCCCCCCCCCCTCCACTTCCCTCCCCTCCCCCAACCAAACACACTTTGGCTAATATGATCACCTACACCCTGCCCTTATCAATAACACCTCAACCCCCCACCCCCTCCCTCCCTCCCTCCCTCCGCCCACCTTCCCTCCAACACAAACACCGAACCGACATCTTTTCACGTTCACCGGACTGGAAGAAAGGGGGAGAGACTTTTGCCCTCGAGTCCGCTCCTTGAAGGACTTAGCGACGGAAGGTAAGAGGGAGAATAAAGGAGGACTTCCGGTGACACCTGCACGAGAGTCACCTGTGGGAAACGAGGGAGGTGTTCCTGGGAAATCGAAGAAGTCGAGGGTTGGTGTCAGAATTTTGCTTGACGTAATAGGGGAAATTTGTATGGCGGGTCGAGTTGACAAAGCACGAGAGATTTGTTGTTTTTTCTGAGCTTGAGAAGTAAAATTTAATATCATTAGTATAATATTGCTTAAAAGCTTCCCGTTACTTGTGCTTTTGATGCCATTTTACCATTATCATATTTATTATCATCGTTATTATTGTGGTTATTTTTTATCAATATTATCATCATTGATTCATTGATCATATTATTATCACATGAAATTATCGAAGATCAAGACACAATTAAGAAAGAAAATCAACAACCATTTGCGTAGTAAAACCAGATCAGCTGAATTCTTAAACTGCAGTCTAAGAAGATACAGTCTTTGGAAGCCTACAAATAGTAGTAGAGATGCAGTCTTATGTCGAAGAATTGAGGGTTGGTTATAGGTTTAGTATCTCTTGCAGGTTGATAAATATCGGGTTAATAATCATTATTTTATTTTAGTGTCATTATCATTATCATTGTCATTGTTTTCATTATATTATCATCATCATCATATTTCATTATTATCATTATTATTATCATTATTATCAATATTATTATCATTATCATCATTATTATCTTTGCTATCATTAGTATTATCATTATTATCATTAATATTATCCTTATTTTCAATACTATTATTATCGTTAATGCTATTATTATTACTACCATCTTTCTTATCGTCATTATTATTACTATCACCATTATTATCATTACTATCATTATCATTATTACTATCAATGCTACTATTATTGTTACTAATATCATTATTATTTCAGTTGATGATACTCTTTCATCATTATTATAATTTTCATTAATAATATCATTATCATCATTATAATTATTATTGTTATCAGAATTCGTATCTATATTATTGTCATCATTGTCATTATTATTAGTATAATCATTATTATTATCATCATTATCATTATTATCATCATTATCATTATTTTTATTATTATTGTTATTGTTGTTGTTGTTGTTGTTGTTTTGTTATTATGTATTATTATTAATTATTATCATTATTATTATTATTATTATTATTATTATTATTATTATTATTATATATTATTATTATTTATTGTGTTTTATTATCATTATCATTTATATATTATTATTCTTTTTATTATTATAATTGTTAACTGTAATATTATAATCATTATCATCATTATTATTTCTATCATCATTGTTATCATTATTACTTTTATTGTTATTATCATTATCCTTATTATTATCATTATTATCATCATTATTATTATCATTATTTTCATCATCATCATTATCATATTATTATCAATATTATTATTATTATTATTATTATTATTATTATTATTATTATCATCATTATGTTTCTTATCATTATTAGAGTTATTATCGTTATCATTCTTATTACTGTTATGATTATCATGATCATTATCCTTATTATTTCATTACTACCATTTTCATTATCACTATTATTGGTATCATTATTGTTATCATAGTCATCATTATCATTATTATTATCATTATCATTAATATTACCATTATCATTATTATTACTATCATTATTATCATTATCATTTTTATCATTATTATGATTCTATTTTTATTATCATTTTCACGATAATTATTACCATTATTATTATTATTACCTTTAGTATTATCATTGGTATTATTATTATTATTTTCACTATTATCATTATTAGTATTGTTATTAATAATATCATTATCATAATCATTATTAAATTACTAATATCATCAGTATTATCATTAACATTACCATTATTTTTATTATCATCAGTATCATTATTATTATCATTATTATCATTAATATCATTATCATTATTATCATCATTATCATTATCATTATTATTATTGTTGATATCTTTATTAATTCTATGATCATTACTGTTATAATTATCACCATTATTATCATTATCATAACAATCATTATCATCATTGTTATCATTATATTCATTATTATCATCGTTATTATCATCATTATTGCCATAATTGATATTATAATCATCATCAATATTCTTATTATCATATTCATTATTACTACCACAATCATTATATTCATTATTATGAATATTATCATTGTTACTATCATCATCATTATCATTTTTATTATTATTATCATATTTATTATGATTATTATTATCATTATCAAAACTGTTATTATTACCATTATTATAGTTATTATCATTAGTATTATTGTAATTATCATTTTATCATTCTTATCATCATTATTATTGTTATCATCATTACCATTATTACTATTCATTTTACTATTATTTTTGTTATCATCATTATCATCATTATTGTTATTACTATTACTATTATTATCACTATTATCATCATTACTATAATACTTGTCATCATTGTTAATTTCTTATCATTACCATTGTTATCATCATCATTATTATTAACATTATTACCATTATCATCATTACTATTATATATTATTATCATTATTATACCATCGTAATACTTTCATTATCATTATATTATACTATTAATTATTATTATCATCATTATCATTATTATCATATTATCTATTTATTTATATTATTATTTTCCATTATCATTATTATTATCATCATTATTATTATTGTTATTATTATCATTATCATTATTATTATCTTTTTATGATAATCATTATCATTATTGCTATTACTGTTATTATTATCATTATCATTATCATTATATTATTTTTATGATTATCATTATCATTATGGTTATTATCATTATTTTCTTTATCATTGTTATTGTCTTTATCATTATCATCATTATCAACGTTATTTTCATTATCATCATTATTATCATGATTATTATTATCATTATCATTATTATCATTATTATCATCATCATCATCACTATCACTATCATCATCATTCATATCATTATTATCTTTGACATCAACATCATCATTATCATTATCATTATTGATTATAATGTTAAAATATCATCATTATTATCAGCATCATTATTATATTTTACTCACTAATATCATCATCATCATATTTTTCTATTATTATATATCATCATCATTATTATAGCTACTACTACCACTAACATCGATTATTATTGTCATTATCATTATCACTATTATCTATATTATTTATCATCATCATTATCATTCTTAATATCATTCTTATTATTTGTTATTATCATTATCATTATTATAATCATTACAATTGTTATCACTATTATCATAATCAGTATTGTTATCATTAGTAATAGTAGTATTTGCCTTTTACTTCAATTATTGTTAGGGATATTTTTACCATAACCAATATTGTCATCATAATCATTATTATCACTGCTATATATATATATTTTTTTTTTACTTATTGTTTTGGCATCACTGTTACTGTCACCTTGATTGTTATGAACGCTATATGTACGCATTTATTTTTTTCTTTCTTTCTTTGTTATCAGCATTCTCACGTTTGCTTATATATCAAGGAAAACTTAATGACTCATTATATATCATATGTTGCTCACATACATTCATTTGCGCATCTCTGTGTCAGCAAATAATTCATATTCACAAACATAATGAAAAGAAATGACATATTTTGTTTTAAATTCAGGAAAAGTCTTTCCAAAATTATTGTACAATGTTTAACAACAGAATACTCGGAATCATTACTTAGGGAAAACAAAAGTCTACGGGTTTCACACGTATATTGCATTCACGTTTTTTTCTTTATTGCAGTTCACAGACTATCAAAAGACTATTAAACATTGCTAAAAAAACTATTTGTTTTAAAAGACTAGTCTTAAAACAACATCTAAAAAAATTGTTAATAAAAAAAAACATATTGTTAATAAGTTTTTTTTACTTGTTTAATTAACAAAACTATTGTTTAAAAAGACTAGTATTAAAAGAGGCTATTGTTATAAGACTACTAAATGGATGAACAAGCGAGAGAGATGGATACCTGGATAGATGAATTCGGATAAGGAGACAAATTGATGGATAAGTGGATTAATCAATGTATCCATGTAAAAAGCTTGAACCAGAAATACACGAATGGAAATACGAGGAAAAAAAAGACTAGCCATAGTAATGTTAGAGGCTAGATATGCAAGACGGAGCTCGCAAGAAACGGAAATAGAAAGGAAAACGAATGAAGAGAGAAAAAGACAAATGGGATTCGAGGGAGAGAGGAGGAGGAGGAGGAGACAGAGGGGGGGAGACAGAGAGTGAGAGAGAGGGGGGGAAGACAGAGAAAGAGAGACAGAGAGAGAGGGGGAGGGAGAGACAGAGAAAGAGAGAAAAAAGACAGAGAGAGAGAGAGAGAGAAGGAGAGGGGGAGGGAGGGAAGGAGAAGATACAGACAAAGAGAGAGAAATCAAAGGAGCAAAAATGAAGAACCGAGAAATATGTGTTGGTATCAACCTTAACTCTCCAGCAAAGGAAAGCATATTATCTATCGCCGTTTGCTCTAAATATGGACATTGCGAAAAATACTGAAATACGTAATACAGACAGAAAAAAACGTGCAGATCCACGTCCGCAGAAAGAGAAAAATGATCCCCGGAAGATCCACACGGGGAATAAAAGAAGAAAGAAAGAAAAGGGAGCATTAGCGAAGACCAAGAGGTATGAGAAAAAAGGGACGTCGCTTACCTGTTCCCACGGGAGATAAACGTTCTCTCGTAGTGACAAGTTCATGGGAAGTTTCTTTTGAAGCCTTTCACTGTAGAATTTGTAGTATTTAGCCTCCATCCTGTCCGCTA
>NW_020868668.1:544832-554832 GCF_003789085.1 Penaeus vannamei
TTATCACACAACACAATTTCTAATATGGAACACATCACAAGGAATATTTTTTTAATGTAAAAATAATTACCTCTCCCTCTTCAGTCAGGGAGGACATTGTTTTTCCTCCTAACGACAAGAACGACTACTCACTTAAGCTTTAGGGAAGGATATATATAAAAATCCTTAAGAAAAGGTTTATAATTCCCTGAACCATGAAATTTATTTTCTTATTGAGAATCTTAGCTAGGAGGAAAGAACAACTTTTGCATAAGAGATCAGCAAAAATATCATCAGAAAAATGATGTTGCCATGCCCTCCCACAACACGTACCATCAATAAGGACGGAAATACAATAGAGGATTTCAAAATCATTCCTTTTTGTTACATGGGACTTTTTGAACAAGTTTTAGCATTATGCTAGGGGACGTACTCATGCTCGATATTTTCATGGTCTTTTGTCTTAAGATTCTATAAAGATTTATGTGAGGTGCCTTATTTACAAATAAAAGCTGGCCTATACATGAATACCCTAGCTTGGGACATTTTTTCACAAATCAGTATGGACCAACAAATTTTAAAACATAATATGGAAAAATTAGGTACACCATTAGCCTTACAGATTAGGATAAATTATGTCCAGCATGAAAGATAAATACACTGTCCTGATTTCCAATATTAAAGTTCTTTCAGGAAGGCATGCTTATTTGAGATTGTAAAGTTACAGAGAAGATTTTCCCGTCGCTCTTGTAACTAGTACATCTAGTATTAAGTATAGCACAGAAATGAAAAAATTGATTGAAAGAGAATCAGTACCACCCATGTTCACAATTAGGGGAATAATACATGTGAAACAACATTAAGTCAGACCATAGCATCAAACAGAATACAATATATTATTTACCTACATGGAAAAAAAAATACAACTAAATCTAATATGTCAAGTAAATACTCTCTTGTCCTTCTATTTATCTGAATATTGTTCAAGGAAGATATTGCAAATCAAGGCACTTATGCAAATATACAGAGTACCATAGTATTATGATGCTGGTAGAAATGTGAACCGGAGCCAGCTTAAGTATGATAATGGAAGCCACTCTTACTTTTCAGGCAAACTGGATTATGGCAGAGTAGAATAAATACATTGACCAAATAAAGTAATACACCAACTCAGTTCTGGACTAGATCCCTACTAAATCTAAATCTTATACTTACATATAAAACCAAAATACTCCATAACACAAAACAAGTGTTCAATACATGATTGAATTACAAATGATTAATGGTTGAAACGAATAAAGGTGCCAGGTCATATAGCACTAAGGTTAATTATTGTTGTGAAAAGGGTAAAAATAAGGATTTGGATAGTGTTAAATGTCAAAGGTTATAGGATAGTATAATAGGGAAAAGGGTAAAGAAGGGATACAAATGAAGTAAATCAGAGATTATTAAAGGAAAGGGTTAAAGGCATAGGGCAATTGGATGAAATCTGTAGCTGGGGAAGATAGAGTAAATTAAAAAAACTGTAACTTGCCATCTGTGATGTTCAATTGTTTTTTCAAGCTCATACAAAACAAAAAAGGTTTTGTGTAAACTTGTATGAGAACATCCATATGTTAAAATATTCTACTTACAGCATGAAATAATTATATACTACTTAATGTTCAATTTATTTGGCTTTGGGTACTGGATTTCACCTCTAGGGTATAGTTCCAGTACACTGAGGGTTGGACTGTATCTGAGGAAGACTGAGACAGGGAAAATGGAAAAGGAAAAAAGGAAGAAAAAAACAGGTGTGGATTACTAAACAATAGTGGGAATAAGAATACAAGCCCACTAGTCTTACATTTATTATTATTTACAAACACATATATTATATATAGACAAGAAATTATGACATATGGCAACTTTCTGTATGTCCAAAGACAATAATAATCAAAATAAATTTCAATCTAATAACAGGAACGAGGACAAAGGAGGCAAACAAACAAGAAAACATTCAAAAAATTTTGTCAAGTATGTTTAAAACTATGTTGCTTCATGCATATAAAAGTGTATTCTGCAAGGAAGTTCTGAATAAGAATCTTTATGTGTAAGAAAATTAGAAAAAAGAATAAGAAAGTCCAGTTTGCCAGTGATCCGCATCTCACTCATGTTAAAGGTTTTATGCTTCTAGTGTAGTCTTAAAGAGGCTTGGAACTGAGGCTCTGTAAACAAACCTTTATTTAGCTAGCTAGCTGTCCTTTTTAGCTTTCTGTACCAATGTATCTTCAAACCCTTCTTTGCAATTAGTCAATATAATGATTATTGTTAGATCTATTCTACTGTGACAATGGCCATTGCTTCACTAGTCTAGAGCTTATCATCTTGAATTCCACTTTTATGCACTGCAGTCAACTTTCTGAACACCTGAAAGCTCGGATCATAAACAAAATTCAGCAGTTCATACCCTTTATCACCTCCACCTACATTCACACATACATACACACATATACTGTATGCAAGCATCATTTAGGTACAATGAAGCACAGCTGCAGCTCTGCATGCACACATGATACATAAAAGTTTTCTGAATTCTTAATATTAATGCAATTCAATTGCTTCTGAGCACATCCATGAGTGTGATTATCTTTATGGGCCTGGGTATGCCTAGGATACCATGCCTTGATTTACAATGTAATTTCCTCCCCTGCAATCTCTTTTGTTTCTTTCAATGCCCTCCTTTTCTTTTGAATCTCCTCCCTTCTCTTTTCAACCCTTCCTTTGTATGGTTTATTTCAATGGAGACTCATTTTAAGTCATAATAGTATATCCTTGCTCCTCTCTAAATAACAGTCAATCTTAGGAGGTCCATTAAGATTTACAGATAAGCCCTCCCTATGCCTTTATTCTTAGATATAAATTCTTTCATCCAAATTTATTATTCCACTCTATATTTAAGTACCTGTATATTCATAAAGTCAAAGTCAAGTTATTATTTTTTGCTCGCAGTTCTTAATTATTAGTTCGAAGGCAGGCTAAGGCTTCTTCTAGTTCCTTGTCCTCTGTTTTCTTATTCGCACTTCTCTCACCTAAGGAACTTGCATGTGTTGCTGGTAGACCGGCAACCTGTAAATCAAAACATCAAAATGAAATATGTAAATAACACCTTTCCCAAACTCGACTGACAAACCAAATATGAAAAAAATATATCCCTTTCCACATCCCAGGCAACTGTATACCATCTTTTAACTCAAGTGACTTAGATTTCCCATCCTGTGCAGTGACCAAGTGGTAGCAATTATTTTTTCTTTTTACTTTCTCTTTCTTACATTTCTCTCTCTCTCTTTCTCTCTCTCTCTCTCTCTCTCTCTCTCTCTCTCTCTCTCTCTCTCTCTCTCTCTCTTCTCTCTCTCTCTCTCTCTCTCTCTCTCTTCTCTTCTCTCCCATCTCTCTCTCATCTCTCTCTCTCTCTCATCTCTCTCTCATTTACTCCCCATCTCTCTCTCTCATTTACTCCCATCTCTCTCTCATTTACTCCCATCTCTCTCTCTCATTTACTCCCCATCTCTCTCTTCATTTACTCCTCTCCTCTCTCATTTACTCCCATCTCTCTCTCTCATTTACTCCCCATTCTCTCTCTCATTTACTCCCCATCTCCTCTCTTCATTTACTCCCCATCTCTCTCTCTCATCATTCTCTCTCTCTCCCTCATCTCTCCCATCATTTACTCCATCTCTCTCTCTCATTTACTCCTCATCTCTTCTCTCTCATTTACTCCCATCTCTCTCTCTCATTTACTCCCATCTTCTCTCTCTCATTTACTCCCCGTCTCTCTCTCTCATTTACTCCCATCTCTCTCTCTCTCTCATTTACTCCCGTCTCTCTCTCTCATTTCTCCCCGTCTCTCTCTCTTCATTTACTCCCCTCTCTCTCATTTACTCCCCTCTCTCTCTCATTTACTCCCTCTCTCTCTCATTTACTCCCCATCTCTCTCTCTCATTTCTCTCTCACTTTCTCTCTCTCTCTCCATCTCTCTTCATCTCTCATCTCTCTCTCTTATTTACTCTCCATCTCTCTCTCTCTCCCATATTTATCTCTCTCTCCTCTCTCTTATCTCTCTCTCCATCTCTCTCTTCTCATTTACTCCCCATCTCTCTCTCATCAATTTACTCCCCTCTCTCTCCCCTCTCTCTCATTTACTCCCATCTCTCTCTCTCATTTACTCCCCCTCATCTCTCTCTCTCTCTCATTTACTCCCCATCTCTCTCTCTCATTTACTCCCCTCTCTCTCTCTCTCATTTCTCTCTCTCTCTCATCTCTCCCGTCTCTCTCTCTATCTCTAATCTCTCTTCTCATTTATCTTCTCTATTTACTTCCTCTCTCTCATTTACTTCCATCTCTCTCTCTTATTTCTTCATCTTCTCTACTACCCACTTCTAACTCCCACTTAACCCATTTCTCACTCCCACTTACATGCTTTCACTCCCATTTACCACCCTGAAACAACATACCCAATTACTCCCTCTCTCCCTTTCTAATTCTCTCTTACTCCCTCTCTCACTATCACTCCCTCTCACAATCACACTTACTCCCTTTCTCACTCTCACTTACTTCCTCTCTCCATCCTTCCTCATTCTGCTTCTGCAATAGAAACTATCAATCAACACAAAGAGATTTTACCTTTGCTCCTATTTCAATGCCAATTTCATCCAAAACCTGGTTCACAATGTCATCGGCTTCTTCTTCATCACCACTTTCCGTCAGGATGTCATCCAGTGCCGAGTCCACTGAAATGATAAGGATTATATGTGAAAAAATCACAGACAAAAAATAAAATTCCCACATCCATACATGGATGTAAATGCATATGTTCAGATATAAATGTAAATTTATGTATATTGATTTGTATTTGTATTTGTATCTGCAAATGTATATGTATATTTATATATATGTGAATACATTTGAGTTTGTGAATGTATATAAGTATGTGCATGTGTATGCACATCCATATGTATATGTGTATGCATATGTACTGTTTGTGTAAATGTGTGTATATGAATATATATACAAATATAAAGACAAAGACAAAAGATAAAGATAAGATAAAGATACATATAAAGATAAACATGAACAAGAACATAACCATATTTTAAAGATATGTACATATATAAACATATATATGTACATATATATATATATATACATATAAACAGAAAACAGTGGAAATTAGAAGGAAATATACAAATGCATTGGGCATTGTCTACATTTGTTTAGGTAATTCTTTTTTCTTTTTCAACATTCATTACATACTGAATGTCAACCATGTTTGAACACACACACACAGCAATTTAGTCTGAATAATGAAGGTCATCTACTTTATGTATATATCTTTCTTCTTTTTAGTTTCTGCCATCTATGAATCCATTAATGTCACATTCTCTTTTTTTAACAGTTTCCACATTCTGTGAGTATGTGTATTCTAGAACTCTATGTTTCATTATAGTCAGTGTTTAATACCAAGTTAATTACCCTAGTATGCAAAACCCTATATCAGCTTATCCCAGTTCTACCTACCCTGCTTTAATCTTTCCCAGTGTGAGGTACCCCGAGTCGGCCTATCCCAGTATAAGAATCGCGCTGGGCATCAAACCCTCTAATTGATCCATATTCTCCATACATGAAAAAGAAACAGGCTTTGACACTAACACAAATATAAACAAGTAATAACTCACTTAGCTCTTCTGTCATCTCAAACTTGGCTGAAGCTTGTTCAAAGTCCTTTAACTTTTTAGAAAGATCTTGAGGATTTACAAGCTGATTCATGTTCTTCATGGTTGCAGTAGTGGCACCCATGGCATTGGCTAGTTTCATGTTAGACTGCATTGACGTCTGCTGTGCCTGCACTCCCTTTATCTGTAAAATGTTAAAAAGGGTGTTAATGAGAAAGTGAGGAGAGAAAAGTAGAGAGGGAGAGAGTGAGGAGAGAAAGAAAGAGAGGGAGAGAGTGAGGAGAGAAAGAAAGAGAGGGAGAGAGTGAGGAGAGAAAAAAAAGAGAGGGAGAAGGTGGGGAAAGAAAGAAGGAGAGTGAGAGAGTAGGGAGAGAGTGAGGAGAGAAAGAGAGGGAGAGAGTGAGGAGAGAAAGAGAGGGAGAGACTGAGTAGAGAAAGAAAGAGAGGGAGAAAGTGAGGAGAGGAAAAAAGAAAAGGAGAAAGTGAGGAGAGAGAGAGAGGAGAGAGGAGAGAGTGAGGAGAGAGGAGAGGAGAGACAGAGAGTGAGGAGGAGAGAGTGAGGAGAGACAGAGAGAGGAAGAGAGGAGAGAGAGAGAGAGAGAGAGAGAGGAGAGAGAGAGAGAGAGAGAGAGAGAGAGAGAGAAGAGAGAGAGAGAGAGAGAGAGAGAGAGAGAGAGAGAGAGAGAGAGAGAGAGAGAGAGAGAGAGAGAGAGATTCTTTATTCAAATGCTACATTATATCTGCAGTCAATGATAGCATGAATATATAACTAAGAACTTTCTGCAATAATGATATGCATTTTTTTAATAATAAAAAACAAAAGAGATTATTTCAGGAAAAAATCCAATTTGCAAAGTTGGAAGTAATACTTTACATAAGCTACATAAAAAGATTTTAAAAGGGTATATATTAACACCTTGCACTACATCTCCAGACACTTTCTAATACAATGTACTGTATGCTATCAAATGGTGCAAGGTATGATGATCAAGGAAGAAACGTATTTCAGTTCACCAACTTACCCTGCTATCTGCTGTGTATGTTCTAGCCTTCTGCTTCCTTACTTGAACTAACTGTTTGGCTAACACACCTAATGCCTCTTTGTTTTTAGCGGGTGTTTTTGCCAACTTCTTAATTTCGAGCTCAAGCTGTTTCTCTTGCCTCTCTAAGTCTCGCCGATTCCGCTGAATGTCCCTCCCGGCTTGATTTAACTGCCTTTTGTTTGCTTTCATCTGTGCTGTTGAAACAAAGATAAATTATTTTACATTTCTTTTATATATTACTAGATCACTTACCACTGACATTTTTTACTTTACTTTCATTAAAGAAAAATAATTGGGATATAAGTGCCAAGTTTATACGAATATTAAGCTGAATAAAATCTGAATTTTGATTTCTCATACGCTCTCGCATGTAGAAAAAAAATCAATACATTCGTAATAATTTTCATACTCACACAATTGTTATTATTTTGAATTAAAGATTTAACCAAAAAATCTTTCAAAGACAATTTTTTTCTTAATCAGCCAACTGTAAAAACTGACCAAAATGGAGCCTAAATATATGTGAAAAAACTACATATTCAAAGAGATACATTTCAAAAATAAAGCAATGAATAACAGAAAAAATATTAAATTCTGAAAAAAGAAAATACTTCAAAGTATCACATTATCTATCTGTAATTCTACTGGCCTAAAACAGGGTCAGGGGTCAGAAAGCAATGAACTTGCAAAATGTAGAAAGCTTCCAGTTTTCACAGAATTTTTGAATTTTCAATATTTACAAATGCAAATCTTTTAACAGAAATGCAGGTCATTCATAATTTTTCATAGTCATCATCAATGGGGCTGATCCATTTTCCCAGCCATGTGGGTCTTTCTAGCAAGCTGCCAGTTAGGTACTCGAAACATCTCTAAATTCACGATAGATCTGATCTATCTGTCCAAACCATGACATCCAAGGGTTTCCCACAGGCCTCCACCACCCAGAGTTGTCTCAGGAGTAGACCTAGACAATCAGGTGGGCTGGCTATCTACCAGTAAACCCCAAGTTGGGTCCCAGACTGTGCAAGTAACTGCTGGTTAGATGCATGGTCCTGCCAACTATACCCCATGACCCAGTGAAAGGACCTGTTGCAAAAGGCATGAAGACAAAGCTCCAAGGCACAGGATAGCATCTAAGTTTCATTTCTGTAAGGCAAAACTGGCAGTATCAGGGCCTTGAAGACACAGCTTGGTCCTTCTGCACAGGTACCAGCATCTCCAAACTCTAGTCAGCTGAGTTTATGGCATCTGTTGCCAGGCTAGTCAGTCTACTGACTTCCTGGTCTGACAGACAGGCATTTTCTATCACTTTTACTTTCTTTTAAATGCTTAAATTGTCTTTAAGAAATGAAAAATGATAAAGCCACACACCTACAGAACCTAAACTGTTATTCTGAACAAAACCAAAAGGCTCTGCAGCTACCATATTTCAAGGAAAAAATATAACAAAATTGGTTTGCCCCGTAAATATTCATATACTAGGTAAAGTAATTCAACCATTTTTACCTTTTTTTCTTTTTGCTTGTTTAGTACCTACTTATTTTGAATTATTCCAAAAACAATAGAGTTGAAATTGAAAATTGTCAGGATTGTTTATCTGAATACAAATATGATGGTTGGTGTATATATATAGGCCTTACTAGAAAAATATCCACCTGTGAGGGATAAATATCACTAAACTAAATTTGCCTCGAAATTCACTTGATCATCTACATTCTATCTTTTTTTACTTTGTTTTTGTACGTGTAGTGTAATATCACTATTTTTTGGAGGGAGTAACTAAATGTGGGGCTGAGGCCAATATTTCCTGTGTACCAAATATATAATGCAGTTGTAATATAAGAAAATTGGAAATGATGATTCAGCTTCAATAACATACCAAGAAAGTGATGTTATTTTAGTAATATTTACTTGAGTTTTCTGTAAAGCTGATTTGCCATAATAAAATGGAAATTTTTAAAAAATGTATCTATCACGTCGTGTTTTTTTCCCATTTACCAGTAATTATGAGGACTCTGAATATTAAAATTTGTTCTATCCCACTCGATTTCTTCTGCTCTATAAGATGGTGGTGTCCATTTTGCTCTATCTACGCACGTTGGTCTCTTCAACCTCAACCAATAATTCTTTGTGGTCATTTTACTGAATTTAGCTCACGAGGTAGTGGTTTGTGTCATATCTTTTTAGTATCAAGATACACACAACATATAAAGTAATGTAAATATGTAAGCAGCTATTCTAAAGTTAACAAGCATTCAGTTGTTCATAGTTTCGAATACTCTTCAACCTTAATATCAGCAGGGGAAATTCTTTGGATGTATTAATCTACCTTAACTCAATTATGAATATACCGAACTAAATTTCCTCCTGTCCACCAAGTTTAATAGTGGATAATACACATTCCTTCCACATGTAACCACAATATTACCTTTCTCTGCTTCCTCCGTTTTTTGCACAATGAGCCAAGTTGAGCTGAGCCTAGCATATCCAAGCCTTGCCTCGAACAGCCTGACATACCCTAGCCCTAAATATCGTAATGCTTTAAAACACATGCTTGCCTTTGGTAAAATTATTCAACGATAGGAAATACAGAAAAAGGTCTGGCGTTGAAACCCAAAGCACAGTTTCCTACATCAAAGGAATTTAAAAAGGGGTAAATTTTTACTAGTGGTACTCAACAACTAGGGTTTACTTATCTCTTGGAAAAACACTGAAATTTGTTTATTACCTTCTGCTGTTGGCTTCTTGCCGAGGAGACTGAAGGTTTTATGGCCACTCATTGTCACTCGATTATGTCTCACGAATTCCCTTCAAGAAATATCTGAAAGTGAAAACGCCTGACTTTAGCGAAAAGTTTTTTTTTCCTACAAAGTTGCCAAAAGCTATAACAACTTCTCCTTTCTTACTTGCATTCCTCACAACTTACACACAAATATATCCTTATCACAGTCATTTCCATTGATAATTTGGATTTACGAGCGATAACACAGGACTTCACTCCTTACCTTTTACGCGTGAATCACTGGTGTGTGATTGCTCGTAGATTACCTCATGTTTGCCTGTGACGTATAGAGTGTGTGTGTTTGTGTGTACGTGTGGAATGTTTGGGTCACAGAATATGCGAGTGTATTAGTCTGTTTATTGAGTGCATGGATTTGTACATGTGCGTCAAGGATTAGAGAATATTATGTTAGATAACTTGAGATCTACGGACTTTCATAAATCTTCAGATGAACACCTACAAGACGAGATTTGTTCATTATTACG
>NW_020868668.1:567332-572332 GCF_003789085.1 Penaeus vannamei
ATGTATCTCTCGGGTTTGATGAAGTCCCTGACGGTGACGTTCCTTCCTATTTCAGTGTCCGTGTACAGGGTTCCGTCCCCCCAGTAGAGGTCAGTGCCGACCTTCTCCAGGTCCATGTACAGGGAGTCAGCAGTCACTAAGGGAGAGAAGGGTGGCTGATGAAGATTTACTATATATATATATATATATATATATATTATATATATATATATATATATATATATATATATATATATATATATAATATATATATATATATATATAATATATATATATATATATTATATATGTGTGTGTGTGTGTGTGTGTGTGTGTGTGTGTGCGTATGCATATGCATATATATGTATATATATATATATATATATATATATATATATATATATATATATATATTATATATATATATGCACATATATGATATATATGTTTATATATATATACATATTTATGCATATGTATATATAGATTTAAATATATATGTATGTTTATGTGTATATTTACAGTATATAGTGTATATATACAGTATACATATATATGAATCTATCTATATGTGTGTGTGTGTGCGTAAGTGTGTAAGTGCGCATATACATGCTATATATGCCTGTGAGTGCGTGTATGTTTCTATAGCACATATGCACACATACGGTACTTACCTGAAGTAGTCGTATAGGCCCCAAGCATATTGTATTGTTGCATCGTCTTGTAAATGCCCAGACGGTGCCCAGGGATCTTCTGGCAGTGTTCCTTGGCCGTCAAGTAATTCACAATTATAGGGGGTTTTAGGTACAGGAGTCTGTCCACGTCGAGGTGGTATTCGCCGTCCACTGAAGCTGTTCAGGGGTTCGGATATATTGGTACGTGTTTACATATACGTACATTATTTGTATGTTGTGTGTGTGTACCTAAAATCGCGTTAATGCTCCTTTTTTTTTTTTTTTTTTTTTTTTTTTTTTTGTCAAGAGCTCTTCCTGGTTATCAAACTTTGGCAAAACTGAGACCCGAACATAGAGAGAGAGAGAGAGTAAAACGAAAAATAGGAAGACAAAGTTAAAGGCCACATATAGAGAAACCTCAGAGTCTTCGTAAAGAAAAGAAAAAAAAAAGAAAAAAGCTCGAAAGGAAACAATTCACGGAAATGAGACAGAATTCAAAATTTCCGTTTGAAATAGTCTAACGTAGCATCAAAGTGAAACGTTTTAAAGAAAAATTCCACACCAAGGATTACCAATTCCATATTCCTGAATCGGAAGAAATTCTAACCTCACAGATCCACTGAATGTTTTATGTGAAAATTGGAGAAAGATTCCATAAAAAGTGATAAATTGCGAGCTAGTCAAGTACTGATGGACGACCAGCCGACGAAATGAGGGGTCTTAACCTCAGAGCAACGGGTAAATGTACTGCCTACTGTTTTTTTTTTTTTTTTTTTTTTTTTTTTTTTTTTTTTTTTTTTTTTAGTGTGTGTGTGTGTGTGTGTGAATTTTGCAGCATATAGATGACTCCACAAGTCCTCATCTACCATGGAGTCAATTTAGTAGTGCTGGCAGTCGGTACATAATAATTGACGAGTAGGTAAGAGAAAACCAGCACAAGAATTTGATTTGCATAATTCATCACAAAAATGAACTGTATAGAAAAATAAAACGTATATGAATTTTTTAATTGCCTCTGTAGTGGCTTTGCGAATAATTATGGTGAGTGTCATACATGCTATAATTAGTGTGAAAATCAGGAAGTTGTGCTTGGGTTTCCAGCAAGGTTTTGCCCCTTCTCTCACCTCCCACACTTATTCGCACATACGTTATTCTTAGCATAAGGATATAATGCCATTCAAGTCACATTCATATAATAAAGATGGTTTATTGTAATGAATAATACCATGTTTAGTGGCTTTATCATTATCATATAAATATATATGTTATGACTGTTGTTGCTATTATTACCATTACAATAATAATCAATATTACTGTTGCTGCTGCTGCTGCCACCATTACACTATCACTCCTGCTACAGCTACTGCTCGTATCTTCATTATCATCATCTTCATGGTATTTCTAATGGCTGTTGCTCTAACATTAATACTGATTATTCTGAACAATGTAAATTTTACAATGTAAAAAATGGTAATAACGGTATTACTAATAACAATCACTGACTTTTTGTTTCAATATACTGACGTCAGTAAGTAATAAATAATAATAAATATTAAAGTAAGTAAGTAAGTGCGTATGTTGATACTAATACTAATGATGATAGTGATAATAATGACAATGTTAGTAAAATGACAGAGAAGGAACGAAGTAAGGGAGACACTGACAGTCAAGAATTGGTGATTTAAAAGTGTTTAGATATAGATAATTGTCAAAATAATTCAGTTTACGGACAACTGTATATCCCTTGATGACCTGCACGGGTATGGTGAAGCAGGCTGACAAGGATTTACCGTGCACTGTGAAATTTGGGGAAGTATTTCACAAGGCGTGGGGAGTCGGGAAGGAAATGCCAATGCAGCCGAGGGAGAATTCTGAATTCTGCGGCGGCATGACAATTGGATTAATATGTCAATATAGAATCCAACCGTGACAGCCAGCTAGAAGTAGATTACTTTGTGAAATAAAAGAGGTGCTGGTGAAGACTATCAATTTACACCTTGGACGTCTTGAAAAATGAGTCTAGCTATGACTGGACTATACCACACATATATTTTCTTCTTTGACAGTTACTGTGTTTGCACTAAATCATAAATGCTGACTCACAATGTTGTAGTAAAATATTATCTGACGTAAGCATCACATATTGATTACCATCTGCAGCACAGCAGTAGTCTTTTTGGCAATCGCACATAAGAAGGTGTTATCAGGTGCAACTGTTAACCTTTCATTTGTCCTCGACTGTACATATATGTATATGCATATGTGTGTGTGTGTGTGTGTGTGTGTGTGTACATGTGTATATACATACATACATACACACACACACACACACACACACACACCACACACACACACACATTATTATATATATATATATTATTATATATATATATATATATATATATATATATATATTTATTTATTTATTTATTATATTTATATATATTTATTTATAAATGTACATATATATGTACATGCTATTATATATATATGTACATAAATATATATGTTCATACATACACACACACACACATGACAAATACTATATATATATATATATATATATATATATATATATATATATATATATATATATATATATATATATATATATATATATATAGTATTTGTCAGGCTGGGCGCATCTTTGATCTTTGATGGTTAACCGAGACATCTCGCCTGTCTGCAGGCACTGCGTTCGATTGACCTTACCTTCCTTGAAGAAATAGGTCGCCTGCGTGTTATTCTCCACCTGGTAGGACAGAGGCCCTGCGTCGGCGAGCCTGCATTCCGAAGTCCCGTCGGCGAGGGTGACGACAGACCAAGCCAAGCACGAGAGACTCACGAAACACATGTTCTTACATTCACCTGTTTGTACGGAGGAGAAACGAGGGAGATGAGTGATTTTTTTTTTTTTTTTTTTACATTTGCTATACATTGGTGGATTGAATATGTGCCTTGCGTGTATGTACATACTGTATATCCACGAGCGCGTGTATATGAGAGAGTGTGAGTGCGAATATGGTTGTAAAATTAATAGTGAATAAGACTCACAGATGCTAGAAGGCGACTTGGTCTGAGTCACCCCCGCATCCGGCATGGTCTTCCCAGGAGCCCTAAAGAAATTGCCACTCGGGGACTGGATGTAGTACACGCTCGGCTCAATCGCCGCCACAGCCGCTACGATCAGCGTCACTGCAACCACTGCTGCTTGTTTCACTGTCGCTACGTCCATCGCTGGAAGCTTCTTTTCTTGTGATCTCTATTTTTATTTTCTGTTTGTTCTTATATTTCCACAACGTCTGTAAATGATTTTCGGAAATTATTTTTCCCCCGAAAATAATTAAAAAAGAAAAGTAATGCTAAGTATAGCAGGAAATGCTAGCCTGTCATGTATCAAGGAACCGATTCAGTTGAAGTCGGCGACCTTTTGGGAAGTAATACGTTCAAGGCGGGAAATGAAAAACAAAGTAGAAACGAGGGCTGGTAACTTCCCAGAATCGGGAATGTAACTGACGCGCTTCTTTTAAATCATATAATTCTGATGAAGATTTAATCGATATGCATCAGTGACATCTCATGTGTTATGAAAATACTCATGTTTATTCTGTTTTTTTTTTCTGCAAGGCTGCCACCACCGTGGCCGAAAGCTGTTGAGCTGTCGCCTCATATTAAAGGAGTTATAAAAGGCTTTTTGTTCGTATACACACTCCCTCAATAATTGCCTTGTTACACGTAAGAAATTTACAGAACCTTCTCTCAAATTCTTTATATATATATATATATATATATATATATATATATATATATATAATATATATATAACTATTTAAAAGAAATAAAAAGATACAGAAACAGATCGACGTTAGAAGAGTGTAAACACCCTCTCGCTAACGACATGGTCTGCTAGTAGTGCTGTTGTAAACAAGGTCTATATAAGTATAAGTACTTATAAAGACCTTGGTTGTAAATAGGCTTTCTGCTTCCCCTTGGGTCTTCATATCTTTCTCAGGGGACCAAGGAAGTACACGGTAATAAAGACTATGGCATTTCGATGTGACTGAGCATAAGAACACGCAATGTTGTGCGAAGTGTCGGTTAAGTGTCGTAGGTGCCTTGGTCACTTTCGTTTTAATCCTTATTAGATGCATAGTAAATGGTCGCTAGGTGCGTAAACTATTTAAGAAACGCAGGTCCTGTAGAGACAGACAGAGAGCGCGAGGGAGGGAGAGAAAGAAAGGGAGAGGGGAGGAAGAAGAAAGAGAGAGAAAGGGAGGGAGGAGAGAGAGAGAGAGGGAAAAGATAGAGAGGGGAGGGGGAGAGAGAGAGAGAAAGGAAGGGAAAGGA
>NW_020868668.1:587332-592332 GCF_003789085.1 Penaeus vannamei
TGACGTAGAAGCGATTCAGTGACGTATGGATGACGTAGCATGAGTAGGACCCCGTGACGCAGAGGCGATTCAGTGACGTATGGATGACGTAGCATGAGTAGGAACCCGTGACGTTCAGTGACGTATGGATGACGTAGCATGAGTAGGAAACCCGCGTAGAAACGATTCAGTGACGTATGGATGACGTAGCATGAGTAGAACCCGTGACGTAGAAGCAATTAATTGACGTATGGATGACGTAGCATGAGTAGGACCCCGTGACGCAGAGGCGATTCAGTGACGTATGGATGACGTAGCATGAGTAGGAACCCGTGACGTAGAAGCGATTCAGTGACGTATGAATGACGTAGCATGAGTAGGAACCCGTAGAAGCGATTCGAACGTATGGATGACGTAGCATGTAGGAACCCGTGACGTATTCAGTGACGTATGGATGACGTAGCATGAGTACGTAGAAGCAATTCAGTGACGTATGGATGACGTAGCATGAGTAGGAACCCGTGACGTAGAAGCGATTCAGTGACGTATGGATGACGTAGCATGAGTAGGAACCCGTGACGTAGAATTCAGTGACGTATGGATGACGTAGCATGAGGTGACGTAGAAGCCAGTGACGTATGATGACGTAGCATGAGTAGGTGAATTCAGTGACGTGGATGACGTAGCATGAGTAGGAACCCGTGACGTAGAAGCGATTCAGTGACGTAATGACGTAGCACCCGTGACGTTGACGTATGGATGACGTAGCATGAGTAGGAACCCGTGACGTAAAACCAGAATTAGTGACGTATGGATAACATAGGATGATATTGATGTTGATTTTATTAACCACTCGGAGTATTGTGATAAAGTCGGGGGGGGGGGTATTCATATTCATGTTTATTTGTAGAACTTATCATTGAGCTGAGAATATGTGAATTGAACTTATCATTTAGCTGAGAATATGTGATTTGAACTTATCACTGAGCTGAGAATATGTGAGTTGAACTTATCACTGAGCTGAGAATATGTGATTTGAACTTATCATGAGCTGAGAATATGTGATTTGAACTTATCATTGAGCTGAGAATATGTGATTTGAACTTGTCATTGAGCTGAGAATATCTTATCATTGAGCTGAGAATATGTGATTTGAACTTATCATTGAGCTGAGAATATGTGATTGAACTTGTCATTGAGCTGAGAATATGTGATTTGAACTTATCATTGAGCTGAGAATATGTGATTGAACTTATCATTGAGCTGAGAATATCTTATCATTGAGCTGAGAATATGTGAATTGAACTTATCATTGAGTTTAGAATATGTGATTTGAACTTGTTATTAAGCTTACAATATGTGATATTTGACATTATGATTGTTTAGAATATGTGATTTGAATTTATTGATAAGGTTAGAATATGTGATTTAAATTTATTGATGTTTAGAATATGTGACTTGAATTTATTGTTGATATGTGATTCAAACTTATCATTGGGCTTAGAACAGGTCATTTGAACTTCTTATTGAGTTTAGAATATGTAATTGGAGCTTATTAGGCTTAGGAAATGTGATTTCATAAATCAATATATATATGTATATATATATATATATATATATATATATATATAATATATATATAATTATGTGTGTGTGTGTGTGTGTGGTGTGTGTGTGTGTGTGTGTGTGTGGTGTGTATATGTATTTATACATATATATATCAACTTTTACATATGTCTGTGATCGAATAAGATATTATTAAAGGTTTTCAAAAGGCTTTCTATTCTTAGTTCGTCAAATAAAAATGAATTATGTGTTTTCTTTTTTTTTTCAAATTGATGAGCTTTCTTTAATAATGATAAAGTAACTAAATTAATCGTCAGGCGCACTGTGGCAACCGATAAACAACCCGAGATCAGGATATAAACTGGTGTTAATTTCGGCGCGATAAATTACTCTTATTAGTGTGCAAGAGCTATTAGTTGTGCTTAAACAACATATGCTGTATGATGATCGATCACTCCTGCACAGTATGCAAAGGAACCATCTGGAATTGCTTCCTATTAATAGTGACTTTGGGAAGGTTTGATTTTGTTAAATGATGATTGAGATGGTAATGATGATGATAGTGATGGTGATGTTCATGGTGGTGATGATAATGATGGTGGTGGTGGTGGTGGTGGAGGTGATAATGATGATGATGATCATCATCATCATGCTGATGTTGAAGAGGATTATGATGATGAGGATGGTGATGATGTTAATGATGATGGTAGTAATATGTTTGAATGTTAACAATTTTACACACAGAATATCATTATCGTAATATGTTAATATGCATACACACACACATGTGTGTGTGTGTGTGTGTCTGTGTTCATATATGTATATGCGTGTGTGTTTGCATGGCGTGTGTTATTCTGCGTGCGCTTGTAGAAAGAGAGACAGATACACGTACACAAACATACGCTCTTACGCACAACTCATACCAGAGTAAACGAGAATCACAATAACTTTTTTTCTTTCTTTTTTTTATCGGATCGACAAACCTCCCCAGATTATCCATCAAAGAAAATGGGTGCAATTGCCTTTGAGGGGTCACTCTAGTTTATGATTCGCTGTACCCATAACATATTTGAAGCATTTTTCTTGTCTCCCCCAGCCGCTTGTACATCGCTTTTGTCCTATGAAAGTGCACAGGGACTTATAAACATAAAGTGGGAAGAGAGAAGAAAGAGAAGAGAGAGAGAGAGAGAGAGAGAGAGAGAGAGAGAGACAGACAGACAGACAGACAGACAGACAGACAGACAGACAGACACCACGCACATACACACACAAACATATATACATATATATATATATATATATATATATATATATATATATATACATATGTGTGAGTATATATATATATATATATATATATATATATATATATAATATTATATATATATTATATATATATATATATATATATATATGTATATATATTATATATGCATATGAATAGATATGTATATATACGTGTATATTTATATGTACACACACACACACACACACACACACACACACACACACACACACACACACACACACACATATATTATATATATATATATATATATATATATATATGTGTGGTGTGTGTGTGTGTGTGTGTGTGTGTGTGTGTGTGTGTGTGTGTGTGTGTGAACACACACACACACACACACACACACATATATATATATATATATATATAATATATATAATATATGTGTGTGTGTGTGTGTGTGTGTGTGTGTGTGTGTGTGTGTGTGTGTGTGTGTGTGTGTGTGTGTGTGTGTGAACACACACACACACACACACACACACACATATATATATATATATATATATATGTGTGTGTGTGTGTGTGTGTGGTGTGTGTGTGTGTGTGTGTGTGCATATAGGTGTTGTATGGTGTATTTAATGAGGCTTTGTTTGAATAGGCAGTTCCTAGCTTCATCCACTCTTCTTATCAATTATAACACGCATACACGTGCAATGTGCACACATTTACACACACACACACACACACACACACACACGTGTGTGTGTGTGTGTGTGTGTGTGTGTGTTGGTATGTGTGTGGGGGGGGGTGCGCGTGTGCGTGTATGTGGGTGCGTGTGTGTGCGTCTGTATGTGTGCACGTGTTAAAATTGATGAGAAGAGCGAATGAAGCTAGAAACTGCCTATTCACACAAAGCTTCATTAAATACTTTATTCTCGCACCTGATAAACTGGTAAACTGATATCCATTTTATCGTAGACAAAAAGAACAGTAAGAAAAATAGTACGCAATGCTATCTGCCAGAAAGTGCAGTTTCTGTCATCATTTTTTAACCATAGCCATAGAAACGAAGTAAGAGATGTTAATAACCAATAACTAATTTATTTTTCTTATTGAAAAAACAAAATATCGATGTAGTTGTGTCCGGCACGTATGATTTTATCATAATCGCACTTTCGTATGAGCTTGTTCCTTAAAACGTTGAATTCGTAAATAAATGAAATCGGGTAAAGTTTTCAAAGTTGATCATATTAAAATCGTTGTCCTTCCAAATGTATACTTATGGGAAAAAATCACAAATTTTATTTCATTTCTTCGTTTAATGATCGAATAATGAGAAAAGATACCAAATCGAAAAAAATCTTCCAAATCCAAATTCTCCTCCGTTTGTTGCTATTTCCCCAGTCATCGTCCGTCACCGCCGAAGAGTTCGCCGCAAACATGAGTCGAGAAGCTGTAGTAAAGACTGTTGTGGCTACGTATGAAAAACTGAAAAATGAATGGTCGAAAAAGAACAGGAATCTCGAGATCTGCGGGAAATTCTTGTCAGACATTAAGGTAAGTCATTGTGAAATAGGAAAGGAAGTCAAATGTTAGCATGGCTCAAACTGGGTCCTATGAGAATGGAAGAAGGAGTTTTATTTGTGTATTGTAATTACTTCTAGCAACGTTCCGTATGGTTTGAAAAGCTAGTATTAAAAGATACAGGTGAGGGAATTCTTAATAATAACACCGTTAACCATAGACTGTTTGTATAAATACTGATGCCCATTTCATTTAGTTTGTCATTGCCCCAACCATAAGCGTCAACTTTTGCTCCTGTAGATGGGGAAACCATGAAATATACCGAGAAATTTCATTAATTTCACGACAGATGACTAAAAAAAACATATGAAGAGATAGTTATTGCCTCCACTTTCAATAACCCTCATTATTAGATCATTGAGATGTTCCATGAGAGCTAGCGGTAACTCTTTGCGGTACAGAAACACTCGCCAGAGACAAAGTCCTAACTCCACCCAACAATCTTGGGGGACGTGCAGAACTGGGGGTCGGGGGGGGATAAAGAGTGGGCTCAGACTGATTTCACTGTCAGTAAATGACCGAAGTTAATTATGAATGCAATAAATCATAACCTTTCAGAAATGAAAGCCAAACTTCCTATTTACAAAGGTTAAAGAAATGCAACTTTTTGGAAATGAGGCAAAAT
>NW_020868668.1:604832-617332 GCF_003789085.1 Penaeus vannamei
GGCCGCAAAGAGGATGAACGTGAAAATGGCTGTTCAGTTACTTTCATCTACAACCTCCAAAGCGCTAACCTATTTCGGCAAGAAGGGGCTCTTTAGCTCAGCCAACTGGTGTGAAACCAGTAAGTTTATTTCACTAGTAGATACCTGGTTTGACTTAATGAATTCAAGGGTACTCTATGATAAAAAGGTATCACGGAATGCATATGGGGTAAATGAGAGTCATAAAAATGTCTTGGAGGAGATGATAAGTACCATGACAACTTTGAAAGTTTGTGGCCACAGAGGTATACTGCCATTTCAAAAGGGACTTGTCATATCCTCTAAATGATTGTCCGGTTTATATATGATGTTAAAGGACAAGTATGATATGTCATTCCTACTTACGTACAAACTAAATCAAGACACAGTTGAGCATTTCTTTGCTTCCCTTCGTCAACTAGGAGGTTACTGTGATAATCCAACTCCTGTGTCCGTTAGGAGGTTACTGTGATAATCCAACTCCTGTGTCCGTTAGGAGGTTACTGTGATAATCCAACTCCTGTGTCCGTTGAACAACGCATTAGAGCGTATATAGGGTGTAGAGAGAGTGGGCTCAAGGGCAGTGGATATAACATAGATACCGAAAATAAAGAAAATGCCCCTGTGAGCACTCCCGGCTGCAGTACAGATCAACAGGTGAATGAACAGGATCTAGAACGGGAGCTCTCTCTAACCGCGATGATATTTTGCTCTTCTGATCATGATGCTGACCTTGCAATGACCTGTAGTAATGAGGATGATGACATAGATGTGATTGCACAAAGCAGCTTGGAAACCCATATAGAATCCGAAGGCATGATGTATTTCGCGTGTTATCTGGCAAACAAATTTCCACAATGTGAGCTCGAAGTGAAAGACCAGGAAGGACAGGAAGCCAACTGGATTAGTACTGGATTGATTATACAAAATCACAAGCTCACAAAACCAAAAACAGAGTTCATTCAAAAAATGAAAATTATGAATGGCTTGTTTGACTGTTTTCATGGACAGACAACATTGAAGTCTGGAAAGGGCATTATAAATACCCTTTCTACAGACATGAAGCAGTATGTTAAACTCCCAGATGAGGTCATTGCAGCATACGTTAGGTGTCGCACCTATTCCAAAACGCGCATCTTAAATAATAAGATATATGAATCACGGATGGTTAAAAAGAAAGTCCACAAATTTGTTATTTAGTTTATATATGTATGTGCATGTTTTTATGTATTATTATTATTATCATTACAATTATTATTGTTATTGATGTATGATTTATTTTATAATAAGTTCGTCAAAAACATTTGGAGTTTAAATATGCCATGTCTTCTTTCTTTATTTTACGTCTCTTTTATGCCATATCTAAGCTTCAACATGAGAATTACAAAACTAAATTCACGTAGAATATGTGATATAGGCCTATAAACAATCGCTGATAATCATCGCCTATAAAATCTGTCCAACATGCGAATCGTTCAACGTGCCGACATCTAAAATTACTTAAGTATCTGCTAATAATACTACCGTTTTCTATTATCTCTCTCCCACCCTACCATGCTCTAATTCCCCTCGCCCCCCTTGCTCTCAGCTCTCCCCAGGTGACGTCATAGGCCTTATCACCCAAAGCTGCGCAGAACTCCGAAGTGACGGGACCTGTACTTATATAGACCTTGACCATGTATGCCCTGACGAAGCAATAGCGAAAGGGCCTTTGGCATATTCGTGTGTTTTCTTGCCCTTCCCTTCGTTGTTCCTGTTGCAATCTGTTCATCACGAATTCCACACGTGTGTGTGTGTGTGTGTGTGTGTGTGTGTGTGTGTGTGTCTCAATCTCAATCTCAATGTTTATGCTTAGGGCGCTAAATGAGCGCATAACGCATATTAGTAGCGATTGGTTGTTGGGGGAAGGGGGAGGGATCAAGGTGCAAGCGGAAGTGTTGGTGTTTGTGAAGGCGTTTGTATTGTTAAGTGTTTATTTAGTTAGTGAAAGTGTTAAGTGTTTCAGCTTCGATTGTGTTGTGGGAGCCTGTTCCAGTCGCGTATAGTACGTGGAAAGAATGAGTGCTTGTAAGAGTTAGTGTTAGTGTGGTATGTGACAAATTTACTGGTGTGCGAGTTCCTTGTGTTGCGTGGGTGTGCTGCGTGTAAGTATTCGTGTTTGTTGATGTCTACAAGGTTGTTTGTGATTTTGTACATGATTGTAAGTCTGTGTGCTTGTCTTCGTGTCTCGAGCAGGTCCATGTTAATGTTTTTTTTTTTTTTTTTTTTTATGTGAGATGTAATACCAGGAGTATGTGAGTAATTGCGAGTAATAAACCTGGCTGCCCTGTATTAACCTGCTCGAGTTTCTCAATGTTATGTTTAATGTAGGGGTCCCATACAGCCGCACAGTACTCTAGCGCTGGACGTACAAGCGTGTTGTAAGCTATGTGTTTAATGTCCGGGGTACAGTTGTGTAGGTTCCTCCTCAGAAACCCCAGTGTTCTGTTGGCTTTGTTAATGATGAAGTCGTGTGTGTGTTAAAGGTGAGATTGTTGGAAAGATGAATACCGAGGTATTTGTGAGTTGCTGTAGATGTTAAGGGATGGTTGTGTAAGGTGTAGGTGTAGTGGATAGGTGCGTGTGATCTTGTGAAATGGAGAACTTTGCATTTATCGGGTCTAAAGGACATTTGCCATAGTCTTTCCCACTGTTCAAGCGCGTCAATGTCTTGTTGGAGTCTACAGTCGTCTTCAGTCTTTATAGGTCGTAACAAAAGGCTATCGTCAGCAAAAAGTCTGGTAGAAGAAAGTGGAAGGTCATTTATGTACAGAAGGAAAAGAAGGGGGCCAAGAACGGTGGTGGGAAGAAGAGAAGACAGGGACAGGGTCAGAAGATACTCCGTCGAGTAAGACGCGTTGGGTCCTACACGTCAAGAAAGCAGTGATCCAGTGAAGTATTGGTCCTGTGATCCCGTAATGTCGTAATTTAAGAGTCAGTCTTTTGTGGGGAACTTTGTCAAAGGCTTTGTCAAAGTCAAGTAGTATGGCGTCAACTTGTTTGGTGTCACGTCTGTCTAATTGTCGTACAATGTTATGATGAGTGGTGATTAGTTGGGTCTCACATGATCGTCTGGGCCGAAAACCATGTTGTGAGTCTGTAAGGATGTGGGTATCAATGTGGTTCATTATGTTTATGTATTATGTGTTCAAAAATTTTGCAGACGATCGATGTGAGAGAGATGTGTGTGTGTGTGTGTGTGTGTGTGTGTGTGTGTGTGTGTGTGTGTGTGTGTGTGTGTGTGTGTGTGTGTGTGTGTGTGTAATAGCAAAATAGTTCTCGAGGCTGCGGAATAAGGTCCTTCCGCAAGAGAATCCCTTGCGGCACCCACGAGTTCGAATCGCAAGCTGGCAAAACCCCTATGCGAATCCTTGGACCTGTCGTCGCGGGTGAGGGTCATCAATTGTTTTTATAGCTCGCCTGATCTGACGGTTCATGCTGCCTTTTCTTTCAACAACTGAATGGGAGAAATACAAACAAAAGCCTACCACTCTCTATCGACAATACACAACTATATCTTTACTAAAAGAAATTTTGTTTAAGAAAAATCCTGATATTCAAGTCAGTATTCAGGGAACCTCTGTATATCGCTGTCTGCCTCTCAGAGTATTCCCATTATATGATTTGTTTCTGTTTTCTGCAATCTAGAAAGAGATTTATTGTGTTAGGCTGACCAAGAAGCTATCGTTGCTCAAAGATAAATGGTTTAACAATTTTCCTTGTTTCTTTCATATCCAAAGTCGTGAGGGCGAGTCAACTAAGATCAGTCAACCTCATGTCCTGCATGGTAGTAGGAAGGCGCAAATAGGCTTTATAAATGATAAATAACTTCATCAGTGTACAGTGAATCTTCTATTCGGTATGTTTGCCATATGACCATACAAAATGAAAAGCGGAGGATGGGTTATCAGTAGACACCAGTTCACAATTAGAAATGTGACCTTGGCACTTTCAATCAGTCTAATGTATTTTTTTTCCGAGATTGCAATTTTTTACAGTTAAAATTGGTGTCCGAGAGGGATATTTGCTTGATGTATATGTTAAAAATCAGCATTTTCGATCTAAGATAGAATATGCAAGCCGTATCTCATTAGCACGAACAAATTAAACCATATAAAGTCTACCTGCAATGATAGCTTTACACATATTTATATTCGTAGCTTGATTTTCCTCCAGTATACTTTTTAAAAGTTCGCACTTATTCCCGTATGCTTTAAAAGGGGTTAAATGTTAATTTCACACAATGAAAAATTAGTAAATATTTATACACATGATCCTTGTCACTTCGCTCTGACAAGTTGCACCAACATACGGCCAATCAGAAGGAAGTGACGTGAAAGACGACGGGGGAAGATAGAAGGACATACTGAGGTTAGCTGAGTTGTAGAAAGAAAGCAAAACTGGTGAACAGTTTCAGACTGGCTGGAGAAGAGTTGAAAATTTAATTCTTGGGAAAACATCATCGCCGCCCATACAAACGATTTTGGTTATGAAGTGATTGTTTTGGTGTCAACTGTAAGTTTGTAGCTGTTTTGGTCCAGAGAAACCATACAAAGCGATGGTCTGGCCAAGGATAGCTAAGGAGAGCATGAAATATACTAGGGATACAATGAGATGACAAAAAAAAAAAAAAATGTGTGTGTATGGTAACCATGGCTTCCATATAAACAAGATTCATAGTGGTTCACATTCTCTTGGGATTTTGATGTGTACTGAACGCCTCAATAGGTTGCTTAAGGTGTAATAGAGCTGATCTTGTGTTTGGGAGTTTGGCTCTCTGGTACTGTGAGTGATGAATATCCCAATCCTTCATAATGCATGGGGAGGTGACAACTTGTAGAACCTGTAAGTTTAGGATATGTATCACCAGACTTCCGCACATCCCCATTTTGATATGGTTGTAATGAAATTGATTACTAACCTTTATATTCCACATTAGCCTTGTCTGATTTTGGGATCTGACTCAAGTTTGGGATTTTTGCCATTTTGATTAGGTCTAGGATTGCTATCTGGGGACTAGGTGATCCAGACCTAGAGCATTCTTTGCCCAAATCCTGAAATTTTTTGTGGGAAACAGTTATGAACAGGCAGTGATGATCTATAGTCTTTAAGTTTTTAAAGTATAATTTGCAATTATATTATATTAAAGATGTTTTGTTAAGGCCAGACTAGATTTACCAAACCAAGAGGAGTATCACTGTAATTTAACTGAAACGAGACGCTGGATAACTGAAGTTGGCTCAGGGACCAGGACCATGTCTGACTAATGGAACTGTGGCTTTAGTAACCCCCCATTTATAAATGTCTTATTTCTAGTTATTTAAAAGGAAAATACACCCTTTGTTTGTTTATATATAAAGGATATTGGTTCAAAGGGGCTACTGTATCATATTTCTATATTAGGAAACCTTTATTTTTGATACTGCACCACAGTAAATGGTGCTAATGTTTTTGCATTCAATTGTTTCTAAGGCTTAAAGTGAATTATATGGAGTTCATGCATGCAGTACACTGATATCAATTTTAAAAATCAGAAAAATTAAACCTGTGACATTTTTTATGTGAAATCTGGTTTCATAGGCTTTTTTCTCTTTTTGGTGGGGACAGTGTGGTGGGACAATACATGTATAGTGTTCAGCATGGTATATTATGATAGCCCCGCCCCTCCTTCCATTCCCTATATAATATTACGGGTTTAAACACAAGGATTCTTAGGACGGATCTTGTTATGCTAACTCCAGTGGAGTGTCATCTTTTTCGAGGGATCGTTTAAACTCTCTCCACGAGAGAGGTATTTATTCAAAAGGAACTCGCACTATGTCGAACAATAGTGGCACATCTTCTTACCTACAGTAGAAAAAGACACAACCGGCACAGTTAATCACACGGAACTGATGAAGCACAAAGGGTGTCTGCCAAGGTGTCAAACAAAGTTACTCTAGCTTGTCATTCTGTTCTCCAGGGCTGTAGTGAAGTTGGTACAATTCTAATTTTGAACATTCTAGTGTTCTTTTCTCGGACTTCAAAAAGCGTTTAGATTCTTACTGCAGGTTCACTGGAAAGATAGCATGTATTGTAGGTTTTATCAAATCGGGGGCTGGAATTATGTACACTTGTACAATCACTAAGATATGTACCTGGGACCAGTAGTAGAGCCCTACATTCCACTAAGAATAAGTATTGTTTCAGAGACACAGATTCACAGTTATAGTTCTCTGGATCTCTTTGTGGGTATAAACTAGGGTTAATTGCTTGTCCCACACATATTTTATTTTATTTCAGATTCTAAATCAATAATTATGAAAATGTTTCGTTTGTCGACTCTTATCTGAAGGGTGAAAACTGATACCATATTAATGGTTTTTGTTATAGATATCTTTTGTTAGGTCAATATACTTATTATTAAAATGAAAATATTGCGTAATATTAGAAATTCTCTCAAGATTGTTATATGGTCGAAGATTCGATACGATAGAGTTTTTGCTTCAATATGAAAACAGTTAGTGTCAATATCAAGAAGCAATATAGTTCTGTACACTGCTATCTGACCTCTGAGTTTTCGAGTGTAGAAGACTAGAGCACCGGGCGAATGGCACAGAGAGACCAATCGATAAAATTCATAAGATAATTCATCGGAAAAGGGCTGAATCAGCCAGCAGTCTGATGCTCTCAGCGTTCATAGCCAAAAAGAACGAGGCAGAGAGAGTAGTATATGATTTTTGAGGAAGGAGTTGGAGTAAAGGAACTGAAGATGTGTTAGTAGAAGTAAGTTAGAGTAAAGTTAGTTTTGGATAATGCTAATGAAAAGAGATGTGTTATTAATACAGTATGATGAGTTAATTGATTCGACTCGCACGTCATGTATTGACGCTACGATATGCAGAGATGTATGGTACCCTGACTTGATGCGCCGACAGATTGTCTATCAGCCATAGTTTTGCTCATACACGAGAAACGCCACTGCAGTACTTGTTTCTTTTTTCCTGCGGTTATTTATGATCGTAGTTTTCTCACACGCACGCACGCACGCAGACTAGATCGGTCCTGCGCATCGTAGTGCATAAGTATCGTCTGCATCGCCCTAGGTATGTGTCTCTATATCGCAATGGCGATCGAGATGTACTGATGGAATTATACTTAGTCTAAAGCCCACCTACATGCTGCTTAAGTGATGATTCATGTCTTGTCATATATCGTATTATCACTGTGACACGCGACACTCTGTAGATCAAGACTTTATTCCGAATCTTATCATCTGTGTTTCTCTATGCTGTGCTGTCTGTATACTGTGTTATCGTCTCTGTGTAGAGCAAAGTATAAAGGGTACGATCCGTCTTCGCGTCCCTTTATCTGCTTTTCGCTCTCTTCTCGCTCTAAGTCTTACTCTTTTCTTTCTGGTCTTCTCTCTATGACCCTGCCCTCATAGTTCACGTTAACTTACTTCGGCGTCTCGTCATAGGCCTTCTAACCGCAATAGACGGAGCTCTCTAGATATCTCTTCTTTCTACCCGTCTAATACGCCATCATATCATCTTCTCTCTCTACTATTCGCTGCTATAATGAAGCCTCTCTTCTCTTCTCTACGCCATACCACACTTCTCTCTTCATATTCTGCCCTCCTCTCTACTCTACGTCTCAATTATCTCTTCATACTCTTCAGCTCTCTCTCATACTAACTCTTGACCTACGGACTACTTCTATCTACTTGCTCTCACGCATGTCGTCCCATATCAGTCCATTTCATTCATCACTATCCCTATCACCTCCCTCTCATCGAACGTCCATCCTCATCTCCCCTCCTCTCGCATCATCTCTCTTTAATTTCTCTCAACGGGTAGACCTACCCCTCTCGCTCATCTAATATACCTTTCATTTTCACCACCACATCCCCTCGTCTCCCATCATCCATATACATTCCTCTCTCTTCACATCTCTTATCTCATCCTCTTCATCTCTCTCTCTCTCTCTCTTTCTCTCTCTCTCTCGCTCTCGGTCTCTCTGCTCTCTCTCTCTCGGTGGCTCTCCTTCCACCTTCCGTCTCCTTTCCCTAGGAAAAAAAATCCCGTCCTCCTTCCTGCACCATCCATCCCTACTCCTTCCCTCGCCTCTCTCCTCCTCTGACCCTTCCTCTCTCCTCTCTCTACCACCCCTCCTCCTCTCTCTCTACCTCACTCATCTCGGTCTCTACCCTCCTCTCTCTCTCTACCGCTGACGCTTCATCGATTCTTCCTAACCCTTCCCTCTCATTCTAACCCTCCCCTCAATACAGTCTCGGACCCTCCTCTAGCCATCCTACTCTCTCTCTCTCTCGATCTCTCTTTCTCCTCTCCTTTTCTCCTCTTCCTCTTATATTTCATCTCTCTTCTACTCGTTCTTTTCATTCTTCGCTCCTTTTCTTCTGGGTTCCTTCTCTCTCGTCTTCTTCTCTTCGGTCTCTCTACGATCTCTTGTCTCTTTCTCTCTCTCTTCTTTCGCCTCTCCCCCCTCTTCCCTCGTGAATCCCTCTCCCTTCTCTCCTCTCTGTTCTCTTCTTCCCTCACTCTCAGCATATAACTGACAACACGACTACTCCTCGTTAACACACACTCACATCTTGGCCTCCCCTCTCCGCTCTCTCCATCCTCGTCTCCTCTCTGAATCCTCTCCCCCCTCAGTACCTCTCCCTCTCTAAACCTCCCCCAACCCCTCTCACTCTCGTCTCACTTCCTCACTTCTCACTCTCTCTACCTTTCTTAATCTCGTTTTTTCTTCCATCGCTTTCCTCTCTCTCCTCTCCTCTCTCTCGCTCTCCTCTCTCTCTCTCCTACCTCGCTCTCTCTCCTCTTCTCTCTCTCTCTCTTCTCTCTCCTCTCTCCTCCCTCCCTCCTCCTCCTCCCTCCCTCCCTCCCTCCCTCCTCCCTCCCTCCCTCCTCCCTCCCATCCCTCCTCTCTCTCCTCTCTATAACCTCCCCTCTTTCTAAACCTCACCTCCTCACTCTCTCTACCCCGTCTCCCCCCCCCTCTCCTCTCTCCCACCCTCTCCTCCTCTACCCTCCCCCCCCCTCTCCTCTCTCTCTCTCTCTCTCTCTCTCTCTCGTCTCTCTCTCTCTCTCTTCTCTCTCCCTTCTCTCTCTCTCTCTCTCTCTCTCTCTCTCTCCTCTCTCTCTCTCTCATTCTGTCCCTTCTCCTTCTTCTCCCTCCCCCTCCTCCTCACCCTCCCTCCCTCCCTTCCCTCCGCATCCCTCCCTCCTCTCTCTCTCTACCCTCCCTCTCCTCTACCCTCCCCTCTCTTTCTCTATTCCCTCACCTCTCTCTGCTCTACCCACCCTCTGCTCTCTCTCCTCCTCTCTCTCTCTCTCTCCTCTCTCTCTCTCTCTTCTCTCTCTCTCCTCTCCTCTCTCTCTCTCTCTCTCCTTCTCTCTCCTCACCTCTCCCCTCTCCACCTCTCCCCTCTCCCTCTTACCCTCTCCCTCTCCCTCTTCCCTCTCCCTCTCTCTCCTCTTCACCTCTTGTCCTTCTCTCTCTCCCCTCTCCCTCTCTCTCTCTCCTCTCTTTCCCCTCTCTTCTCCCTCTCCCTCTCTCTTCTCTCCTCTCTCTCTCTTCTCTCTCTCCCTCCCTCTTGCCCTCCTCCCTCCCTCCCTCGCTCTCCCTCCCTTCCCCTTTCGCCTCCCCTCCCCTACCCTCGCCCCTTCCTCCCTTCCTTTCTCCCTTTCCCTTCTCCCTTCGTCTCCCTTTCTCCCTCTCTCCTCTCTCTCTCTCTCTCTCTCTCTCTCTCTCTCTCTTCTCTCTCTCCTCTCTCTTCTCTCTCTCTCTCTCTCTCCTCTCTCTGCTCTCTCTCTCTCTCTCTCTCTCTATCTACTCTATTCTATCTATCTCTATCTCTCCCCCCTCCCTCCCTCCCCTCCCTCCCAACCCCCCCATTTCCCTTCTCCCTCTTCCCTCTCCCTCTTTCCCTCTCTCTTCCTCTCCCCGTTCCTTCCCTTCCCCCTCCCCTCCCCATCCCTCCCTTATCCCACCCCCCTCCTCTTCCCCTTCCCTACCCCTCCCCCTCCCTCCCCCCCATCCCTCTCTCCCTCCTCCCCCATCCCTCTCTCCCTCCCTCCCTTCCCTCATATGTAATAGACACACAAATGCAGCTAAGATTTACATTCTTTTCTTTCTTTCCAGAATGCTGTATGTGAAGAAGCCTCAGTACAGTCTTCAGAGAGCCTTGAGGCTTTGCAGAATAAAGTGTCAACACTAACAGTAGCATTGACCACTTTAACATCAGAGAAAAACAGAATTGAAATGTCGTTCCAGAATGATAAGAAGAGGCTTTTATCAGAGAAGGAAAAGGTAAGTTGTATAAATAGGGCCCACTCATGATCTTCTCTTTGAGGTATTTGAGTGATTATCTTCCAAAATGTGAAATGGTTTCGAGTTCACTATTGATACAGTTTGAATAGAATGTGGAATTAGATGAATCCTATCTTAATTGTTCAAAATTTTTTTTTTTTAATGCACTGGAAACCTAATAACAGTTTTCCAGAAAATGTAACCTTGGGGCTTCACCAGTTAGGAATGATAGGCAGACAGCAGCAATCGCTTCGCTTCTTAAAAAAGGAGTAATCAGAAATTCAGAAGTAAATAGATTGATAAGTAAAGATACAAAAAGAAAAAACAGACTGGAAATATTTGACTTCACTAACACAGTATACCAATAAAAAGATCAAGTTTTGGGAAAAATATCAAATGTTTCTGATAATATTTTATGTATTGACTTGTATACTTCTTTCTGTTTTTTACCCTTTCTTTTCTTTTTTTTTTCTTTTCTTTCCTGATTCTTTTTTTCTTGTAGTTGGAACAGCAAATAGCAGAACACTTACAAAAAATGCAGGAAAGTCAAAAGAAGTTTCAATGGAGGAGAAGTTGCAAGATTTACGTAGCCGTTTGATTGTTGCTCAACATGAGAGAGATCAAGATACCCAAACCACTGCCGTGATGTTAAGGTAAGGTGGGCTAGTGCTGTGTATGGTCATGTTAACTAGATGAGTAGTAGTAATAAGTGCATTTTAAAGGAGGTTTCATTATCACTAATCTGCAATATAAGGTACATAGGAAATTTTGTTTCATTACATATTTATTGAGATGGTAATATATCAGTATGTAAAACAGTCATGCCAGCTACTTGAAGTGTGGATTACTGTTTCAGACTGAGCAGGCAGTGGCATTATTACTTGGTGTGAACACCAACAAGGGTCTACTATTGACCCTTTATTTGTATCTGGCTGTACATTGTTGGTCTCCATATCATTATGTACTAATTTTTTTGTATAGTAGCATAAATGTCAACAACCTTCAATTTCACAATTTTAGAGAAAACCATCATGGAGTCATATGGGCTTGCAAAATATATATTGGAAATCCTACTCTGCTATAGGGAGGGGAGTTCACAGTGCCATTTTGAGATTATTATTGGTTTGATACTTTTGGATACCAGGAAAACCCACATTTAGTAAGACAAACAGAACTGCCAACCATATAAAAGTAACAGTATGCTGTTATCCTAACAGTTGGTAGTATTTTATTATGAAATCAGAATCTGACCAAAATGTTTTCAACAACACCCTTATAGTTAGGGTCACAGTAATTGCATAGTTTTCACCTCCAGTAGTAAAATTCTTGACAAAAACCTGTCCAAAGACATGTGGTATCCCAGTATTAAGCCCTTAATAGGATGTTCATAGATCATAGTCAACATTAGATTTTTGGTCAAACCAAATACTCTATCATTTACTTTTTGATGCCTCTCCTCTCAGTTCAAAAAAGATAGGCCAGAATCCATTTTTCTACACACCCAAGGCTTGATTTCTTATTGGAAATATATGAACACTATTCCCTACAATCCTTCTAAAATTAGTTCTAATTATAAAGTGTGCAATTTTTGTGGTAATTAGATAATGATTTTACATGTTTATATCCATATTCAAAGCTAGTATCAGCAAACGTTCTAAATTGCTTTTCAAGACCAAAGAAAATGTATTGTAGAATCTTAGTTTGGAATCCTATTGCTATTCCCTTCTCTTAATTCAAGGCTTCTTTCTATAATTTATTTTACAAATTGTCAGAAATTCAAATTTGGTAATGTATATTTTTGCTGTTGATACAGATGAGTTGTATTTTTAGGGGTATGGCTCTTTCCTTGTGTTATCTTATGCTTCTTTATTTTTATAGGGAATTGGAGAGCAAGTTGGCAGTAGAACGCAGTGCACGAGAAAAAGCAGAGACTCAATTAGAAGATGCAAAGCAAGCAGCACAGCGACCTTCTACGGTTGCAGTCAGTCGTCCCCTTGAACAGTATGAGAAGAAAATAACAGATCTTCAGAATGAATTAGAACAAGTTTGTTAATATTATGTTATTATTTTTTTTGTACACAATGCATGCCTGTGCATGTTTTTTTTTTTTTTTTTTTTTTTTTTTGATG
>NW_020868669.1:0-20000 GCF_003789085.1 Penaeus vannamei
ACTAAATTTTTCTTTGCCTCTTATACATCCGTTCCTCTCTCTCTTCACTCCCCTTTTTCCCTCTCTCCCTCCTCTTTCTTCCTTTCTCTGTTCTCTCCTTATATATTCTTCTATTCTCCTTTCAGCTTTTCTCGGTCTTGCTTTTACTGCTCATTTCTTAATCCTCGCCTTCTCATCCCCCCACTTTTTCTTATATTTCTTTTTTTTCAACTTCGCGTTCTTTTTATATATCCCTTCCACCGCACTAATTTTTTATCTCCTCCTATTAATTTTCTATAACTTCTACCCCTCATTTTTCTTCTAATTCTACTCTCCCCTTTCTGTCTCCTTATCAAATTCTTTAATTCTTTTATATATATTTCATTCATTATTCATTTTTTGTTCAATTCCCCGCCTCCTTTTCTCCTCATTTATTATTATCTATTCTATTTTATTTTTTTTTTGCTAATTCCCCGTCCCCCTTTTCTTCCCCTTTTCTCTTCCTCATCTTCCTTTCGTCTTTTTCAGTTATTGGGAATACGGTCATTCAGAAGGATAACGATGTTTATATTAATCACCTTTCTACTTCCTCCTATATTCCCATTCGTTCTATGATAATTATTTGAGGGCTGGGCCGTGTAATTTACCGCTTCCGGTATTATTATACTTAGGGATTTGTGTGAATTTGTGACGAAAGTGACCCGATGAAAATATTTTATAGTTTGTGTGAGGTATAAAGGAGTTTAGTAGGTATGTAGGAAGTAAGTTTAGGATGTAATAGTGAGTGTTATATGAGTATAAGGAGGAAGGGTGTAAGACTGGAGGAGGAAGGATAGATAGCGGAGCGGATAGTGTAGGAAGGGTGGTGCAGGAAGGAAGAGCGACAAGGATTCGTTGAGTTTTGGTTGGGCCTCTAAGGACGGGGAGGAATGATGTGGTGCGTGAGGAGCGAAAGCGATGGAGAGGAGGCTTTTACGGCGAATTAGGAGGATTAAGTCAGCGTGATTTTGCATAAGGTTACGATAGGAGTAGGTAGTTGCAGGTGAGATGATTTAGATACTGGATTTCGATCGGTGGGGGAGAAAGAAGAGGTTACTGTGCTTTAGTTAACCACTCTGTGTGCCGTAGTTGCATGGTTTTGTGAGGCGAAATTTTAGGAGGATAGCTGATTTTACGTATAGGAGGAGAAAAAAGAAAGAGGAGGAAGAGAAGTAAAGACTGAATTCAGTGTGATTGTGCGACGACGGGATGTTGAGAGAATAGCGTATCGAACAAGAAGATCACAAATTAAGAAGTGGGAGTAGGAGGAGGTGAAGAAGAAAGATGAAGAAGGAGGGAAGAGGACGAATAGGCGCTGAGGAGGCAGGAATAAAAGAAATGAGGAGTATAACGTGAACAGATTAATCAAGAGGATAGGCAAACGAACAAGGAAGGAGAGTGATAAGGACAAATAAGGAAGGTGGAGTAGGAGGAATGGTGTTGTAAAAGTAGAAAGAATGGAAGAAGGAGGAGAGAGACGATAATATAGCGATGGTATGAGGCGTCGGAATAAAAGAGAAGCGGGAAGAGGATGAGGAAGACAGATAAAGAGAAGAGAAACAGGGGTGGATTACGTCGACTTAATTCGAGAATTGAAACGATCTCTAATCTGTTTCACCTGATTGGGGTGTCATTACGGAGGAAGGGGGGGGAGGGGGAGGTAAGGGGGTCATGAGCGGGAATTAGGTGGGAGGGAGAGGGAAGAGTTGAGGGCGTGTATAGTGGGGTTTGGTAGGGAGGAGGAGGATGGGCGGGAATAGGTGGGTGGGGAGGAGGAGGGGGGAGGGGGGAGAGGAAGAGGAGGAGAGAGGGGGAAAGGTGAGGAGAGGAATGGCGGGAATGAGTATGGTGGGAGGAGGATGGGAGTGGGGTTGGTAGGGCAGAGGAAGGGAATGGGTGGGCAGAGGGCGATGGGGAATAAGGGGTGGTGGGGAGGGACCGGAGGTTTTTTTTTTTGGGGGGAGATGGGGGAGGGGGATGACAGGAGGTGGGGGAGCATGGGGGTTGGTGGGGAGGAGGAGGGAGGGAGATGAGGGGGTTCGGTGGGGAGGAGGGGGAGGGGATAGGGGTTGGTTGGAGAGTGGGGTAAGGACAGGAAGAGAGAGAGAGAGAGAGAAGAGGGGGCGGAGTGGGAAAGGGGATTAGGAAGAGCAAAAGAGGGGAGGAGGGGAATGTGTAAGAATTAGAAGAGAGGCCGTGAGTGGGCGAAAAGAGAGGGGGTGGGGGAGGAGTAGGTAAGAACAAGACGAAAGTGTAAGCATAGAAGATTTAGGGGTGAGTGGGGAAAAGAGAGGGGGATGGGAGAGGAGTAACGTAAGAATAGGCCAGCAGAAAGAATGGTGAGTAGGTAAGGATAGGAAGGAGAGAGAGAGAGGAGGATGGGAGGGAGAGTGAATAAGGATAGGAAGAGCGAGGGGCTGTGTGAGGAGGGGAGTAGGTAAGGATAGGAAGAGAGAGGGGTTAGGGGGTGGGGGGGGAGGGGCGTGGGCCATGAGTCCTTTCAGCGATTTCTTGGAAGAAGAAGAGAAAAAAGAGAATTAATGACAATAAACAGCGGAGATTATTCAATTGCGTGTGGCCCCTTAAGTGACCCTGTTGGAGATGCCCAGTTACTAATGGGTGGTTCCTCTCTTTTTCTTTTTTCTCTCTCCTGTTTCTCATTTTCCTCTTCGCATTGCCTTTCGCTGTTTCTTTCTTATTCTCTTTCTCTCTCTCTTACCCTTTTTCTTCTCTTCCTTCTTTCTTTTCTTTCTTTCTCTCTCTCCTCTCCCTTCCCCCTCCCCTCTCTTAATCTATCTATAATCCCCTTATCTATATCACTTTACATCGTGTATCTACTATTCGTACTCTCTCTCTCTGCTCTCATCTCTCTTCTTCTCTCTTCTCTCTTCTCTCTCTCTCTCTCTCTCTCTCTCTCTCTCTCTCTCTCTCTCCTCTCTCTCTCTCTCTCTTTCTCTTTCCTTTCCCTCTCCCTCTCCCTCTCCTCGCCCTCTCTCTCTCTCCCTCTCCCTCTCCCCTCTCTCTCTCTCTCCACTATCTCTCTTCCTCTTCCTCTTCCTCTCCCTCTCCCTTTCCCTCGCCCCCCCTCTCTCTTCTCTCCCTCCCCCCTCTTCTATCCCTCTCTCTCTCCCTCTCTCCCTCTCTCCCTCACCCCATCGTGGCTATTTTCACCACTTGCAGAAGGGCAAGGGGAGGGGGGTAGGCGGGAGGAGAAGGGGGAGGGGGCGTTGAGAGGGCGTGGCTGTTGCACAAACCGAAATAAGAGGTTGCATGAGAGGGTTTTTGATGGGATGTTTAGATCAGTGTAGGAGGGTTGATTGGGAGGTGGGGTGGTAGGGGAGGGGAGGGGCGTTGGTATGGAATGGGAGGAGGGGGAGAGGAGGAGGGGAGTGGTAGTGAGGGATGGGGAGGGGAGGGTTTGGTAAGGGGATGGTGGGAGGGGGATGGAGGGAGGTTGGAGAGGAGGGAGGCGGGAGGATTAGTACGGGGCGATAGAGGGAAGGGGGGGGAGGGGGGGAGGGTTGGTAAGGGGAATGGGCGGGGATGGAGAGAGGGAGGGAAGGGGGGATTTGGTAAGGGATTGGGAGGAGGGGGAGAGGTGGGCGACGGGGGAGGGTTGGTAAGGGGATGAGTCGAGGGGAGGGGGGGTTGGTGAAGGGGATGGATGGCAGGGAGAGGAGGGAGGAGAGGGAAGGAGGGAGGGAGGATTTGGTAAGGATGGGGGAGGGAGAGAGATGCGAGGGGAGGGTTGGTGATGGGGATGGGGGAGGGGAGAGGGGAGGGGAGGGGAGGGTTGGTAAGGGATGGGGAGGGGAGAAGAAGGGTAGAAAACGCAGGAGGGATTGCGAAGATGAATTGGGGTGGGAAAGGGGTTAAGGAGAAAGAGAAGATTGCAGGAAGGGAGGAAGGAAAGGGGAAAGGGTTTGGGGAAGTGAGAAAGGAGAATAGGAGGAAAGGTGAGGAGGAGGAAGGCATAGAAGAAAGATGATAAAGAGTAGGGAAGGAGAAATTGGCGGATGAGGAAAGGGGGGAGGGTAAGGGGAAGGGGCAAAGGAAGAAAGGAGAGTAGAAGGATGAGATATAAGGAGGAGAGAGAACATCAGGAGGAAAAGAGAAGGGTGTGAAGAAAAAGAAGAAGAAAGAAAACAGAAGAACAAGAAGAGTATCAAGAAGAGGAATATCAAGAGTAATGAGAAGATGAATAATAGAAAGCAGCGAAGAAGAAAGGAAACAAAAGAGAAACAAGAGGAAAAGGAAGAAGGAAAGGAACAAAAAAGAGGAAGACAGGAGAAGAAAATGAAACAAAAAGAAACAAGAGGAGAAAGAAGAAAGAGGGAGGACAGGAAGAAGAAAAGAACAAAAAAGAAGGAAGACAGGAAGAAGAAAAGAAATAAAAAGGAGACAAGAGGAAGAAAGGAAGAAGAAAGAAACAAAAAAGAGGAAACAAGAGGAAGGCAGGAAGAAGAAAGAAACAAAAAGAGAGGAACAAAAGGAAGAAAGGAAGAAAGAAAGGAACAAAAAAGAGGGAGACAGGAAGAAGAAAAGAAACAAAAAAGAGGAACAAGAGGAAGAAAGGAAGAAGAAGTAAAGAAACAAAAAATCCAGGAACAAAAGGAAGACAGAAACAGAAACAAACCCAAAATCCCCCCCCCCCTCCCCCTGCCCATTAACCATTCCCATTAACCCTCTCACTCCTCCCCCCCCCCCCCCCCAAGAGATGAGATAATTATACCCGAACAATAATTAACACACAGATTACGCGGCCTCGCTCTGTCCACCGGCATATTTGTTCACGACCGACGCTGAAAATTCCTAAATGAACAACGCCCAGTTAAGCACCGTTGTCGGATCGCGTTGAAAAAGTTCATCAGATTTGTCTTCGTGATGTTAAATGTTATCAGTGAGAACAACTCTGTTTCTCCTTAGATGCTGGTTGGTGATAGTGGGGTTGTGGTGAGGGGGGGAGGGGGTGGGGGGAGGAGGAGGGGGGGGTTGGAAGATGGGAGAAGGGAAGGAAGGGAAGAGAGAGGAAGGGAGGAGAGGGGAAAGGAGAGGAGAGAGGAGAGAGGGGAGGAAAGAAGGAGAGGAGTAGAGATGAGAGGGGGGGTAGAGGGATTGAAGGGAGGAGAGGGGAGGAAGAGGGGAGGGAGAGGTGGAGAGAGAGGGGGGTGGTGAAAGAGGGGAAGAGGAGTAGAGACGGTTTTGAGGGTTTAGTCGTTCTGGTTGGAGTAGAGAGTGATGGGGGAGGGGGAGAGGGTGTTTGAGGGGGTTTAAAGTTGTCTCTGGAGTGGGGGTTGGGGAGGAAAGGGAAGGGAAGGGCAGAGAAGGTGAAGAGGGGTAGGGGAAAGAGAAATGGTTGGGGGTTGAGGTTGTTTTCTTCTGGTAGGGGGTTTCTGCCAAAAGGGGGAGGGTACTGAGTTGGGAGGGAAAGAGGAAGGGATGGTATTGGGGGTTAAATATATTCTTGTAGAGTAGGGGAAGCTTTCAGGATGGAGGGAAGAAGGGGGTGGGGAATAGGAGGGGAGGGGGTAGAGGATTAGGTTAAAATCCTTTATAGTGGAAGTGGGGAAGGAAGGAGGTGAGGGGGAGAGGGAGAAAGAGGAAGGGGGAGGAGGGGAATGGAGGTAAGGCAAAATTCTGAGAGTTAAATTTCTTCTCCAGGGGTTGGGGAAGAAGAAAAAGAAGAAAGGGAAAATTGAGGATTAAAATTACTTAAACGCTGTAGATAGAGAGGGTAAGGAAGGGAGAATGAGAAACCAATGAATAAAAAAGGACACAAGACCTAGATAAATAGGGGAATAAGAGAAAAACAACAATAAAGAAATGAAACTCCTACTGGTATTTCATCCTATGTTATTACCAAAAGATATCTATTGTGATGGTAGTTGTAGTACGAGTAGATGTAGTGGTATGACAGGTAGTTGTGACAGCGGCGACAGTGGAAAATTACGACCAGTAGCCGTAGTAGTGGTAGCAAAAGTAGCAGAAGCTTAAGCAGTAGTCATTATCTTAGCGTTTCTTGAAGACGCGGTAAGGAAAGACGAAAGGAAATTATATATTGACGAGTATATTATAATTTATAGATGCGTGGGGAGAGGTGAGAGGGGCAGGGAGGAATAGGAGGGGAGTGGAGGCGAGGGAGGGAGGGAGGAGGGACGGGAGGGAGGCCGCGGGATGGAATGAGGGAGGGACGGGATGGCGAGGGAGGAGGCGAGGAGGGGAGGGAGGCAGGGAGGGAGGGAGAGATGGGAGAAGCGGAGGGAGGGAAGGAGAGAGGGAAGGGAGGGAGCGAAGAGAATGGTGGGGGGAGAGCTGAGAGGGGGAGGGAAGCAGGAGGGAAGGAGAGAACGGAGGGAAGAGGGGGAAGACGAGAAGGAGGGACAGAGAGAAGAGAGAGAGAGATGAGAGAGAGAGAGAGAGAGAGAGAGAGAGAGAGAAGAGAGAGATAGAGAGAGAGAGAGAGAGAGAAGAGAGAGAGAGCAGACGACAGACAGACAAGACAGAGAGAGGGAGAGAGAGTAGAGAGAGAGAGAGAGAGAGAGAGAGAGAGAGAGAGAAGAGAGAGAGAGAGAGAGAGAGAGAGAGAGAAGAGAGAAGATAGAGAGAGAGGGAGAGAGAGAGAAAGAGAGACGGAGAGAGAGAGAGAAGAGAGAAGAGGCAGAAAGAGGATGAGGAGAGAGAGACTGATTAGAGAAGAGGATCAGAGAGATGGCGCACGAGATCAGACAGACAGAACAGAATAGAGAGGGAAGAGAGAGAGAAGAGAAGAGAGAGCGAGAGAGAGAGGAGAGAAGAGAGAGAGAGAGAGACGAGCACGAGAGAGAGAGATGAGAGAGTGAAGATGAGAGAAGGGAGATGAGGAGAGAGATGAGAGAGCAGGAGAGAGGAGAGAGAGAGAGAGAGAGAGAGAGAGAGAGTAGAGAGAGGAGAGCAGAGGAGAGAGAGAGAGAGAGAGAGAGAGAGAGCGGGATGAGGAAACAAGGCGGTACGAGTAAAGACAGGAGGGAAGGGAGAATACGAGGAATAGGAAGGAATAGGGTAGTTATGTGATACACAGATAGGTGGTGGAGGGGTTGAAGAGCGAGTGAGCGAACGAGGAGGATTGAGGATATAGAAGAGGAGGGGGTCGGGTGCAAGGACAGTAATTGCATATATAGAAGATATTAGGTATAGTATAGAGATAGATAAATATAGATTAATATACGAGAATAGATAGATAGATAGATTAGATAGACAGACGATATAGATAGATAGATACTGAATAGATAAGGATAGATAGATAGATAGATAGATAGATACAGAGCAGCGACAGACAGACAGACAGATACGATAGATAGATAGAAAGTAGATAGACTAGATAAATAGAATAAAGATAGATAGTAGATATCGATACATAGGCCAGATAGATAGTAGATAGTTGAGAGAAGAGAAGAGTTTAAAGAAAAAGATCCAATTGATCATATTTCTTCATTGTGGGCTTGTATTCCTCGTCTTTCTCCCTTAAGTCTATCGGTCTGTGTTATTACTTTTACTCATGATATAGAATAAAACAAAACTTAATTTACTCATATTATTTGCCCTTGTTGTTATTCTCATTTTGCTTTTCATTTAACTGTGCTTTCATTTTCCATTCAAATTTCCTGCAAAACGAACAATAATGAGTAGGCCCTGTGCTTCGAACACGGGTTATCCTTTGCTAAAATACAACCTTTGTTCATACTTATTCATATATTTTATTTTTTTACTTCTTGAAAAGTTTAAAAAGCTTAGAATAATGCTTAAAGTCTTCGGTCTGATATCAAAAAACAAATGAACAGCTGTACTATAAGCTGGTAATAACACTTATTGAATGAATGGATTAGCAATACGAACATATTCATATGAACCCAAATCAGCTTGCCTGCATATGGAAAGGGGCGTGGCTTCTGGACAGAGAAAAATAAGGTAATGTAGGAGCTAATAATGTGGCAGAATCTCTCTCCCCTTCAATAAAAAAAAAAAAAAAGAAAAAAAAAAAAGAAAAATAAGAAGAATAGTATGTTGTATGTAAAGATCAGATATAATGAACAAATGTAATTGAATCGTGCAAAAATACAGATAGCATTAGAAATGTATTTTTTCTTTATCGGAATGACAATAGTTCAAGAGGTGTGTTTGGGGCGTTCGTGAGGCGCAAAACACATTACGAACACCACATGCTTTATTGTTACCACACACAGGCCGTCACGCGGATCCACACATCACACACAGGCGAACACACACACAGCACTTCACACACACAGCGCAGTAACACACACACACATGGTAACACCAGCAAACACTACACACACACCACACAGGCCACACAGAGTACATGACATGATTACACACATTACCTTGCGCACATTGAATTTGTTAAGACACATGTATGTGATATGTATTTACAATACACCCATTCAGTCCCCACGCACACTGATATGTGTGACATTTGTACACACCTATAGTACACTACACACACGGAATTTCACACATATGCAACACACACATTAAACAGACAAACACAGCCGAGCCATGAACTACACACACACGTCAGACACAGCACACGTGAGTTGGGACAACAGAGCACCATACATATATATTATATACTATATAACGCTATATATATAATTTATTTAGTTTTATAATTATATTATATACATATATATATATATATAATATTATAATATATAATATATGACGGTATATATGTATATATTATAACATATATTACTTTAATCATTATATTATATTTAATAGATACAGGTTAAGGGCTGTAGACTTATATTATAGTATATTACATCGTATCATATAGCAGCACATTTGTCTTCACTTTCTTCTTTCTTTTATTTTTTTTTAAGCAAGAGCGCTTTACATCATACAAATATGCAAGATCAATAGAACCTCTTACGTGAGACCGAACGCACGACACGCGTCGTGTCGTTGTGTGCGTGTGAACAGCCTTTACAACTAGGTTAGTGGAGAAAACACACAGTAGCCCTAAGCTACATACAGCAACAGACTGGGTGTGGTGCTTGGTGCANTTTTATGAATTTTTTTTTCGTTTTTTTTTGTCTTTTTATTTTCTTTCTGGGTGTGTCATTCCTTTTCTTATTTTTGATTTTTTTTTTTGTTTTTTTTTTCTGGTTTGTGTATTTTCTTTTCTTTTTTTTCATTTTGTTTTCCTTTTTTTTTGCTTCTTCTTTTTGTATCGTGTTATTCTTTGTCCTTTGATTTGTTTATATCCTTTTTTTCTTCTTATATCTATTTCGTTTCTTCTTCTCCTTATATTTTTTCTTTTTTTTTTCCTTTCTTATTTCCATTTCTTCATCTTTTCTTCTTCTACCTTTTCTTTTCTTTCTCTTATCTCTCTCCTCCTCCTTATTATAATTTTTCCTTTTCTCCTTCTATTTATCACCACATTTTTCATTATCTTGTTAATCTAATCACTCTCATCTCTCTTTCTTATTTCATTTTTCTCGCTATTCTTGTCCTTATTCTTTCTTCATCTCCATTATCACCAGCGCTTCCAGAGGCCACAGCAGAAAGCATCTCAGAACCCCATGGATCAGCTGAACCACTTCTTCCCCGAATCGAAAAGCATCAGAAGTATTTCCTTAAACCAGATCTTAAGAAGGGGATCAAAGTCGAACGAAGGAGAGCGGATGAAAAAAGTAAAGAAGAAGAGAGAGAAAGAGTGAGAGGAAAGTGACATAGAGAGAGGGAATGGGAAAGGAAAAGGAAAGGGAATAAGAAAGGAGAAATGAAAAAGAAAGAAAAAGAATGAAAAGAGAGAGAGAGAAAAAAAGTAAAATGGGAAACAATCTTTATCTCTTTATCATCATTTTACATCGTTGTTTTTATTTATTTTCTTATTTTCTCTCCCGGGCAATTTCAAAAAGGAAGGAGAACGAGTAAAGAAAAGTAAAAAAAAGACAAAGAAAAAAAAGAAAGAAAGAAGAAAAAAGAAAAAGAAAGAAAGGAAAAAGCAAAAAAAAAAAAAAAAAAAAAAAAAAACTCATTTTCTCTCCCGGACAATTTCAAAACGAAATGGGTGTTGTCTCGGCTGAATCTATCACCTTAATTCCCCACGCCCCCACGCCCCCCACGCCCCCTCCACTCCCACGTCCCCCACGCCCCTCGTCCTCCACGTCCCCCCCTGTCCCCGACGTCCCCCCCTGTCCCCCACGCCCCTCCGTCCTCCACGTCCCGCCCCTCACGCCTCCACGCCCCCGCCGTCCATGTCCCACGCCCCCACGCCCCCCCCCCGTCCCCACGCCCCCCCATCCCCGTCCTCCACACCTCCCCCCATCCCCCCCTCCACGTCCCCACGCCCCTCACTCCTCCACGCCCCCCGCCCCCCCCGCCCTCCATGTCCCCCACGCCCCCACGCCCCCCCCCCGTCCTCCACACCCCCATCCCCGTCCCCACACCTCCCCCACCCCGTCCCCACGCCCCCCCCGTCCTCCACGCCCCCGCGCCCCCCCCCCCGTCCCCCACGCCCCACGCCCCCCCCCCCGTCCTCCATGTCCCCCACGCCCCACTCCCCCACACCACCCCGTCCTCCACGTCCCCCACGCCCCCCGCCCCCCCCGTTTTCCCACGCCCCCCCACGCCCCCACGCCCCCCCCCGTCCTCCACGCCCCCACGCCCCCCCCCCGTCCTCCACGCCCCCACGCCCCCCCACGTCCCCCACCCCCCACCCCCCTTTCCCCCCCCCTCGCGACTTTTGGGCGGCTGGCGAAAAATAGGTCAGGAAGATACGGGCGATTAAGAGGCCTTGGTTGCACTCGGCTGTTAGTCATCTTTTTTTTGTCTTTTTTTTTTTGTCTTTTTATTTTTTTTATTTTTTTTCTGGTTGTGTATTTCCTTTTCTATTTTTTATTTTTTTTTTTCGTTTTTTTTCTTTCTGGGTTGTGTATTTCCTTTCCTTATTTTTCTTTTTTTTTTTTTTTTTTTTTTTTTTTTTTCTTCTTTCTGGTTGTGTATTTCCTTTCTTATTTTTTATTTTTTTTTTCGTTTTTTTTTGTCTTTTTTATTTTCTTTCTGGTTTGTGTATTTCCTTTCTTATTTTTGATTTTTTTCGTTTTTTTTGTCTTTTTTATTTTTTTCTGGTTTGTATTTCTTTTCTTATTTTTGATTTTTTTTTCGTTTTTTTTGTCTTTTTTATTTTCTTTCTGGTTTGTGTATTTTTTTTCTTATTTTTGATTTTTTTTTCGTTTATTTTTTGTCTTTTTTATTTTCTTTCTGGGTTTGTTTTTTCTTATTTTTGATTTTGTTTTCCTTTATTTTTTTTCTTCTTCTTTTGTATCGTGTTATTTCTTTGTTCTTTGATTTGTTTTATATCCTTTTTCTTCTTTATTCTATTTTCGTCATCTTCTCCTTATACTTTTTTCTTTATTTTCTTCCTTCTTATTTCTACTTCTTCATCTTTTCTTCTTCTACTTTCCTTTTCTTTTTCTTATCTCTTCTCCTCCTCCTTATTATTATTTTCCTTTTCTCCTTCTATTTATCACCACATTTTTCATTATCTTGTTAATCTAATCATTCTCATCTCTCTTTCTTATTTCATTTTCTCGCTATTCTTGTCCTTATTCTTTATTCATCTCCATTATCATCTGTAATTTTCTTTTCCTTCTTTATCTTTATATATCATCTTTTTCTTTCCATTTTTTCTTTCTTACAAGAAGAGGCGCGTAAATCTCTTATTATTTATATAAGTTCTTCAAGGAAAACCAACCTTGATTTTCTTTCCAGGAAAAGTTAATCTTACATCTTGTTTTATTTTCTTATCTTTTGTTCTTTCGCTCTTTCTCCCCTTCTCTCTCTACGTGTTTGTGTGTATGTGTGTGTATGATTGTTTGTTTTTCTGTCTGCCTTCTGTCTGTTTTGTCTGTTTGTCTGTGTGCCTCTCTGTCTCTCTTCCCCTTTGTCCCCCTCTCCCTCTCCCTTCTTCCCTCCATCTTCCTGTCTCCCTGTCTCTCTCTGTATCTATCCTCCTCTATCTTCTCTCATCCTTTTATTTATTTACCCTCTCTCACCCTCCCTCTACCTCTCTTTTCTCCTCATCCTCCCTCTACCTCTCTCTTTCTCCTCACCCTCTCTCTACCTCTCTCTTTCTCCTCATCCTCCTTCTACCTCTCTCCTCTTCACTCCCCCCTACTCTCTCTCTTTCTCCTTCCTCTCCTCCCTCTATCTCCCTCTTTCTCCTCATCCTCCCTCTACCTCTCTTCTCCTCACCCTACTCTCTCTTTCTCCTCCTAAATTCTTACCTCCTCTTTCTCCTCATCCTCCCTCTACCTCTCTCTTTCTCCTTCCTCACCCTCCCTCTATGTCCCTCTTTCTCCTCACCCTCCCTCTACCACTCTCTCTCTCTCGTTTGTACTCTAAAATCCCCACCAAGAAACAACACTACAATCAAGACATAAAACAAATTATAATATAAACACATAAACACAAATATAACCCTTTTTTCGCTATATATCTTCTATACCCTATCATTACTGAGTGATTTGTGATGCGAATATATATGAAACTGTACCATAAGATTAGGCTATGGAGCTGCCATCATGGGAGGCTACTGTGGTAATAACTATATTAAAACTCGTAGAGATATATAGGTATACATGTGTACCAAAAATGCAAGAAGGGAGATGAATACATACAGACATACAGACACACAGACATAGATGCACACATAAATACACATACATATAATTTGTCCTGAGCATAGGAAGAGAGAGAGAGAGACAGAGAGAGAGAGAGAGAGAGAGAGAGAGAGAGAGAGAGAGAGAGAGAGAGAGAGAGAGAGAGAGAGAGAGAGAGAGAGAGAGAGAGAGAGAGAGAGAGAGAGAGAGATAGAGATAGAGATAGAGATAGAGATAGATAGAGATAGAGATAGAGATAGAGATAGAGATAGAGATAGAGATATAGAATAGAGATAGAGATAGAGATAGAGATAGAGATAGAGATAGAGATAGAGATAGAGATAGAGATAGAGATATGAGATAAGATAGATAGATAGATAGACAGATAGATAGACAGATAGAGAGAGCGATTGAGAGAATGAGAGACAGGGAGAGAGAGAGTAGGGAAGGAAGAGAATCAGAAAAGTAGATAGGCAGAAGAACAGACAGATAGACAGATAGAGAGAGAAGTAGATAAGTAGTAAAAAAAAAAAAAAAGAACAATTGATTTAATAAAAATAAAACATTTCTTATTTTAAAAAATCTAGTCAAATGACAATATCAAGGATAAAAAGAAAAAAACAAGGTAAACGACATGAAAACGGGAGATGAAATAATAATGAGATATAATGCTGAAAATTATGATATTCAAAACATCAAAATATTCATAGTAAGTCGTTAATATGATAATCATGAATTGAAAATAATGATGATTTTGATAATGATAATGATAACTATAACGTTAATAAAGACGATAATCATAACATTACTGATGATCATATGGTACTTATCATAAACGCCATTTGTTCAGTTCATAATTGGGATAATGAAGATGGTAAATGATATTAATAATAATAAATAACGAGACTAATTAGGAGGGAAAAACAATGTACATGACTAATAAGGAATATTATTATAATCACAGAAAAAAACATGACCAAACCAAACAAAAATCAAACAACAAACAAAACAAAGAAGAAATTGTATAAAAAAAGAAAAAAAGAAAAGAAAAAGAGAACAAGAATGATAAAACGAAAAAAAAAAAAGAACCCAAGAAGTATATTTGCTAAATCACAGAATAATAAAAAAGTAAGAAATCGTATACATTTAGAAAAAAACAAAACAAATAAAAAAGTAAAATGAACAAGAACGAATAAAAACACAGAATAAAAAACGAAAGAAATTGTAAAAAAAAAAAGAAATCAAACGAAGGAAAAAGAGAACAAGAATGATAAAACGAAAGAAAAAAAACAGAAATAAAAATAAAAAACAAAAGAAACTGTAAAAAAAAAAAAAAAAAAAATCAAACGAAGGAAAAAGAGAGAAGAAAGAACAAGAATGATAAAACGAAAGAAAAAAAAAGAACAGAAATAAAAAACCCAAAGAAACTGTAAAAAAAAAATAAAGAAATCAAACGAAGGAAAAAAGAGAAGAACAAGAAATTATAAAACGAAAGAAAAAAAAAAAACAGAAATAAAAACCCCAAAGAAAACTAAAAAAAAAAAAAAAATAAATAAAAAAAATAATCAAACGAAGGAAAAAGAGAAGAAGAACAAGAATGATAAAACGAAAGAAGAAAGTCGAAGCCCCAGAAGCCCTGCAAACATCGTATCGCAAACAACACGATCTGTTGCAAGTTGCAGGCGATTGCTATCTTGGGAGCTAAGAGAGAACGCTAAATGGGTGCGCTATTTAACTCTCGAATGGCGGGGAGGGTCCTCTCTCTCTCTCTCTCTCTTTTTCTTTTTCTTTTTCTTTATTTTTCTTTTTCTCTATTTCTTTTTCTTTTTCTCTTTCTCTTTCTCTTTATCTCTCTCTCTCTCTCTTTCTCTTTTCTTTTTCTCTATTTATTTTTCTTCTCTCTCTTTCTCTTTCTCTCTCTCCTCTCTCTCTCTCTCTTCTCTCTCTCTCTCTCATCTCTCTCTCTCTCTCTCTCTCTCATCTCTCTCTCTCTCTCTCTCTCTCTCTCTCTCTCTCGTTCTCTCTCTATCTCTATCTCTCTCCCTTTCTTTCGTTCTTCCATTTCTTCTTTCCCTTTTCCCTCCTTTATCTTATCTCTTCTTCCGTCTTTTCTCTTTAATCTTTAAGTTTTCTTTTCTCTAATTCCTCGTCTTATCCGTTCTCTTCCCTTCCTTTCTCTCTCTAATTCATCTTTTCTCTCTCTGTCTCTCTTTCCATTTCCTTCTAATTCCTTATATTTCTCCTTCCTTCCTATTCTTCCACATTCCCCTTCTCAATCTTTTCTTTTTTCCCTTCTCCTTCTCCCTCCATCATCGTCTCTCTCCCTCCTCTTCCTTGACAATTCTCTTATCCCTATTCTAATTTGTCTTCTCCCTTCTTCCCTTTTCTTCCCTTCCATTAGCCCCTCTAATCTTTTCCTTCTCCCTTCTCCCATCTCCTTCTTCCTTCCCTTCCATTATCCAACCTTCTATCTTTCCTTCTCCATCTCCCTTCTTCTTCTTTCCTTCCCCTTCCATTATCCAGCCTTCTATCTTTTCCTCCATCCCTCTCCCTTCTTCCTTCTTTCCTTCCCCTTCCATTATCCAGCCTTTTATCTTTTCCTTCTCTTTCTCCCCTTCTTCCTCTCCCCTTTCCCCTTCCATTATCCAACCTTCTATCTTTTCCTTCTCCCATCTCCCTTCTTCCTTCTTTCCTTCCCCTTCCATTATCCAACCTTCTATCTTTTCCTTCTCCCATCTCCCTTCTTCCTTCTTTCCTTCCCCTTCCATTATCCAGCCTTCTATCTTTTCCTTCTCCCATCTCCCTTCTTCCTTCTTTCCTTCCACTTCCATTATCCAACCTATATTTTTTCCTTCTCACATCTCCCTTCTTCCTTCTTTCCTTCCCCTTCCATTATCCAACCTTCTATCTTTTCCTTCTCCCATCTCCCTTCTTCCTTCTTTCCTTCCCCTTCCATTATCCAACCTTCTATCTTTTCCTTCTCCCTTCTCCATCTCCCTTCTTCCATTTTTCCTTCCCCTTTCCCCTTCCTCCTCCTCCCCATACCCCCCCCCCGTCTTCCATTGTCGTTTGAATTAATCACTTTTGCAAATGAAAACAGCGAAACGTTTCATTAGCATCGTTTTTTCTTCTTCTTCATCTTCATCTTTTTTTCTTTATTGCTGTTTTTTTTTTTTTTTTTTTTTGCGTTTTTCTTCTCTTTTGGGTTCTTCTTCTTCATGTTCGTTTTTGCTTTTCCTTTTTTTTTTTCTTTATCTTCTTCTTTTTTCTTCCTTTTCTTCTCCTTCTCCTTCTTCTTCTTTTTACTACTTTTCTTTTTTTGCTTTTTTTCCTTTTTCTATTGTTTCTTCTTCATGTTCGTTTTTTTTCTTTTCCCCTTTTTTCTTTAATTTTCTTCTTTTTCTTCCTTTCCTTCTCCTTCTCCTTCTTCTTCCTTTTACCACTTCCACTTCCACTTCCTAAAAAAAAAAATCTCTGAAACACACAAAAAAACACAACAACAGAAACAAACACCACCAAACACACGAACAACCAAATAAAGTGTTTCCACGAAAAAAAAAAACTCAAGTAAAGTGTTCCACGAAGGAAACTAAACCGAAAACTTCCACGAAAAAAGAACAATTAAAAGGCCAGGGTGTCCCAGTTCTCCCCAGACACTGTCTAGACAACCCTCGGAGAAGCACAGGATGTCTAGACAGAGGGACGGGACAGGATGGGCAGTTGGAGGAGGGAGGGAGGGAAGGGAGGAAGGGGGAGGGGAGGAGGGAAGGAAAAGGGGGAGGGAGGGAGGGAGGGAGGAGGGAGGGAGGGGAGGGAAGGGAGGGAGGAGGAGGGAATGGTGGGGAGGGAAGGAGGGGGTGGAGGAAGGGAAGGGAGGGAGGGTGGGAGGGAAGGAGGGGTGGAGGAAGGGAGGGAGGGAGGAGGAGTCGATAGATAGATAGATAGATAATAGATAGATAATAGGATAGATAGATAGAGAGAAGAGAGAGAGAGAGAAGAGAGAGAATGAGAGAGGGAGAGAGAGAAAGACAAAGAGAGAGAGAGAGACAGAGAGACATAAACAGAAGCAAAAACAAATAACGAATAAATACATAAGCAAACACCCTCTCCCATCACCCCCTCCCCCCCTTCCCCACAAAAAAGAATATGCAAAAAAAAGAAAAAAAAAAAAAATGAGATCCAAAAATTAAAAATTCAAAACCTACCACTACTTTCACACAAAAAGGAATAATAGGATAAAAATAAAAAAGAATAGACAATGATAATGATAAAAATTAACAATAATGATGATGATAATAATGATAATAATGATAAAATAATAATAATAATATTATATTATTATTATAATTTATTATCATTATTATTATTATCATTATTATTATCATTATATCATAACATATAAATATAAATATAAATATAAATATACAACATAATGATAATGATAATGATAATGATAATAATAACAATAATAACAACAATAACGATAATAATGATAATAATAATGATAATAATAATGATAATAATAATGATAACAATTAACAATAACAGCAATAATAATAATAATCATGATAATGGTAATAACAACAATTATGATAATAATAATAAATAATCATAAACAAGAGTAAACAATAAACAAATAGAATTATTAAAGCAATCAAATCCAACCTAATAAAACTCTCTCCCCAGCCGCCTTCAAGCTCGGGGAAGACAAGGCCAAACCCCGAGCCCCAATCTCAGCAAACCAATCGACAAAATCCATTCATCTTACTCTATATCTTGGCGTGATTTCCCCCCCCCCCCCCCCTACTCCTCCCCCTCTCATGGCACCCCTCCTCCTCCCCCTATCGTTCATAGCTTCGCACTCCTCCAATCCTCCCTTCCTTGTGCCCCCTCTTGCTCTTCTCTTTCTTTCTTCCTCTTCTTAATCCCCCTATTTGCTCTTCCCCTCCTCTCCTCCTCCTCCTCTTATGCCCCCCCCTTCTTCTCCTTTTCTTTCCCCCCCTCCTGCTCTTCTCTTTCCTCCTCCTCCTGCTTTCTCTTTCCTCCCCCTCCTGCTCTCTCTTTCCTCTCCCTCCTTCCCTATACTTCTCTCCCTCCTCTCTCTTCTCCTCCCTTCTCTTATCCCCCCCTCCAATCCCCCTATCATTTCTCCCTCCTCTCCCCCACCCTCCACCACCCTCGCCTCCTTATACCTCTCCCATACCCCCCTCCCTCCCCCCATCATTCTCCCTCCTCCCTCCTCCCTTCCTTCCCCGCCTCCTCATACCCCCCCATCCCCCCATCACTCCTCCTTCCCTCCCTCCCCCTCATTCTCCCCATCCCCCCATCCCCCCACCTCCCTATCACTTCTCCTCCTCTTTCCCCACTCCCTCCCTCTCCCATCCACCTCGCCTCCTCATCCCCCCTCCCATCCCTCCATCACTTCTCCCCTCCCCATCCCTCCCTCCCCCCATCCCCCCCTCCATCCCCCCACCTCCCATCACTTCTCCTCTTTCCCACCTCCCTCCCTCCCGCCTCGCCTCCTCATATCCCCTCCCATCCCTCCATCACTCCTCCATCCCTCCCTCCCTCCCCTCTTTCCCCCCATCCCCCCAACCTCCCATCACTTCATGCCTCGCCCGGCGTGTCGCAATCGCCCCCGAGGACATCTCTATAAGCCTGGTTCTCTCGCGCCGGTCGTGGGTTCGTGGGGGGGTGGGGTGGGTGGGGGGTGGGGTGGGCGGGGGTAGGGGGGGTGAGGGGAGGTGTTGAAAGCGCGCTGGGAATATGGAATCGAGACAAGGTTTGGTGTGCGTGAATATTTATTATTATGTATTATATATAATATATATATATATAATATATATATATATATATATATATATATATATATATATATATATATATGTGTGTGTGTGTGTGTGTGTGTGTGTGTGTGTGTGTGTGTGTGTGTGTGTGTGTAAGTATGTATGATTTGTATTGTTATCACTGCATTGTTAATCATTATCATTAATATCATCCTTTACTATATCATTATCATATCATTATCATTGCTATAGTCATTGTTATCATAATATTGCCATTTATCACCGAAAGATTAAAGTGATTTAATAAATTGAATCTTTTTGATAACTTCATTGGGGGAGGGAAGGAGAGGAGAGAGGAGAGAGGAGAGGGAGAGAAGAGAGAGGAGGAAGGGGAGGGGAGGAAGGGGGAGAGGTGAGAGGAGAGAAGAGGAGAAGGAGAGAGGTTTTAAGGGGAGGAAGGGGAAGAGGGAGAAGGGAAGGAAGGGAGGAGAGGAGAAAGAGAGGAGGAGAGAAGAGGAAGGAGAAGAAGGAAGAGGGGAGGAAGGGAGGAGAGGAGAGAAGAGAGATAGAGAGGAGAAAGGAGAGAGGAGAAAAGAAGGAAGGAGGAGGGGAGGAGGGGGAGAGGGGAGAGGGAGAGAAGGGGGGGGGAGGGGGCAACAGGTAAGTCGATTTTTCACGGGTATCAAAAGTGGGCTCAATTTCCTCCTCACGAAGGTGCACAGGCGTTCAAGACGAAATAGTGTACATAGAAGGTTTATTATATGTTAGTGGTTAAAAAAAAGAAAAAAGAAGAAGAAGAAAGAAAAAAAAGAAAGAGGGAAGCGGAAAAAAAGGTGAAGACGAACAAGTAGAACAAGAAAAAAAGAGTGGGAGAGAATGAGAATGAAAAGAGTGATGAATATGATAATAGTTATAAAATACTAAAACATGATAATAACAAATATAATATGGTGATGATTATAGTAATGGTAATAATAAGAGAGAGAGAGAAAGAGAGATGAGAGAGAGAGAGAGAGGAGAGAGAGAGAGAGAGAGAGAGAGAGAGAGAAGAGAGAGAGAGAGAGAGAGAGAGAGAGAGAGAGAGAGAGAGACAAGAGAGAGAGAGACAGAGAGAGAGAGAACAGAGAGAGAGAGAGAGAGAGAGAAGAGAGAGAGAGAGAGAGAGAGAGAGAGAGAGAGAGAGAGAGAGAGAGAGAAGAGAGAGACAGAGAGAGAGAGAGACAGAGATAGATAGATAGATAAATAGACAGAGAGAGAGAGAAAGACAAAGAGCGAGAGAGAAAGACAGACAGACAGACAGACAGATCTATAGATAGAGAGAGAGAGAGAAAGACAAAAGAGAGAGAGAGAAAGACAGACAGACAGACAGAAACAAACAGACATCAGACAGAGACAGACAGACAGACAGAGACAAACAGACAGACAGAGAGGAATACAAAACCTTTACAACCCTCTTGAACTGCCTGATTTTTGCTGCAGGTGCCGTAAAACTTTCCCTGAACTTACGTGGTCTTTTCATAAGCAAGGGCCACAA
>NW_020868669.1:25000-32500 GCF_003789085.1 Penaeus vannamei
GTAAATGGTGAGAGGAGAGGGGGGTAGTAGGGGGGTAGAGGAAAGAGAAGAAGAGAGGTGAGGAGGAGAGGATGGGAAAAATAAGCGGAAGAATGACAGGATTAGAGAAAGGAGAGAAGGGAGGAAGATGGGGATGGAAGAGGGAGGGAGGGAAGGGAAGGGACGGAGGGAAATTGAAGAGAAAGAGGAAGATGAAGAGAAGAAAGATAGTAAGAGAAAGACGGGGGAGAACGAGGGAGGGAGAGAAGGAGGGGAGGAGGAGAGGAGGAGAAGGCAAAAGAGGAGGAGGAGGATGAAGAGGGAATAATAATGATCATTACTATAACAATGATAATAATAATAAAGGGAGAAGGAGAAGGAGGAAAAGGAGGAGAAGGAGGAGAAGGAGGAGGAGAAAGAAGGAAGAGAAGACGAAAGAAGAAGAAGAAGAAGAGAAAAGAAAGAAAGAAGAGAAAAAGTGAAGGAAGAGGAGAGGAGGAAAGGAGAAGAAAATTGAAACCCCCGGTGGAAGAGGAGGAGGAGGAGAGGAGGAGGAGATGGGGAAGAGGAGGTAGGAGGAGGAGAAGAAAAGGGTGGAGGAGGAGAGGAGGAGGAAGAAGAAAGAGGAGAGGAGGAGGAGGAGTGAAGAAGGAGGAGGAACCAGGAGCCCCGAAGGCAGGAGAGACACGGAGAAGGCACCGTCGAAGAGGAACGCACACGAACGACCAACGCACAGGAGGAGAGAGAAGGAAGGGGAAGGCAGGAGAAGGAGGAAGAAGGAGAAGGAGGAGGATGAGGATGTAGGTAGTGTAGTAGGAGGAGGAAGAGGAGGGAGGAGGAGGAGGAGGTGGTTTGAGGAGGGCGGTGGTGGGTTGGATAAGGGGAGGAGGGGAGGAGGAGGGAGGAGGAGAGGAGGAGGAGGAGGAGGAGGAGGAGGAGAGAGGAGGAGGGAAGGAGGAGGAAGAGGAGGGAGGAGGAGGAGGAGCCCGAGGAGGAGGAGAAGTGAGGAGGAGGGAGGAGAAGGCAGAGGAAGAAGAGGAGGAGCAGGAGGAGGCAGGAGGAGGAAGAGGAAGAGAAGAGGGGAGCAGAGAGGAGGAGAGGAGGAGGAGGAAGAGGAGGAGGAGGAGAGGAGGAGAAGGAGGAGGAGGAGGAGGAGGGAGAGAGGAGGTAAGGAGGAAGAGGAGAAGAGGGGGAGGAGAGAGGGAGGAGGAGGAGGAGGAAGAGGGAAGAGGAGGGAGGAGACGAGAAAGAGAGAGGAGAAGGGAGGAGGAGGAGGAGGGGAGGAGGAGAGAGATAGGAGTAAGAGAAGAGGAAGGAGAAGGAGGGAGACGGAAGGGAGGAGAGGAGGAGGGAGTGGAGGGAAGGGGAAGGAGGGAGAGGAGGAGGCAGGAGGAGGAAGGATCTAGGAGCCGAAGGGGGAGGAGGAGGAGGAAGAGGGAGGAGGAGAAGGCGGAGGAGAGAGAGCCGAAGGAGACGAGAGGAGGAGGAAGGAGGGGAGCGGAAGGAGGAGACAAAAGTGCAGCAGGAGGAGTGCAGGAGGTAGAAAATAGAAGATGTTGGGTGAAGGGAGAGAGGTGGAGGAGGAGAAGGAAGGAAGTGAGGAGGAGGAAGGGGAAGGAAGGAGGAAGGAGGGAGGAGGAGGGAAGGAGGAAGGAGGAGGGAGAGGAGGATAGGGAGGAGCGATAGGGAGGTAGGGGAGGAGCGAGAGCGAGGGAGGAGGAGAAGAGGAGAGAGGAAGGAGGGAGGAGGAGAGAGAGAAGGAGGACGGTGAGGAGGAGAAGGGGAGGAGAGAGGAGGAGCCGAGGAGGAGGAGGAGAAGAGGAGGAGGGAGGAGGGGAGGAGGATGGGAGCGAGGAAGGAGAGGTGGAGGGGAGAAGGAGGAGGAGGAGGAGGAGGAGGGAGGAGGAGGAGGAGGAGAAGGAGGAGGAAGAACGAGGAGGAAAGAAGGAGGGAGGAGGAGGAGGAGAAGGAGGAGGAGGAGGAGGAGAAGGAGGCAGGAGGAGGAGGAGAGGAGGAGGAGGAAGGAGGAGGAAAGGAGTGAGGTGGAGGAGGAGAAGGAGGAGGAGGAGGAGGAGGAGGGAAAGAAGGAGGAGGGAGAGGAGAGGAGAGGGAGAAGGAGTAAGGTGGAGGGAGGGAGAAGGAGGAGGAGGAGGAGGAGGAAGGAGGAGGAGGAGAAGGAGGAGGAGATTGAGGAGGAGGAGGAGAAGGAGGGAGAGAGGAGGAGAAGGGAGCGAGGAGGAGGAGGCAGAGGAGAGGAGGAGAGGAGAATGAGGAGAAGAAGAGGAGGAGAAGGAGGAGGAGGAGGAGGGGAGGAGAGAGGAGGCAGGAGGAGGAGGAGAGGAGGAGGAGGGAAGGAGAGTGGAGGGGAGAGGAGGAGAGGAGGAGGAGGAGGAGGAGGAGGGAGGAGAAGGAGGAGGTGGAGTGAGGAGAAGGAGGATGGAGAAGGAGGAAGGAGGGAAGAGGGAGGAGGAGGAGGAGGAGAAGATGGAGTGGAGGAGAGAAGGAGGAGGAGGAGAGGAGGAGGAGAAGAGGAGGAGGAGGAAGGAGAGGAGGAGAGGAGGAGGAGTGAGGAGGAAGGAAGGAGGAGGAGAAGCGAGGGAGGAGGAGAAGGAGGAGGAGGCAGGAAGGAGAAGGAGAAGGAGGAGAAAGGAGAGGTGGAGGAGGAGGAAGGAGGAGGAGGAGGAGCGAGGAGGAGGAGGAGCAGGGAGAAGGAAGGAGGAGGAGGAAGGAGGAGGAGGAGAAGAGGAGGTTGGAGGAGGAGAAGCGAGGAGGATGAGGAGGAGGAGGAGAGGAGAGGAAGAAGAGGAGGAGAAGGAGCGAGGAGGGAGGAGCGAGGAGGGAGGAAGGAGGAGGAGGAGGAGGAGGAGGAGAGATGAAAAGGTGGAGGAGGAAGGGGAGGAGGAGAAGGAAGAAGAAGAGTGAGGGAGGGAGGAGGAGGGAGGAGGAGGGGAGGAGGAGGAAGGAGGGAGGAGGAGGAGGAAAAAAGAAAAGGATGGTGAGAGANAGTATAATATGATATATATGTGTGTGTGTGTGTGTGTGTGTGTGTGTGTTGTGTGTGTGTGTGTGTTGTGTGTATGTATATATATATATATATATATATATATATAATATATATATATAATATTATATATATATATATATTATGTATATAATTACAATACATATATATATATATATATATATATATATATATATATATATAATATTAATATTGTATATATATATATATATATATATATATATATATATATATACATATATATACATATACACACATATTCATACTTATATACATTATATTTATTCATTCATCTTTACGTAGTATAATGTGAATCTGCTCAACTTGCTTCCACACTATCCTCAGTCAAATTACGCCTACGGCCCCGAAACAAGCCACAAGTGCAAGTCCGAGAGAAGAAAACTCCAAATTTCAGGCCGTCATTAAGCGACTGAGAGCGCCGTAGTAAAATCCCTTGAGCTAGTGCTTCATGAGGATTTAATATTGGATAACGTCTCTCTCAGGTGTGGGCCGCCACCGCCGACGCACGCCGCGCCGCCGATAAAGGTTCCATCTGGTGACGGCGCGGCGAACCAACTCATTAACATTCCTCAGAGCCGGGGTTACGGAGGGAGAGTCGCTCAGTGTCGAGTGAGACTTGGTGTCAGACGGGTGTGGCTGTCTCGCTGTCTGGGCCTTGGGACTTGGCTTCAGTGCGCGCGTGTACTGTGTCGACGTCGATTTTGTGGAAAGAGACTGCTCGGAATTGCGAGAAAATATATGAATAGAATAAGTGAATACAAAATTGAGTGGACAGTGTGACTAAATACGCGGAAAGAAACATATATTTATTGTTTTGTTGATGACCAAAAGAGTGAGTTACCTGGGGATAGTTCGTGCCCCTAAGTCCCGCGTCTCGGGAAACTTGAACGTTGTGTTAGCGATCATGGATATAAAGCCTTTACAACGTACCTGGAATTAGCGAACACCCTTTGTCACATGAAAGGTAAGCTACGGTATTTCTCTTCGTTTTTTCTCCAACTTCCTTCACATCGGAGAAACGCTTTTATAGACACGTGGCGTCTTGTAAATAGACTTGGCGTTGGGAGGACAATGCTATCCTCACTTGCCCCCCCTCTCCTTCCTTCCTTTCCTTTCCCTTTGCCTGCATTTCGCCCTAAATTCGCGGACATTTTTTTACGAAGTGCAAAGCCACCGCGTCGAAAACGAAGTCCGGCGTAGACTGCGTAAACCCAGAGCTCCCCCGGGCGGAAGCGGGATCCGGAGGCACCGCATTTCCAATCGGGGTTCGTATTTAATTCATTCAATTATTTTCTATCTCTTTTTTTTTCTCTCTCTCTCTCTTTTTCTTTCTCTCTCTCTTTTTTTCACCCCGGGCGAGTAACTCGACGCGACCACAGGCTGCGGGAGTGTGATTCCGAGGACGACAACAGAGCACGTTTTGCCGCCTTGGTCTTGGTCAAGGACGAGGTTGGAGGAGCTTGTTTTCGTGCTCGGGTTCGAGAGCAAGATTTGCGGTCGAGGGGGACGGGCGCTCGAAAGAGGAACGCGTAATAGTTGTATTAAAATGGGGGATTGTAAGATATGAAATGGGTCAGTGCTCTTTTCGCTCTCTCCTCTCCTCTCCTCTCTTCTATCTCTTTCACTTCTATTCTCTCCTCTCTCTCTCTCTCTCTCTCTCTCTCTCTCTCTCTCTCTCTCTCTCTCTCTCTCTCTCTCTCTCTCTCTCTCCTCTCTCTCTCTCTCTCTCTCTTCTCTCTCTCATTACTATCGGCATCTCTCTCTCTCCCCCTCAGAATAATATCTCTCCTTTAAGCTGCCCGTAATTATAAACAACAGGAAAAAAAATTATAAAATAAAAGATAGAGAAAAGTTCCCGTTCCCATGACGCTTGATATCATTATTATTATTATTATTATTATTATTATTATTATTATTATTATTACCCGCACATAGTTCAGCGTGAAAAAAAAGCTTGACTGCGGTGCACATAATTCGCCAAATATTCCCCAATACTATATTTTCGCAGGAGTAGCACCATCGGGCCGGGCGAGCATTGGGGGGGGGGGGGGTTCCGCATGCAATTCAAATCAGACACAGGGAGCTTCGTTTATTAAACCTTAATAAATTCAAGCGCGGGTTCTTGTTTTTGAAACTCCCGCCGGGTGTTTAAAAATGGATTTTTATTTTTTTTTTTCGAGAGAGAGGAGAGAGAGAGAGAGAGAGAGAGAGAGAGAGAGAGAGAGAGAGAGAGAGAGAGAGAGAGAGAGAGAGAGGAGAGAGAGAGAGGAGATAGAGAGGAGGGATAGAGTTTTCGTATATATTCAGTCTTGGTTCACGTGTCACTGTGTCTTGTGATTCCGAATGATTTTATTACAGACGTTTAACTCGGGCTAACACACAGAGAGCTTCGTCGTTGCGTGTGTGTGTGTGTGTGTGTGTGTGTGTGTGTGGTGTGTGTGTGTGTGTGTGTGTGTCTGTATAAAACAGGGTTAATTTCTGTCTGTATGTGAGAAGTTGGGAGAGAGAGAGAGAGACAAATGAATAAAGTAAACAGAAATGAAGACGTGGAATAATAAACATGAAATGCAAGGTATTTGTAGGTGTGTTGTGTTTGTATATGCGCTCGCTCACACACACACACACACACACACACACACACACACACACACACACACACACACACACACACACACTATTACATACATACATCCGCATTCATACATATATCAGTTATACACACATGCATATACCTACATCAATCTGTGTATGTCTGTTTACGTGCAGAAATGCATTCGTGTCTATACGTGGATACATACTAATAACTACTAATAATCAGTACATTATATCTGTAAAATCCATATCGATTTTTATCCAACAATCGGCGAAAAGTACTGGATATTCCACTCATTAAGTGTCCGAAAGATAATACTTAAAGCCGGGGAATCACCACGTAGCAGCCCATTGAATATTCCAATTATTGAAAATACGTCGAGTGGATTCGATGCGACATCCCGCCCACAATTTTACTCTCTCTCGGCCGATACTTTAGGTGCGAGAGGGGGGGGGGAGAGGGAGAGGGGAGAGGAGGGGGGGGGAGAGAGAGAGAGAGAGAGGAGAGACGCATGCAAAATAGATGTAAAAGTTTGATGTGTCCTCACGGGGGGGGGGGGGGGGGGAAGGACAGGCGGTGAGGGGGGAACACACACACACACACACACACGCGTGCAGTGGCGTTGGTGTAATTGCAAGAGCGAGTGGCGTACGATTCTGTATTATTGGGCGCGCTGCAAATCGTTCGGAAACGATGGCATAACTTTAACGTGGCTTTGGGGGCAGTTTCTGTAATATATGTATATATATATATATTGTTTGTGTTTTTTTATATGTTGTGGTGAGAGGGTGGCATTGGAACAGTGATAGAGGTGCGTATAGTGCGGCGAGGTATCTTATCGTGTCGGGATAAAAAGGTTTATTCGAAAAGAAAGGAAAGAACGAACGTTGGAATCTGCAGAATTTATTTACATCGCAGAAACGTGTGCTCGTGTGATACGCCGCTCAACAAATTGCAGGATTTGTTGTTTATATTTGCCTGAGGTGTCTGTGTACATGGATGCCGCAGATCAATACGATCGAAGAGTGATTGTGATACGAATATATTAAGAAAGGAAGAGAGCGAGTGCGATCTAGCCTGAGAGAAGTTGGGAGCGATAGGGAACCGTCTTGTACTCCGAGCGTAACTTGGCCCCTCGTATGAATATTTCGTTGTTTATGCGAAGGTGACCTGACTCGGGAGCGAGGGGTCGGCCGCGGTCCCCCGGTCGCTAGGTCTAAACCCGTCGGCCGTTAATTCTCCTTCGCCGCGGTCTGTCTCCTTCGCCTCTCGCCCTCCATTCCGAGTGAATTCCTGGCTCGCCGTCGCTTCCCCTTTAGACCTTTAGACGCTAAAGGAACTTCGCTGTGAGTCTAGGGAGAAGCGAGCCCACGGAATCTGACGTGGACGCGAGGCGGGCGGAATTGTGTGCATCTTTTATACTTAGCCGCAGAAATGATTGTATCGAGCGGCCATCGTGCTCTCGGGGCAATAAAAGCATCGCGGGCAACTGCATAACAAATGCACTTAACATAGGAAAACCATTAACATCTACATTTGCCTGACATGTTAGATACTTACTCTACGGAGGCACGTTTTATCCAATTCCATCTTACGCTATGTATTTTTTACATCATAGATAATGCATGTTTGCAAAAGTGATACATCGGGTGCAGTCGAAGTCACCTTCCTATTGATGTCAGTGCATCGGATAGCTTAGGAAATGCAATTCCTTATTTCGGCCCCAAATCCATTTTAATGAAACCTCCCCGCACGTAAATTATATTCAGGAATATGTTGGACGTAATCCGAGCGTCGAAAATTCCTGCCAGCGAGCATCCCGGCCGAGGTCTTGTCTTATGATAAAACACTCATCTCATTCTGGGTAATGTGTTGAAACTTGGAA
>NW_020868669.1:40000-80000 GCF_003789085.1 Penaeus vannamei
ATATACATATATATATTATATATATAATATAATATATATATATATATATATATATATATATATATATATATATATATATATATTATATATATAAGTATATATGTATATATATATATAATATATATATATATATATATATATATATATATATATATATATATATATATATAATATATATATATAAATATATAATGTATAGAGTATATGTATATATATATATATATATATATATATATATATATATATATATATATATATATATATATATAGTTTCAGGTAATCATTTCATTACATATTCATACGGACTTTGATTACCATAATCGCGCTCATTATAACCAACTCCCCCTCCCCCCTCCCCCCCACCATCGCCCTGTCGGTTCCTAAATTCAAATTTGACCTCAAATATCGGCCATTCCTCAGCGCCTTCGCCTACGGGGGGGGGGGGAGGGGGGGGCTCTGACCAAGCTTTCCCTCCCCCTCCCCTCCCCTCCCCTCCCGTCCCTCCCACTTTGCCCTGGAGGGGAGAACAGAAGTCGTGTAAACAACAGCGAGTAAACAGCCGTAAACAGAGCGAGTGCCAGGCGGGAGTGCCAGGCGTAGGATCAAAGCGTAGGTTTATGCGAGTCTGTTCGTCCTTTTTTTTTCAGTTTTTTTTTTCTACCTTTTCTTTCATTTATTTTTTTTTTTTTTACCTTTTCTAACGTTTATTTTCTTTTTTATTAACCATTTCTTTATATTACTTATTTTTACCTTTTCTTTTTTATTTATTTATTTATTTTCTTTGATTTACCTTTTATTCTGCTATTTCCTTTCTTCACCTTCCTTTCTTATTGTTTTACCTTTTCTTTCCTTTATTTTTATTTTACCTTTTATTTCCGTTATTTATTACCTTTTCTGTCCTTTTTTTAACATTTTCTTGCGTTTATTTTTTTACATTTTCTTTCCTTTATTTTATTTATTTACCTTTTCTTTCCTTTAATTTATTTCCTCGTATTGGCCTTGTTTGTGAGGAAGATGGGTTGGATCGCGATTCATAGGCGGAAGAAGGTGTTCCAGGAGTGGTCACGTGACAGCTTTCTTAAGAGTCAGTTTTGCTTATCATGATCTCGTGGGTAGATGTCGCCGATAAAACTATCAGAAATTCTACCTGCCACTTCACGTTATATCGTCAGGTTTGATTTCTCGTTCCTGTACCGAGTGTTCTTCTACAAGTGGCGAATCCATTGCGTTCCAACTCTGCGTTCTACTCTGCGTTCCATCTTTGCTTTCTACCTCTGCGTTCCAACTATGCTTTCTACCTCCACGTTCCACCTCTACGCTTTACCTGCGCGTTCCACCCTACGTTGCGTTCCAACTCTGCGTTCCACCGTTCCAACTCTACTTTCCACCGTTCCTCCTCTGCGTTCCAACTCTACTTTCCACCGTTCCTCCTCTGCGTTCCAACTCTACGTTCCAACTCTGCGTTCCACTGCCTGTTTGCCGCCAGCCAAAAGATCGCGGCCGCCTCTATAACATAAACAGAGTAATAACTTTCTAAACAGCGGCCGCATTCTACATCGCCCCCCTAAGTTAAACCGCGCCACCCTTGCCCAAACACCGACCTGTCATGTCACTCGGGTACCTTCGTCTACTTCTCTCCTTTCCCTCTTCTGCTCTCTTCTTCTCTCCTCTTCTCTTTTCCCTCCTTTCCTCTCATCTCGTCTCGTCTCTTCTTCTTCCCTTTCCTCTCTTCTCCTCTCCCTTCCCTCTTTCCCTCTTCTGCTCTCTTCTACTCTCCTCTACCCTTCTCTCATCTCTTCTCTTTCCTCTCTCTCTCTTCCTCTCTCTTTTCCGTTTCCCTCCTCTCTTTCCTCTCTTCGCCACTTCTCCTCTCTTCTCTTCTCTTCTCCTCTTCTCTCCTCTCTCCTTTTCTCCTTTTCCCTCTCTCTTCTCTTCTCCCCCTTCCTTTCTCTACTTTCCTTCCCCTATTCCTCCACGTCTCCTTTCCTATCTCTTCTCTTGCCCCTACGTACACTTTCTTCACCTCACTTTTATCGGCCTCGCCCCCTCCCCCCCTTCCCTCTCCCACTCCCCCCCCCTCCCCCCCCCTCCCCTCCCCTCCAAAAAATCCGAGCGGCAAATAGACCTCCCCAAACCCCTCACGTCTCGCACCTCACAGTCCCTCATTTCACCTCACCTCACCACACCACCGCCCTCCCTTCACCGCAATATCCCGCACCTTTAACCTCCTCTACACCCCCCTCTCCCCGGCCCTCATTTACCCCCCCCCTCCCCCCCCTCATCTACAACCCCCCTCCCTAGCCCCTCATCTACACCCCCTCCCTAGCCCCCTCATCTACACCCCCCTCCCTAGCCCGCTCATCTACACCCCCTCCCCAGCCGCCTCATTTACACCCCCCTCCCCAGCCCCCTCATCTACCCTCTCATCTCTCCCCCTCCTCCTACCCCACTCCCTTCTCTACCTCTTGTCTCCCCCCTCATCACCCACTACCTTTCTTCCTCTCTTCTTTTCCTTTCCCCCTCTTTTCCCTCTCCTCCCCACTCCCTATCCCACACCCCACATCATGCCTTCTCCCCCTCGTCACCATTACCCCCACCCCCCCTCCCCCACCATATACCCTATCTTCTCTGTCCTCCCCCTCTCCCCGTCATGGATATCTATGTTATATCGTCTTTTCTCGTCCTTTCTCCCTCTCTTCCAGCATGCCACATTGAGCCTAAATTCTCTGCTATTCTTTTTCCCCTTTCCCTCTCCTGCTTTTTCCCCTTCCTCCCTTCCTTCCTACTTTTTCCCCTTTCTCCATCGCTCTCCTGCTTTCCCCTTCTCCCTCCCTCTCCTGCTTTCCCCCCTTCCTCCTCCCTTCCTGCTTTTCCCCCTTCCTCCCTCCCTCCCCTTCCTGCTTTTCCCCTTTTCCCTCCCTCTCCTACTTTCCTCTCCTCCCTCCTTCCTGCTCCTCCCCTTCCCCTCCCTCCCTCCCCCTTCCTGCTTTTTTCCCCCCTCCCTCCCCTCCCCCCCCCCCCCCAGCGTCCAGTTTAAGACGTCCCGGGAAAGATTCACGAGAGAACAGCGCCAGGAAGGATACGCTCGACTCTTTTGTAGCTCCTGAAAACCTCCCGCCGCCGATAAATTTCCCCGCGCCATTTTTCCCCCACTCGCATTTTACCTCTCATCCGCTCGCTAACGTTTCTCTGTTTTTTTTTTCCCTAATTGTGAAATATCTAATGTTTTTCCCCACGCTTTGCCTTCGTGGGGGGTTTGGGGGTGGGGGGGGGGAAAGGGGGGGGGGGGGAGATTTAGGTGCTATATATTTGTAAGTTTAGAAAAATGGATGAAAAAGGGGTAGGGAGGGAGGGAGGGAGGGGAGAGAGCGGGGGAGAGAGAGAAAATAGAATTACTTTAGCAAAAGGAATAGAGAGGCTGGTCCGTTGTATTTATGGTTGACATTATCATTTTCATATCGTGCGCAATGGGTTGCTGGAGGATGGTTTGGGGGGGGAGGGGGCTAATAAGCGTTGGGGAGAGAGGGTGGGGTGGTGGGGGAGAGGGGGGGCGATCGGGGAGAAGAGAGGTGGTGGAGAAGATGAGAAGGGCTGTTGGGGGAGAAAGTAGGTGGTGGTGGTGGGGGGGGGGGGGGGAGAATTATCAGAGCTGTGGGGGGGAAGGTTGGTGTTGGGGGTGGTGGGGGTTAGGGGGTAAACGATGGGCGCGCGCGTGGGGGGAGAGAAAGAGAGAGAGAGAGAGAGAGAGAGAGAGGGCGAGCGAATGGGGGGGGGGGGGGGAGCGTTCGACTGGAGGAGCCTTTGGTTTCCGCCGCCTAGGGTCAAGAATTCTGGAGTAAAGGAGGGAGGGAGGGAGGGAAGGAGAGGGAGGGAGGGAGCAAGGGTCTCGCAGCCCCAGGATAACATGTCTGTGGAATTGCGGTCTCGTCAGCCCCGGTTTATAGGACCAAAGGTGATGGGAACCTGCTGTTTGTCAGTCCGGTGTTCGGGAAAAGCGCGGCCTGTCTCGGGGTCCTGTAGCGGTGACCGGATACGAAACTCACTCCCTCTTGCTTGGCTTGAAAGGAAATGGCGTTGCTCAATACCGGATTTGTTGATTACCTGTAAAGCAACGAGCCTATCAATCTTATCAATTGCAAGGGGGAAAAAAGGAGATATATTAGCTGTCGAAAGGAAAGGAAGATCGCAAATGCTTTCGGAACTCGGCCCGTCCATAAAATATTTACGCTTGTTTTTCTCGCGTCGACGTGGTGTAGCGGGCAGACAATATCCTCTAAACGTGCACTTCTTATCGCGTGGAAGTGCAGTTCACTTCGCTACAGGTATGTTTATTTACGCGGTGACTGGCCGTTTCATGACATCGTCAGATCTTCTCTCTCTCTCTCTCTCTCTCTCTCCTCTCTCTCTCTCTCTCTCTCTCTCTCTCTCTCTCTCTCTCTCTCTCTCTCTCTCTCTCTCTCTCTCTCTCTCTATATATATAATATATATTATATATATATATATATATATATATATATATATATATATATATATTTATATGTATATAATTATATATATATATATTATTATATATATATATATATATATATATATATATATATATATATAATATATATATATGTATATATATATATATATATATATATATATATTATATATAATATATATATATATATATATATATATATATATATATATATATATATAATATATATATATAATATATATGTGTGTGTGTGTGGTGTGTGTGTGTGTGTGTGTTGTGTGTGTGTGTTTGTGTGTGTTTATATTTATTTTATTTATATGTTTACTTTATCTATTTAGTGTATATATTTAGATACACACACACACACCACACACACACACACACACACACACACACACACACACACACACACACACACACACACACACACACACACACACACACACACACACCCTTCTTATTCAATCTCCCGTTGACAATATAAATTTTAATGCATCTTATTATGGCGCTTACGACTGGCGGTGCAGGAGGTTTTATTGTTATCGTCACCATTTTGAGAATTGTAAAGTATGCCGGAATAGAGGTTGATGTCTCGTCCCTTCTCGGATCGGCCGGAGAGGCTGCTTCGTCCGGGCGGCCATTAAAGGGCTTTAATAAAACATGGAGGAATCTGTTTCGATGGGAGTGTGGATGGGGACACTTAGAGCCGGCGGTCTTTGTCTCTCGTGTGGAGTTTCTTTGTCTGTTTTTTTTTTTTTTTTTTTTTTTTTTTTTTTTTTTTTTTCTTGGATTTCTTGGCTGGCTGGATTTGCCCGATGCTCTTTCTTCGCTCGAACGAACGAACGAACGAAAGTCTCTCTCTCTCTCTCTCTCTCTCTCTCTCTCTCTCTCTCTCTCTCTCTCTCTCTCTCTCTCTCTTCTCTCTCTCTCTCTCTCTCTCTCTCTCTCTCTCGCTTCGCTCGCTCACACGAAAGTCTCTCTCTCTTTCCTCATCCCCGCTCGCTTTCAGAAACGAAAGTCTTTCCTTGTCTCTTCTTCTCCGCACTTTCCCTTCCTCAATACATCACTATTTGGTTTCCTTTTTTTCCCTCTAATCACACACTTTTTCTCTCCCAATTTTTCTTTTCTTTCCCTTCTTCTCTCCCCTTCTTCTCTATTCCTTTCTTCTTCCCCCTATATTTTCTCTCTTCCTCTTCCCTAAATCACTCTCTCTCTCTTTCTTCTCTCCCTTCTTTTCTCTCCAATAAACCCTTTTCTCATCTTTCTCTCTTCTTTAGCTTCCTTGGTCTGTACATCTGAGATTTCAGGCTACTCTAATTAATCGTACCTTTTTCAGGATCCTCCCCCTGTCTACTTTTTTTTCCGGTTTCCCCTTCTTTCTTTCTCCTCCCCTCCTTTCGGTCGGCGTCTCCCTCTGTACCCTGCCACCTCCCCTCTTCTTCTCTTAATGCTCACTATCTCGCTCCGTCTCTCTTCTCTCCTCCCTCTCCTCTATTCTCTTCTCTTTCTATCTTCTACAAAAAATCTGCGTCTCTTCTTCTTCTTTCTTCTTTTCTTTTCTCTCTTCTCACATTCTTTCATCTCTCTCACTCTTCTTTGTCCCTCCTTTCCCGGAGGTGTAGTACCCATTCTTGCTTCTCGTCCTCGCTGTCCAATTCTTCTTTCTTCAGATACTTTTCATTGCAATTCGACCCCTTCTGTCCAATCACTATCCTCTTCTTGTTTCCATTCCCCCCTTCTTCTTTACTTCTTTCTTTCCCTACACCCCTATATGACCATCTCAACCTTTCCTCCTATTTCTTCCTTCTCGCTTTATTTCTCGCAGTCTCCCTTCTCGTCTCGACCGCTCCCTGTTTTCCTTCCAACTTTCCTTCTCCTTCTTCATTTTTCCTCCTCACTATTCTTCTCCTTTTTTTCAGCTCCTCGCAGTCTCCTTGCCTTTCTCTTCCTCGACCCGGACCCTCGATTGACTTCCGACCGATCCCTTCTTTCTCCTCCCACCTCTCTCCCCTCTTTTCTTCGCCACAACCCCCCCCCCTTCTTTATTCTTCACAACTCTCTCGCCCAACCCTCCCCCTCTCTCTAGCTAACAACCCCCTCCCCTTCTCTCTCTCCTCTCGCCACACACACCACCCCCCTTCTTCTCTCTCCCTCTCGCCACAAACTCCTCCCCTGCCCCCCTTTCCCCCTCTCGCCAAAAAACCCCTCCCCCCTCCCCCCTCTCGCCACAAACCCCCTGACCCGCCACAACCGTCCCCAGCATTGTTTGGGACAGGAAGCCCCGGGTTGCAAAATGTCACATGTGTCGTTTTGAATGACGGCGTCCCAGTCGATGTAATGGCTTGTGTCTAATTCGAAAAAATAGGCCAGAACACGGTCGACTGGCCATCTGATACTTCAGTTGTTGACTCAAATATATGATGCCGGTGTAGAGTCGGGTAGTCGACTTGTAGTAGCTGTGGGTAGTCGAGAAAAAAAATATTGGAGGGACATGGTCTCCGTTTGGATGCGAGTTTGCTGGGAATTCCGCTAGAGGCCCTCGTTGTCGTCCGCGGGTCTGTTTGGGTTTGAAAAAAAGAAGGGAAGAGAGAGAAAAAAAATGTCTTTCTTTCCTATTTCCTTCTTCTTCTCTTTCTGTCTTTTTTTTTTCTTTGAATCGACGACCTGCAAGATCCGAATCGTGGAAGTTGTGAACTCTGAGGCCTTCTTCATCGCCCTCCCCCCCCCCCCTCTCCATCCCCCCCCACCCCATTCTTCCGTCCCATTAACCCCTTCGTCATAGTCCGCTCGCGTTGGCTCTCGTTCATCGGCTGTTGATGCTACTTTTTTTTAGGGGGGGGGGGAGGTGGAGGGGGAGAATTAAAAGGAATGGGAATAGAGTATGTTTAGCTTTGTTCTTTGGTGTTATGTGGGTTTCTTTGTTTCTTTGTTTCTTTTTTTTTTTTTTTGGGGGGGGGAGGAAGAATTAGAAAGGAGGATTAGAAAATTTAAAATTATTTTTATGTCGCTTATTTTTTCTTCAAGTAAATTTTTTTAAGATTTTTTATTTCGCATTATTGTCTCTTCAAGCCATGAGGTGGACATTTTTTTTTAAGAAAAATGAGAATAAGAAAGGAGAAAAAGAAATAAACCTTTGTTCTTTACTTCGCTTTATCTCTCTTCTGGGTATGAGGTGGGTATCGGGTACGTTTCCTTTCTCTCCCTGTAACAGCGGCATCTACCCCCTTCTCCATCTTCCCTTCTTGGTTCGATGCCCCTGACAATCACACTCCTCTCTCCCCCCCCCCCCCTTTACCCCTGCCCCCTCACTCGCCTTAATACACTCCCTCACTCGCTGTAATGTACTTCCCCCTCACCCTCTCCTCCCCTCTTTGCTGGCTGCCCCTCCATCCCCCCTCACTCTCTCCTCCTTACGCGATGGCTACCCTTCCTCTCCCTCTCCTCACCCTCTCCTCCCCTCCTCCTGGCTACCTTCCTCCCTCTCCCTCACCCCCTCAACCTCTCCTCCCTGTGTATCCTCCTTCCTGGCTACCCTCCCTCTCCCTCTCCCCCCCCCTCATCCCTCCCCCTCCTTTCCCTCTCCCTCACCCCCTCATCCTCCCCCTCCTTTCCCCCTCTCCTCCTCTCCCTCTCCCTACTCTCCTTTCTCTCCCTCGCTCCTCTTACCCTCACGTGTAGGGTCTCCCCTTCCTTCCCTACCCTACTTTCCCTCCTCTCCACTGGACCCTCATCCCATATAAGGGTGTAGTTAGGCCTGTGCACGGAAATCGGTCTTTTTAGCTAGTTATGGTCGCTATAGATGATCGTAAAGCGTAGAGTGTAATCTTGGGGCGTCGTAGTTAAGACGAAAATTATGATTCGATTGGGTCTTAAGAAGTTTTTTTTTTTTTTTTTTTTTTTTTTTTTTTTTTTGGGGGGGGGGGGGGGTCGTGCTTCGTGAATAATGGATAGGAGTCATTTTTTGTATTTTATTATTATGGTATGAAAAAAATGTGTTTTGATGTGTTTTAATCGGGATAAAGTATATAGGCCTGTCTATTAAGACTTTGTGGAAGATTTGACCAGATGAAAATAATGTCAACAGTAATAAAAAACAAATTGAAGCAAAGACTAGAAAGGAAAGAGGATAAGTATTAGGAAACGTGGCATAGATGAGCGAAAATTTCTGCAGTTGGGTTTTGGATTTAGGATTGAACATGATATAAAAAAAAATACTTTATATCCCTCCTCCCTCTTCACCGTACGAACCGCATATTCGTGACGGCTTTTGGGAGAGAGAGAGGAGAGAGGAGTGGGGTGGGAGAAAGAGAGAGAGAGAGAAGAAAGAGAGGGCGGGAGAGGAAAGAAAGAAAGAGAGAGAGATAAAGAAAGAAAGAAAGAGAGAGAGAAGATAAAGAAAGAAAGAAGAAGGAGAGAGAGAGAAAGGAGAGAGAGAAGAAGAAAGAGAGAGAGAGAGGGAGGGAGAATGGGAGATCTTCCTCGCTTGAGTTTCCCCTCACACTGGGGCTTTCCTTCTCTCCCCTCGCCGAGGTCACTCAGCTAATGGTCGTGGTCAGCCACCGTACCTGTCTCGATCTTTCTTTTTCTTTGTTCACGTCAGTCTCCTTCTTCTTCTTTCTTCTTCTACTTCCTTTTTCTTCCTCTTCCTCTAATTCGTCTCCTTTTCTTATTCTTCCTCTTCCTTCTCCCTGCTTTCTCTTCCCTCTTTTTTTTCTTCCTCTAATTCCTCTCCTTCTTTCTTCTTTCTCCTCCTCTTCCTCTTCCTCCTGTTTCTCCTTCTCTTCATCTTCCTTTCCACGATCCCCATTTTTTACTTTTCATTGTCTCCTTCGTTTCATGTTATATATTAGCGTGTGTTACAACTCACATTTATGTTGCTCGCCTCCCCTGTTTTTCTTTTTTTCTGTATTTATTTCACTTTATCCTATTCCCTTTCATCCGCTTTCTCGTTTTGCTTCTACACTTCTTCGTTCTCCTGTTGTTCTTTCTCTTCCTTTAAATCTTCGTATTCCTCCGCATCTTCTTCCTCTACCCTCTTTTCCTTTTTTTTTTTTTCTTCTTCCTCCTCCACCTCCTCCTCCTCCTCATCTCCACCACCACCTCCTCCTCCCCTCCCCCCCATCTCCTTCCCCCTCCTCCTCCCCCCTCCTCCCCCCTCCCCCCTCCTCCCCCCCCTCCTCTTCCTCCTCCTCTTCCTCTTCCTCTTCCTCCTCTTCCTCCCCCTCCTGCCTTCCACGTTCAGTCGCGCCCTCCTTCTCCCCTGCTTGGCCTGAGCTCCTCGGGTCTCTCTTGAGCGTCCATAAGCAATATAGCTAATGGTAACGTGTTGGCTCCTGGGACGAGTGTAGGCCTTCACGTAGGCCTCCTGGGATGCGCGGTTATGTCCGCCTTTGATTACCTCCGTGTTTTACCTCTGGGTTTTGTTGCATTCAATTCCTGTGTTGTTTTATTTTTCGGGTTATTTGCTTGGGTGTGTTGCGTGGTGTCGTGTGCTTTTGAGGGTGGTCTGCACGGAGTTCCTGGTCGGGTTCTCTTGTGTGTGTGTTTGTCGCTCTGTCTCTATGTATCTGTGTATCTATCTTTTGTCTCCTCTCTCTCTCTCTCTCTCTCTCACTCTCTCTCCTCTCTCTTCATCCTCTCCCTTCCCTCTCCTCTCTCTCTCTCTCTCTCTCTCTCTCTCTCCTCCTTCACATCGTCATCTCCTTTTCCCTCTCCTTCTCCTTTTCCTCTCCTCTCCCCCATCTCTCTCTCTCTGTCTCTGTGTCTGAGTATGAGGCGGGGAGAGAAGATCCCAATGGCAGTTGCTAAGTTAAGAAAAAAAAATACGTAGAGCTGTTAGTCTTCACTTTAGCTTAATTTTTGGAATACTTGCAAAGGCTGTAAAAGATCCCTGACGCGCCTAAGATCTTGAAGGGCGGACTGACGGATGCTTCTGAAGATTGATGGCTGTGTTCAGGCCACGTCAGAGGGGCTCCCGGGGCTGCTTCTGATAGTTGAAGGCCTCTCAGCGTCTCGCCGAAGTAAAAGAGTTGTTGCTTCTACGCGGCGCTCGAGAATTTTTGAAAAGTAACGGATTCTTTTAAGCTCGTTTCCCCCCGACCCGCTTTCCTTACGGACCATTTTGTTTATTTTTTTTCTCCTCCGTCTTTCTTGTTTTTATTTTTTTACTCCGTTGTTTTGTGTCAACACGCGCAGGCTTTCGGGAGGAGCTGCCACCGGCCGACAAACAGCCATTATTCTTTCGTTCGTCCTCGAGCCCCGGTGTCTTCCTCCGCCCAAACACTTGAGTTGTAACCGGACGCAAAAAAACCCGCTCCCCGCCATGCCAACTTCGGTGGAACGGCCGACTTTTTGGCCGCCTGAAAGTTTTTGAGATATTTGAATTTTATGGCTCTTGATCTCAATATTTTACAATAACTGAAATATGGGTTTTGCTGGAAACGCAGCAAATGGAAAACAGAGGACGGGGATGCGACGCCCGAAGAAGAATCGGGTGTTTACAAAAGGAGTCGTAATTCGAAGCCCCTCCCTCCGCGGACACCGTGTATAGGGACGGCGGTGTCCGGTGTCTGTTTACTGCCCGTGTCCCCAGATCGCCTCTCGTCGTGTCCTCTTTGTTTGCGAGGTGTCGCCGCTGACCCGTTGTCCTCCGTTGGGAATCGCCGCACTTTTAAATGGAAAGGGCTGTGGCTGCGACGCCCTCGCTGCCCGTTCGTTTCCCACGGCTCGCGAGCGCGCTGCCGCACTTGTGACACGAATTATGACGGCGATTTTTACAAAGCTGACAATTCCCAACAACCATAATTTGTGTATATAGCAATAGCCCGGCGGTAAAACACAGCTACTAAAAACGAGAAGGGCTGTTATCACCTCGCACACAACCGCAGTCTGCTGCCCTCGCCCAGCGCCACGGACGCTCCTAGCAGGCAGGCTGCCGCGGCCTGCGAGTGCTGGGGTTTATTTGGATATTTATCGGAGGGAATAAAGTTAAAGTATGTGTGTTTCGTGCGCCATCAAAACGCGACCCCGCCATAAGTGGACGTGCTGGAAGGGTAATTGCTCGGTTTAATGAACTACAAGTAGGGCAGATGTCATGGGGATGTCCGCTGCCGCAGCATCACGTGTCGCAGGCATTCTCAACTCGTCACACAAGGCATCATCATAACGCAGCGACCCACATCTCCGAATTAACAAAGTCCGCCCTAGCTCTAGATGCATTATAAGCGCGATTCACTTTACACGAATCCCTAAAACGCACCGGCCAGCTGTGTGAGCTTGTTAGACTTGCATTAGGACAACGAAAGCATTGTTTTTAAGGACATTTTCGCCCTCGTCATCATCCTCGCAAGTGGCCAGCTAAATAATGCTCTAGAGGTCATCATTATCATAATCGTTATGGGATTATTCATCACAGAACCTGTTTTTATTTTAATTCTTGTGGCAGATGTTAGCAGTGGACATAAAGGTCATGGGAGGTCACCTAGGAGAGTAAATAGCATAAAGGACGAGCCTGTAATAGGCCTACATCCGCGCTCCCTTCAAGCAACAACCTGTGTGTGTATGTGTGCATATGTTCGTGTGTGTCTGGGCATGCGGTGTGTATGGTGCGTGTGTGTATGTATGTATGTGTGTGTGTATGTGTGCGTGTGTGTGTGTGTGTGTGTGTGTCGATGTGTACCCCGAGGAAAGATAAAAGCGGAGGAGCATGCAGATAAGAGAGGTTGTGGCGTGGTTGTCCCTGCAGTCACGAGCCTCGGTTCGACCTCGGCGCACGGAAGGGTAAACAGGGTCACGAAGAGGGGAGGGGACGGGGGGGAAGGAGAGCACGGACTCCCAAGATTTCACAATTAAGTCTGACTTATCGTATGTGGGGATATTTGTGTATATATATATATATATATATATATATATATATATATATATATTATATATATATATACATACATACATTTATGTATTTTGTATATATATATATATATATATATATATATATATATATATATATATATATATATATATATATATATATATATACTATGTATATATATATATATATATATATATACATTTATGTATGTATGTATATATATATATATATATATATATATATATATATATATATATATATATATATATACATATATATACATATATATACATATACATATACATACATACATTTATGTATTATGTATATATGTGTGATATATATATATATATATATATATATATATATATATATATATATATATATATATATATATATATATATATATATAACAGAAAAGCATAGGGTACGACATATCCGTTGCTTGAGATGATTGAATAATGTCGAAATGTAAAATATTGGAAAATCAGAAGTAAGGATATAGCTTCTTGAAGATGCGTTGCCAAAGGACTTCCAATATCAGGCGATTCTTAAATCTGCGGGACTCTATCTTCATCATTTCAGCGCGAGGCCAAGGGAGTGGAAGAGCATTAAACCAGGAAGGGTTTAGGATTTGGGGAGTGCGTGGTGGTCCCAGGGAGTGTGTGTGTGGGGGTGGTCGGGTGCGGTGGGGGGGAAGGGGTCGGTTGCGTTGGGAGTGTGGTGGGGATGCAAGCCTTTTTGGGTCTTCGGGGCTTCTTGGGTTGGGGTGTGTTGTTGTGGAAGCGATTCCTTAGAGGTTGTTTTAAGTCTTGAGTGGGGATTTGTATAGTTGATGACGTCATTGATTGAGGATGTATATTTTACGATTATATAGGTTGTTTTAAGTCTTGAGTCGGGATTTGTATAGTTGATGACGTCATTGATTGAGGATATATATTTTTTACGATTCCTGAGAGGTTGTTTTAAGTCTTGAGTGGGGATTTGTTTAGTTGATGACGTCATTGATTGAGGATATGTATATTTTACGATTCCTTAGAGGTTGTTTTGAGTCTTGAGTTGGGATTTGTATAGTTGATGACGTCATTGATGAGGATGTATATTTTACGATTCCTTAGAGGTTGTTTAAGTCTTTGAGTGGGGATTTGTTTGATGACGTCTATTTTACGATTCCGTCATAGTTGATGACGTGATTAGGATATATATTTTACGATTCCTTAGAGGTTGTTTTAAGTCTTGAGTGGGGATTTGTATAGTTGATGACGTCATTGATTGAGGATATATATATTTCCGCACCCGAAGGAACTGTTCAACACGAAACGAGAGAAGAACGGAAGAACTACACCCACCCGAGAGATTCTGCGAGTGGGAATTCGCACAGTCGATAACGTCACTGGTAAGAACACGTCCATATCCGTCCCCGAAAGAACACTTCAACATGAAACGAGACAAGAATTGCACCCCGCGAGGACAAGCCAGTCGATCTCGAGTCTCCAGTTCTTGGCCAGTGAACCGCTGAACCGTTGACAACCCGTTCCAAGACAGGCGAGGCCACTGTACCTTTACCTTGGAACTGTCCCACCATTATTCTTGCTAATCAATAGAAAGAACAGAGTAGAGCGAGCGTCGACCGGGCACGCGAAGCTCCGGTAGGGGACCATATTGCGGATAAGGCAGTTTTAAGGCCTTATTAAATTTTTTTTTTTTTTTTACCAGGCCCTTAGACTTTATCGACTGTATTGATGGAGGCTGGTACTTTATGTGTGTGTGTGTGTTAGTGGTTGTGGATGTGGAAGTGTGTGTGTGTGTGTTGGATGTATGTTTCCGTGTTAGTTATGGATGTGTGTGTGTTAATGTGGATGTGTGTGTGTTAGTGGTTGTGGATGTGTGTGTGTTATGTGTGTGTCTGTGTGGTTGTATGTGTGTTTCTGTGGTGTGTGCGTGTTAGTGGATGTGTGTATTTCTGTGTGTCTGTGTGTTTATACGTGCGCAAGGATTGTATCTCATGCCTGGTTCTGCCGCGTCTCCTTGGCTGTTAAACCACGGGTTGGGCTTCCGTCTAGGATATTATTTTGGCCAGACCTCATTTCCAGCCGCGGTGTCATCAGCACGTCATCCTCTCAGTATTCATCGCCTCAACCAGACTCATCACGGCTACATGAGTATAACTAGTCGACCCAAATAGTCATCATTAAGGCAAGCTCTTCCGAAAGACAACACTGCACGATTTTGAAAGCTTCCTTATAAGCACGGCGTGTTACAGCCTGCGAATAGGACGCTAAAGAGCTACACTTGGCATAGCCATTACATGTGGGACTACAGAGCCACATCATGTCACAGCAATTATATGGGGGGCTACGGAGCCACGCCATGACACAGCCACTACATATGAGACTACAGAACCACATGTAATAGTCACAATATAGAGACTACAGAGCCACATGTAATAGTCACAATATATAGACTACAGAGCCACATGTAATAGTCACACCATAGAGAATACAGAGCCACGACATGGCCCAGTCGCTGCACGTGGGACTACATAGCCACAACATAGGTGTCTACATAGCCACGCCATGTCAGAGTCACAACATATACAGAGCCTCGCCATGCTATAGCCACTGCATATCATACTGCAGAGCCACGCCATGTCACACGGCCACAACATAGTAGACTACAAAGCCACGGTATGTCACAGAGCCACAAACAGAGACTACAAAGCCACGGATGTCACACCACAACTTAGAGACTAGAGGCATGTCACAGAGCCACAGCATAGGAGACTACAGGGCCACGGTATGTCACAGAGCCGCTGCATATGAGCCCACAGAGCCCCTCTCTCTGGAGCAGCGTCGCCCGAGCACTCTGTCTCCTTCAGGCTCCTTAGCGGCCGGTCTCAGCTGTGCCCCCGTGTCAAACAATGGGTTCTATTATCCCGCGTGGAAAAGTTCGCCATAGAAGAGATTTTGTCTTTTTTTTTCAATCTATTATTAAACCGGCGACGTCAACACCTGACACCAAGGAGTCGACGATTTCTTTTCTGTTGTGGAAGAAAGTAATCAAAATGGAAATTTGGTTTAATGAGAGAAAAAAAGAACGGAGACCGAGCGTTGTTCGTCGTCTTTTTTTAAAGGTCGAGGTGTTTTGTTTTTTGTTTTTTTATTTCTCATAGTGTTTTTTCGTAGACCTTTCGAGCTTTTTAAAAGGGAGATTTTTGAACTTTCAAATACCCAGACATTCAGACTATCGTTATAAAGGAAATCTCCTTTTATTCGCGTAAAATTTCGAAATAATGAGTCCACCCAAAGCATCTAAAATAAAATCTCCTTTTATTCGTGTACAATTTTGAAATAATGAATGCACCCAAAGCCGGATACCGAGTGATTGCGAGCACCTTGTCTGCGATACGACCCTCCGAGAGCCTACCCATTTCCGGCACTGTTGATCTGTTCCAGTGCCACTTTTCGTCTCCGCCTGTATCGATTCGGACCTTTTCCGCTCCCACAAGGAACTGGTTTTGTTATCTGATTGCTCTTTTTTTTTAGCTTTTGTCATGTCATATGATCCTGTGATGAATATTTGGTTTTCTTTTCTTTGAAGAGTGGTAATGGCGTGTTTGCTCAGCATCGAAATGAAGCCTCGAAGAAAAATGTATATGCGGAAAGACAACGGAATTGCAAGAGAGGGAGAGAGAGAGAGAGAAAGAGAAAGAGAAAGAGAAAGAGAGAGAGAGAGAGAGAGAGAGAGAGAGAGAGAGAGAGAGAGAGAGAGAGAGAGAGAGAGAGAGAGAGAGAGAGAGTGAGTGAGTGAGTGAGTGAGTGAGTGAGTGAGTGAGTGAGTGAGTGAGTGAGTGAGTGAGTGAGAGAGAGAGAGAGAGAGAGAGAGAGAGGAGAGAGAGAGAGAGAGAGAGAGAGAAGGGAGGAGGAGGAGGAGGGAAAAAAAAAACGCAGTACGGGGTAAAATAATCGTAAACAACATCAGCTGACAAGGGTTCATTCAGCCTCGACCGGAATTATTACAGATTGCATTGCACTCGATCTCACATTACCGGCGCGGACGAAATGGGGGCGTGGGGTGGGGGGGGGGTGGGGGTGGGGGGTGAAGTAGTTGTAGTCTTCGCAACCCCCGTGTATAAGCGTGCACTCCGAGTAACGTTTATTCGTACCTTTTTTCTCTATCTCGGTTGCCGCGGGTGAGTTTCAGGCCAAAAACAGTACCAGAACTCTCGCAGGGACTGAATTTTTCATGCGCTTGAGGACCGCACCACGTGATCTGCCCCCGCCCCCCCCCCCCTAACCCCCGTGGGTAAGCGATTCGAGGGGTATGTACCCGGTGTGCATGTAGAGTGCGAGTGTGAAGGGGAAAGGGAAAGACTCACGGTTTTGTGCTTGGGTAAGACTTGGGGGGGGGGGGGGAAGGGTGGGGGGGGAGGGGGTTTCGTCTTATAAATTATTCGTGTCCGATGTTTTTTTTTCATTTGTTTTATGCGCTCTGGAACTACCCTCGTGAGTCAGAATTTCATGACGAGACCAATATTTATACACCATTAAGGTTCTGGGTGAGATTAAATTTAGAAGTTCCCTATTTTCCTTCTTTTTTCTGATTTTTTTTTTTCTCTCTTTTTACGATTTATGAGAGCAATATTTAAACACCATTAAACCCGCGAGGCAAATTAATTCCAGAATCTACAGGGAATTCCGGAATGACGCCCTGGTTATATTTACCGGGTGGGAATGAATCACAAAAGACCCGAATTACCCTTAAAAAAAAAAATTTTTTTTTTCCCCAATCACCAAATGGGTTTTTTAAAGCCTTTGTTCCCGCCGGGGAATACGTATCGGCCCGATCTCGCTTTGGGGATCCAGATTGAATAATAAATCCCGAAATCCCGCCACGAGTAATAATGTTAATGATAAATTAAATCCGTGTGGTCATGTCCCGTAGCCGTAATATCCCGAGATGGAGATGAAGAGGAGATAAGGCGACCCCGAAAAGGCGGTCGGGAGAGAGGGAGGGAGGGAGGGGGCGAAGGAGGGAGGGAGGGGGAGAAGGAGGGAGGGAGGGAGGGAGCCGTACGGAGCATGCGCAGCGGCCACGTCAGAGGACCGTGTGAGATCCGCCGCCTCCGTCGTTCGCCCGAGTGTCGAGCGGCTGTAAATTCGACGGGGTGGTATTCCATTATTTCGGGACATGTTTTAAAAATTTGTTCTGCTACGGTCCACTCTCCTGCATGGGGATAAGTGGCGGATTGGCGGGCCGGCGTCTCTCCTCGCGCTGCGCACCTGGGAAGGATCCGATCGCAATTTACATATTTCTTAAATGTTCATATAGACGGGATTGTCTTGTATCAGAATCGTATGATCGTCCGATGTCAACGTCAGTGCTTCGCCCGAGGCCGTGTAAGGTTATAATTACGCTCGGTTGCCGGTTCGTGTTTTTCTCCTCCGCTTTACCGCGGCGAGTGATAGTAATTTACACGCATCCGAACGACACAGGAGTTGTCGCATCGAAACTTCGGTTGTGGAGTATGAAGTTTCCTCTCTCGATCATCGGACGAACATTGAAAAGGAAATAACAGTAATCGACAACGATTGAGACTCGATTCGGCACAGGGATTCGTAGGAACACCCGCGTGCAGCGTCTGCGGGAGACGCCGCGCGCTGAGCTACGTACGCTCTCTCCTTATTTATTGGCACAAATTATGCTTCGGCCGAGTATAACAATAGCGAATGATCCTCGACTGCTCTCTTGCCGGCCGCGCTCGAGGGCTAATTTGGACGCAGGAGACAACCATCGTCGCAAATGGCGCAGCGTCGACGGCTTTGGACGCGGCCGAGGGTCAGCCTCCCACTGAGCCATTCGGACCGTCTCTCATTATTAGTGTTTTGTACTAGGCCAACTCACGTGTAATTCCGCAGGTGATGTGCTCTCTCCTCTCTTCTCTCTCTTCTCTCTCTCTGTCTCTCTCTCTCTCTCTCTCTCTCTCTCTCTCTCTCTCTCTCTCTCTCTCTCTCTCTCTCTCTCTCTCTCTCTCTCTCTCTCTCTCTCTCTCTCTCTCTCTCTCTCCTCTTCCTCTCCCTCCTCCCTCCCTCCCTCTCCCTTTCTCCCTCTTCTCCCCTCCCTCCCTCCCTTCCTTCCTCTCCCTTCTCCTCCCTCCCTCTCCCCTCCCTCTCCTTCTCCCCTCCTCCAGGCAAAGGTGTGAGCCCGGACGCCGCCGCCCTCCCGGGGCACCGTGCCAAGAGAGGACACGGGGAGCGAGGAGTAACGAGGGAGGAGCCGGAGTCCTGATGACGAAAGGAAACGCTGATTGGGAGAAAAGAGGAAGGAGGAGATGAAATATGGGGGATTAGAAGGGGGAGAGGGGGAGAGAGGGAGAGCGAAGAAAGGGAAGGGAGTAAGTGATTCGAGGACGTGGATGAAGGCGGATCGAGGAATAACGCGATTATCGATGAGGAATGAGGAGACGGGGGAATAAATGGAGAAGAGAGGGGAGGGGAGAAGAGAACGAGGGAGTGACAGAACGAGATGATAACGATGCGCAAAGCAGGACGAGAACAAACATCGTCTAAAACATCGGGATTGATTTCAAACTCATTACAAAATAAAAATAATATAATAAATAAAAAAATAATAATAATAATGATAAAAAATAATTAAAAAAACACAAAAATAAAGCCAAAAATAAAGTTGTAAGAGACTCTCAGAGAACTCTTTCACAAGAAGATGGAACTTTTCGAGGCACTGAAGAACAAAAACAACAACAACAACAACAACAAAAAGATGTGCTTTATGAACGCGAAAGTAAGAATGACGTTCGACTTTAAGAATAAGACCCAATACTGCCAAGCGGCCTCTGTTGCCATTATGAAATTACACGCCAGAAAATGCACCGGAAGAAATGCCTCCTTGGAGATATTTGCGAAGCATCAGGAGGGGGTTCTTACGCGCCAGTCTGTGAGCAGGCTAAGGGTGAAGGGGGGGATAGGGTGAATATGAAGGGTGGAGTGGCTAGGGTGAAGGGGGTCAGGGTGAATGCATAGGTGAAGGGGGGGATAGGGTGAATATGAAGGGTGGAGTGGTCAGGGTGAACATGAAAGGGGCATGGTGAATGCATAGTGTTCAGGGGAGCTAGGGTGAAATGAAGAGTGGAGTGGCCAGGGTGAATATGAAGGGTGGAGTGGCTAGGGTGAATATGAAGGGTCAGGGTGAATATGAAGGGTGGGGGGGGTCAGGGTGTCAAAGGGTGAAGGGGCCCAGGGTGAATATGAAGGGTGGAGTGGCCAGGGTGAATATGAAGGGTGAAGGGGGGCAGGGTGAATAAGGGTGAAGGGGGGAGGGTGAAAAGGGTGAAGGGGGCAGGGTGAATAAAGGGTGAAGGGGGTCAGGGTGAATAGAAGGGTGGGGGCAAGGGGCAGGGTGAATTCAAAGGCTTGATTATACAAACGATGATAATATTAAGAGGAAGAAGATGAATAATAACAAAAATGTCGATAATAATAACCGTTTTAGTAACTGTCCTAAAAGAGCTTTAGTGATGTCTGAATAAGTGATGATGATATTGATAATAGTAATGTAATGACTGCAGTGATAGCAAAGGCGTTATTTGCAAATTACGTAGTTTGTTATATTAAGAATGCATAGCAAAGGTAGCAATAAATATAACAATTGATAATTACGGTAATAGTTATGATGATAACTATATAAATGGTAATAAATAGATCACAATGGTGATATTAATACAACTTTGCTATTATTTATATTAGTGTCATTGTAGTGGCAGTTTCTATCATTTGTGAATACTGCTGTTTTTATTATTAATTGACATTGATCCTGATATAAAAAGAAGACCCAAACACGAGCCATAAATAGAAGTATTGTTTCAAGGGAGAAGGACTGACATATTTTCAAAACAGATTCATATAAAAGCAGGATTCTACGTGGACAGGGAAGGATCGAGTGAGTGGCGTGCAAACAAGGTGTGAAAAGTGTTCAGAAAAAGGCCCGGTGGAGGGGGAGGAGGGGAGAGGGGGGAAGGGGAGGAGAGGAGGGGAGGAGGGAGGAAGGAGGAGAGGAGAGAGGGGAAAGAGAGGGGAGGGAAGAGGAGGAGAAGGGGGAAGGGGAGGGGAGGAGGAGAGGAGGGGAGAAGGGAGTGGATGGAGGGGGGAGGAGGAGGGAAGGAGTGTGGATGGAAAGGGGAGGGGGAAAGAGAGGGGAAGGGATCCGGGAGTAGCGTGAGGCAATGCACGTGAGGGTAAAGGTAATGTTTGCTTTAGGTAGTGTCAGTTGGCACTGGCACTGATGGTCGTCGGCTCACGGCTCTTGCTCTCTCCTCCCCTGGTTCATACAGTGGCTCTAGCGTCGGTGCCAATGCAGATACATGGCGCTAAGAGGACGAAGGGAGAGAAAGATAAATGATTCTTACGTATTTCCCTCTCGAGTTTGCTTCCCCAACTTCCACGTAGAGTGTTGCAAAGGAGGGGAGCGAACTACGAAACTCCCATTAGGGTTTGCAAACTACAGTGTGTTTACGCAATTTATGATTAAAAAAAAAATAATAATGCTAAGCGAGCTATTTTGTGCGTTCTCGAATGCACAGAGAGCATTCACAGTTGCGAACGAGAAATTGAATTATCCAATTTCCTCTCGCGTTTTCAGATGTTCTATAAAATTACGAGTTTTGGGGTAAATTCTCTGAACTTCAGCACAGTATGGCGCCGAATCTTAAGCTTGTATATTTTGGATTGCACATGATAAAATAAATAAATAGAGAGATAAAAAATAGATAAATAAATAGATAGAAAATAGATAAATATATAAACAAAAATTAATTTGAAAATGATCACCGCTCTTCTTTTAGTTTACTATTTTAAACTTGCTCTAACAATGATACAATTAGCTAATAAAATCACTGCTTTACTGAATAAGATTTGTTTCATTTCTTTTCTTGAATAATAAGAATAAAAATAGTGATAGTGATGATATCGATGATGGTAATACGTAATGATAATGAATAATGAAAATGATAACAAAATGGGGTGACATAAGATAACAAATATATTGATTTTGATGTTGATAATCATGGGAAGAGAGGCAAGATTTAAACAATATTGAATATTTTGATGATAATGATGAAGGAAATTATTAATGCAGATACTACCGGTGATTTAAAATGAAAATGAGAAATGTGATTGAGTTGTCATTATGATCAGTGTTATTATTATTGTTATTATTGGTGTCTTTAATTTTGGTTATTAACAGAATCATCATCAGTATTATTATTAATTTATTATTATTATTATGCTATCGTTATTGGTCTAATTATTATTATTATTATTATTGATGTTGTTAATACCATTACTATTGTTATTAATATTGTCTTATTATTGTTATTATTATTATTATTATTATTGTCATTCTTATTATTGTTGTTATTGTTATTATTAGTAGTGGTAGTATTGTTATTGTTATCGTTAGTAGTGGTAGTATTGTTATTGTTATTATCACTATTATTATAATCTTTTTAGAAAATGTGTGAATGAGAATGAATCCCTTCAAGATACAAGAGATGTATTTAAACATTTCGAATATAACTTCGTCAGAAATACATTTGTTGTAATGACCGGATAATCATCATTGACGTTGTTAGTTGTAGTAGTTGTTGTATCTTTATTATTATCAACATTATTGTTATTATTATTATCATTATTATTATCAACATAATTGTTATTATATTATATTATTATTATTTATTTTAATATTATTTTTATCATTATTATTATTATTTTTATATTATTATTATATTATTATTATATATTATTATTATTTATTGTTGTTTTTTGTTGCTATTGCTGTTACCATTACCATCATTTATTATTATCGATCGTTTTGATTATTATTGCTATCATAGTCATTATGATTATAATTGTTGTTATCATCATTCCATTATTAATGTTGACGTTATTGTTATTGTTATAATCGTCTCTTAAGTGATATAATATGTATTTCATTTCCATGGGAGAGCTTGTATTTATTTTTATTTCATTTATTTTTTTTTATTTATTTATTTTTATTTATTATTTATTTTTATTATTTATTTTATATCTATTTATTTTTATTTACCTTTATTATTTATTTATATATTTTATTTATTTATTTATATTATTTATTTTATATTTATTTATTTTATTTTTTATTTTTTTTTAGATAATTTTGTTTGTATTATTATCTATATTTTCACCATTTCCTCTCGAAAAGGAACACAGAAGCGTTGAACCTTTCTACTCAGAGGTATTTGAGAGTACACTTATTACGATGCAAAAGACGTTCACAGTGTAATACGCATACCGATCAGCTGCATTCGGATATAGTGAAGCGACGACATGAAAGTAACACAGATGCTGATGATATTTTATTTATTTATTTTTTTTTAAGATATTCAAGTGTTGTGTTTGAGTTCGTTCATGTCCCTCCCTCCCTCCCTCCCCTCCCTCCCCTCCTGCCCGCATATACACACAGTGTTGAGTGCCTGTGAGCTTTATAAGGCCGTTGTGTGCATTAGAGGTTAGTCATTTACGCGAGAGAAAGGACTGAACGCACGTCGATTTTGGCCTCTGCGTTCCCTCTCGCCCTCGTGGACCGGTGGAATGCGTAAGGGAACTCAGCGGGTTCGAAGTGCACTCCAGAGGTCGGGTGTCTGTGTGTGTGTGTGGGGTACGGCGCCGGGATTAAGTGGTAAGTGGCCGGGCATCAGGGCACTCGGACAGGCGGCAATTGCGAAGTGTTAGTGAGGGCGGAATGCGTTGAGTGAGAGACAGTACTCTACCCGCCCTCGCCGCCATCTTGTTTTCGCTCCCGCCGCTTCTCGCGTTGGCAGCTCGGGATTTATCAACCCGCGATGCTCCATTGTTTCAGGCAGTAATTATGGCCGGCTGACGTGTTATAATGTAATAACTCACACTAGCCATCACTTAGACTTGCGAACGGGGAGGCTTCGTGTCCTAATAATAAATAGTGAAAATACAGCGACGGCAGTGCGGGACACGGACGACCTGGGCGTCTCGTGTCATCACACCGAGATCCTTTTGTTCTGTTCACCTGCAGGCCGACCGCCGCCTGACACCCTCCCGGTCCACCCTGCCGCCTCACCCTGCCCCACTTTACTCCTTGCCGTCTTGCCTTGTCCCACGCTCTATTGCCACTCCGCTCCGCCGTGCTACACCCTCCCTGCCGGCTTCCCTTGCCCGACGCTACACCCTGCCCGTGTTTGGCTGACGCTACACCCCTGCCCGATTCGCTCCGCTCTGCCAGCGCACCGTGTAAAGTGCAGCTTTATTATTCCTCATACTATATACTAATCGGATGGCTGTCTGATCTTCAATTTCGAAAAGCAAAACAAAAACAAGAAGGTCGTACCACAGGTGAAACGACCTCATCCAGAACTGCCAAGAGAACTATTCATCGCGGTCGTTATCGCAGGCGTCATTGCCCTCCCCGGCATCATCACCAACATGGCCATCACAACAACATGAACCACGGCTACAACGCTGCCATTATCCCGCCACCACTTGCACCTCCTTCTCGCCCGGGGTTTCGCGACCGGATCTCGCCCTCCCTTCCCTCCGCCGCTCCGACCCCATAAAACCTCCTCGTCTGCCTCGCCGAAGACCCCTTCCCTGCGCCTCCCCTTCGCTCCCCAGGCCAGTCGTCTCGTCGCCGTTATGGCACACGTCATGAGTTTTAGATAAGGCCGCTCCCCCCGGCGATAAAAATCTAATTCCCTCTCAATATGTCGCTGCCAAGTAATTGTTGGACGGTGTCGCGTCCACTCAGCTGATCCATAATTCATGGGTGTCTTCGCGTCCACTGGCGTCCTCAGCCCCCGCCCCCCGTCGCCCCCGCGTCCTCTCGCCAGGATCCAGAGCGATTCGCCATCATCCCCCCGACACATGTCACGCAGAAATCCTCAGACTCTCCTGCTGATCCTCGGCGGGACGGGCTTCTGCTGGCGGCGCGGAGCCTCGTCCCGGCCCTTCGAAACTTTCTCCAGTGAGGATATTTACGCCACACCTGATCCCCCGCCCTTTACATGCGGCGCCTAACCCCCTGCGCCCCCGCCAGGCACCCGAGCGGCATTGCGCGTGTCGCCCTGGATCTCCCGGGGGGGCGGGCGGGAGGGGGAAGGAAAGTCCCCGGTCCTCCTGTCGCCGAGTTAATCAAGCTCGGTGGATCCTCCCTCCTTTCGGCGGCGAGGAGGATGGCGACGCTAACGATTTTACCATCTTTCTCCATTACCACCTTAATCCCGATGGATGAAGCTGCCAGGCTTTAAGTCCATCGCCAGCCCCCGCGGAAACCCTCCGTCGGGAAGGTTCTCGCCGGTTTTCTTTTCGGATTTCGTGCGGGAGGAGGGAGGGAGAGAGAGGGAGGGAGGGAGCGGCCGAGGGTGGGGCGAGAGGAGGAGGCTCGTCACGGCGCTGGAGAAGGACCTCCGCCGCTCGCTCGTGGAAACTACGGCCCTGTGAACTCGACGGACGGAAGCGAGCGGACGCAAAATTGTTTGAGAGACGACACGCAATATCGAAAGTGAAGTCGTGTAGATCTTACGCCTCCGCGAGTGCGAGGCGAGTGGGGGAAATGCACGAATCCCTCTCGATGCCCGGTCGCGACTATTCTCAACTGCCGATCCCTTCTGGAGCGAGTTCGGGCGCGACGGAGGCTGGCAGCGAGAGAGAGGGAAGCCTGTGATCCTGCCGTCATCCCCCAGGATCACCGCCCTCCTGCCCGAGATGAAGCGCCTGCCTTATGGCTGACTCATTCCCCGGGGACACGCCGCTGCCGCCAAGATTTACCCCGGAGTCTGAGGCATGAAGCAAGACGATTTTTTCTTTCTTTTCTCACGCCGAGATCCGCAGTAATGTCTCGGAAGAATGACCTGGTTGCCATTTTCCTTTTATTTTTGTGGCATATGCTCGCCGACTCTCAGATGCTGCAATCGTTTCATTAGGAAGGTTGAGCCAGTTTCTTGATTTAACTTTGCGTTGAAGTTACACCAGCACCGCCCGTGTAAACCTCAAAAAAGTGTCGGAAGAAACGTGATTTTGCAAAGTTCCTCGTTCTTTTATTTGCGTTGAATCAATTTTATAGTATGCCAAGTAACATCCGTTCAAATAAGTGTCACGAATAGTCGGGTTGCATAGGCGGATACAGCGGCGAAGGAAGGACAGAATATAAAACCACACGACATGCCATATCACGCAGGAACATAGGTAGAAGAAGGTGACGGTGTGAGAGGGGACGTCATGGTGGAGGGGGAGGGGGACGGACGACACGTCAGGGGGCGTCGGCGTCGGTGTGGCGGAGGGAGACGTCGGTGTAGCGGAGAGGGACGTCGTGGCGGCGCATAAGGTCAGTGGCGCCACAAAGAGACGAGGACACACGAGTGAAACTGTGGCGGAGAGAGAGCATGCCGGTCAATAGGTAATTCCCGGTTATCAGCCTACGTCGGGCGGTTCGGGGGTGGGGAAGGGGCGGGGAGGGAGACCTTTGTTGTAGGGGTCCGAGCTCCGCCTCGACCCTCCCCTGCCATCATCTATATTCCCAGGTCTTCGCGTGTCTTTTTTTTTCTCTTTCTTTTCTTTATTCTCGTCCGAACAATACCTTGTTTTTTTTTCTTCTTTTTTTTTCTCTTTTTTTAAGTCGAGTTTTCACATCAATATTTTCCATTACGTCACATAGCATTTACAATATCCGGCTGTAGTCTGTAAAAGCAGAGCACAATGGGTTTCTTGAGACGGAAAAAATTCTCCCTGCCCTGCCGATGTCAAAGGCGCCCTTTCTTGTTTGCGGCTGAAAAGGTTCCACCAACTCCGGGCCGCCTGTGATGAATATGTGGCTGGTACCGTGTCCTCTTGTGCGCCTCTTTCACCGCGAGCAAATAGCTTTTAATGAAGCCTCGATAGTTCCCGTCCCCTTCCAGAAAGACGCTTGAAAACATCAACAAGCCGCCTGATCCCACCTATTCATGTAACAGCATCAATAGCGACCTGATCCCCGCGATGAAGAGGGCGCGGAGAGGATCGAAAACAACATCCCTTTGGGTGGCGACGTCAAACTTCTGTGTATTTGAATTCGCTGCGCTCTTCACGGGGTAAAGCATCCTCGGCGCGTTTTAAGAACCCGTGCGGGTACAAACGCCTCGGTCTTTTCCGCTTTGAGGAGGGCGTTGCAAGGAATCGGAGGAGGGGGATAAGCTTGTTTCTCTTGGTCCTCGTTGATAAAAGCCCAGTGGATTAGATCGCTTACGTCCGTTTCGTCGTCAAGGACTTTATTCAGCGGAGTATATCACCTGGGGTATGTTTTCCTTTTGGTGAGAGTCTATAAAAGGCACTCGTAATGTAAGTTGATAAAAGGCACTCGTATCCAGGGATGAAGCTTGGCGCAAAGGACGTATTTCATTGGACTTACGCCGCTCGCTTGATATTTCGCGCTAATACTCCGTACTCAGACAAAATGGCGCAACACCTGCTCACTGGATGGAAGTGAAGGATTATCCACAAAACATCTGTAGCACATGTCGCCAGGTGTTGAGGTCTGAAGCAGATGTTGCGGTTGCTGCTGCTGAATGTGTTGGGGGTAAACATGACAGGTTTAAAATGCGGAGATAAATCGCCATTCGCTTTTCCTTTTGAAAGTCGCATTTGTCTATCTTCGCTCGATGGACTCGGTTTTCGCAGCGACGAGGGGAACGCGAGCCAATTCTTTCATGATCTGCGTAATTACTGCGCACCGAGACTGAAACGCAGACGGACCAGGCAGCAGCGCCATGCAAGAGGCCCGGTCTGTCAGGAGGTCATATGACGGCCGGCAATTAAGGAGAGACAATAGCGAGTGCAGGAGCGTGATAGTTAGCCCGACAAAGGCCGCCGTAAGGCCTTGGTCGTCACACAACGGGGACGGAGGCCCTAATACCGTCCTATGGCGATTAAGACGTCTTAGGGTCAATGAGAGGCCGGTGCACCTCGCTTATCCGAAGGAGGACCCGGGCTTTGTTGTCCTGGGAGGGTCTTAGCGCTGCCTTGGGGATTTGATGTTTCAATTTAGAATTACAGCTGTCTCCGCCGCCGGCCGCTAAGCTCTGTTATTCCTCTCGGGGGCTCTGAGGGAGGGAGGCTGCTCGGCTTGCATCTTCTTTAGGAAGGTAAATATTGCCGCGGAGTAATTTATACGTTTAGAGGAAGGAGGAAATGCATAGTCAGAATGGCAGAATTATTTTTTCCCCGACGTCGAAGCTAGCATTACGCCAATGCAAATTGCAGGAACCTTAGTATTACCCTCGCATTGTTGCTTGGCGTCCGTCCTGCCCCGCGATTGTGCCTCCGCGAATGACCAAGGGAGATATCTATCTTCTCGCCATTGTGCCTCGTTTTCCCCCCGCAGCACTTACAATAAAAGATCTTAATTCTTCCTCGGAGGAGAGAAGTGAGAGAGGGACCGGGGTGCGAAGGGCAGCTAGGGACTCGCGGGACAGGTGCCGGGAGTGAGGTCCAGGGTCAGAAATCCTCTCCCGGCCGCGGAGGTCATGCTCGCCAAACTCCTCTCGCCTCCCGGATCAGCTGCCCTTCGCTCGGCCCGGGCTCGACGGCGCCTTCGACGGATTACAAGAGGGTGCGAAGTAAAATGTTTTGATCTGGGCTGTGTTTGTGTGTGCGTGTGTGATTGGATCCCTCTCTCTCTCGCGCGCGCGCGCGCGCACTCACTTCGGTTGTTTCTGACACGATGGTAATGATTTTCTTTGTCGCTCAGGTGAGATCAGCTTCCCCTCCCTTCTTCCTTCTTCTCCCTCCCCTTCCCTTCCCCTCTCCTTTCTTCTCCCTTCCCCTCCCTCCCCCTTCCCATTCACCCCTCTAGCGCCCCTCCACCGCCAGATGAGCAAGAAGCCTTCCACAAATTCATTATTTTTGGGACTCTCTCCCTCGTTGGTACTTGTTAGAATTCTCCAATTAAGGAGAAGCACACACGCGTAATGTACATACAGGTGCGCCTATCTGTATGTGCTTTATTTAGTTGTTTTTTACCATACATAAATTGTGTGTATGTTTTTGTGAATATATGTTTTTTACTATATATAAATTATGTGCATGTTTTTTATGTGAATATGTGTATGTTCATATGGGGCTTCTATTCGAGGCCAAATATACACAATACCTACAGATCTACATACAGTAAAAAAAGGGGAAAACCTAAATATAGAAAATATACAAGCCTAAGATACAAAAAAGAAAAAGAAAAAAGTAAACAAGCCTAAATACAGTAAAAACAAAATACAGAAAAGATAAATATAAAAATGCAAAAAATAGAAAAAAAAGCCTAAATACAGTCAAAAGCAAAAGACAAAACAAAATACAGAAAAGAAAATATACAAGGCTAAAATATAATAAACAAGAAATAGAAAGAAAAAGTAAACTCAAGCCTAAATACAGTAAAATAACAACACAATTCTTAAACAACGACCAACAAGCATCTCCCGCCTTATCTTTTTTTTTTTTTCTTTTCTTTTCTTTTTTTATCCGAACATGTTCACTTATATCCGAACGAGCGAGTGATTTCTTTTTTTTTTTCTTTTTTTTTATCCGAACACGCTCACTACTTTATCCGAACGAGCCGAGTGAGCCCTGAAGAACGACCATCTCGCGGACCACTTGTTCCATGATTAATAAACATTTCTCCCTTTGGCGGGTCTTCCCTTCCGCGAGCCTCAATTGGATTGCCTTTCCCTTCGTCGCCGAGACTCAGAAGGGACTACGGCCGTTGCCTTGACTGGGACTGCAGGGCTTCTTCCTTCGGCTTCTCTGGCGCCTGGGAGAGGGAAATTAAGTGCGGGTTTTGTTTGGCTCTGGCGCTCGGGATTGGAGGAGGTTGGCCTGTATGTTTTTTTTTTATTTTCTTTCTTTATTTCGGGACAGGAAGTGTGTTTTGTTTTGTTCATAGACCTAGAGGTTATCGAGTATTTTTTTTTTCTTTTTTTTTCTCCAAGACCAAAGATTATAGATTGTCATATATATATATATATATATATATATATATATATATATATATATATATATATATATATAATATATATATATATATATGTATATTTTTTCTGAATAAAGAGTGTGCTCTGGTAGTCCTGTTTATTTGTTTCTTTTTTCATCCTCTTCCCGAAACCTCGTCCCCTCGAGTTTATCCGAAAGACAAATCATACGCTCTCGTTTCTCGTCTATAAAATCTGTTGGTCGAGCGAGAGCGGCGTTCCTCTCCCATGAAACGAGTGGAATTGATTTTATAGATTCCCGGTAAGACAATAGAGAAACTCTATCTTCACTCCGCGATTCCGGAGCAGAAACGGTTACAAGAAACTCCTTTAGCGAGTAACTCCTGAGGCAAGACAGAGCCAAGGAGCTCCAGCAGGTAGACAGAGCCAAGAAACTCCTTCAGCAGGAGAAACTCCGGCAGGTAGAGCCAAGAAACTCCTTCAGGTAGAAGGAAACTCCGGCAGGTAGACCGAACTAAGAGCAGGTAGAGCCAAGAAACTCCCAGCAGGTAGACCGAAACAAGAAACAGGTAGAGCCAAGAAACTCCAGCAGGTAGACCGAACTAAAAAAAACTCCTCCAGCGAGACAGAGCCAAGATACTCCGGCACCGAGGCAGAGCGAGTAACTCCCGACCACAGCGCCCTTACTCCCAATACCCGCCGAGTACAATGTACAATCTCGCCGTAGCGTTATTATCCCACCTTGCTCGGGAGGAAGCACAGGTGATGCTTCTCCAGGGGGGGGGGGCGTGGTCGTGGGGGTGGGAGAGGGGAGGAGGAGGAGGAAGGGGGGGGCGAGGGAAGACGGTAGGCTCGTCAAGGCTTCTCTAATTAATTAAGGGTGATGTGCAAGGGAGGCTTGTTGACGACAGACCTCTCTCACGGCTCCCTCGTTATTTATGTATTTTTGTTTTTTTTTTTCTTGCTCCTTGTCTTTTGCTTCCTGCGTTTTCACGGTTCGATAAAAAGGGTTAAAGGTTTCGTCCATGCAAGCACACAAAGCACTCGGGAACGCGTTTGGGGCGATATTAGTGTGTGAACGTACATTCAAACACGCATGCATACCATATACTTTATTTACAAATTTTAAATAATATATGAATATATATATGTGTACGTGTGTGTGTGTTTTGTTTGTATGGTAATCGCTGTATGTATATATATATATATATATATATATATATATATATATATATATATATATATATATATATATATATATATATATATATATATATATATATATATATATATATATATATATGTATACTATATATATATATGTATATTATATGTGTATATATATGAATATATGTATATATGTATTTATATATTTATTATTATTATTATTATTTATTTATTATTTATTTTGTATCTATATGTGTGTGTGTGTGGTGTGTAAATCTCGCATCGTTGCATTCATGGAGTTCGTTGCTCCGCCCTCGTGTCCCGCAAACAGCGATGCTCCAGATCGCTCCTTGCATTCCACCACGAGTGCTCCACCCCCCCCCCCCTCCTCCTCCTCCTCCTCCCCTCGCCTCCGCCTGGTCCACCTGCCGGCGTTTTGTGTCCGGGCGGGTGGGCGTGCGGGCGGTGGCGGCTGCGGATTGTGGTTTGTTTGCGGTAAGTAATCTCGCTGCGGTGGTCAGTTTGCGGTCACGCTCTGGGCCGCGCGCTCTCCTCTCTCTCCGGGTCACTGGGCTGATACACCCGCGCCTATGCACTCCATCGCCGCCTGCGGGGCTTTGGCTGTCGGCGGAGCATGTGTGCCGATCGTTGAGAGCTGTGTGTCGGTCAGTGTGTTATTGGGGAGGCCTCGAGCGAGTCGGGAATTGGCTCGGCGTCTGCTTGAATATTCTGGAGCGTTATGCCACGGTCAGGTAACTCATGCAGCTGCACGGTGGCTTGTGAGCAGCGGGTCCGATGCGCCGTCTGGTAATCAAGGCGCATTTGAATTCGTTGCTGTGACAGGAATAGGAGGAGGCAATTAGGTGGCGCCCGCGCTCGAGGGGAGATTGCATGACGGGGGACTGAAAAGAAACGGGGGGGGGGGGGAGTTTTCCTTGACCCTGCCCATGAGGGGGACACGGGCAGTGCATTTCCGGAGGTCAGGCAGCACATTCATGGCAGGGGACGGCGGGCGAGAGGAGGGAGGGAGGAGGGGAGGAGGGGGGAGACTGTCGCACACATCGCATGACGGGGGCTAATAACGCGGCTCCTGAGCCAGAATGCGTCGACGCGGTCCCCGTCAGAGCCAGCCGGACCCCTAACCTTGTGCACGTATTAGATCCTATCTTTAAGCACACGGTGGAGCTAATAAATAAATAAATGGCTTCGTGTTGATGCTCTCCTAAACGTGGTCAAGGAAAATGAACAAACAAGGGAAGAAAAATACGAAAGAAATGAACAAACAAGGGAAGGAAAACAGGAGAGAAGACGTCCCGAATCGGCGTCAACCAACAGCCAGTGGAACCGCATGGGGGGCTTTCTTCTGATCGACGTCGGGGGCAGTTTTTGCATCGACGGCTCGGGTGTTTCTCTTTACCTTGCGTTGATTCCGACCGCCGGCCTCTGTATTTTAGCAACAAGGCGGTATTGACTGAGTATTGACGTATTTACTATGCAATACCGTGTCACGCAGAACCGCCCTGATATCCCTTTTTCATATTTATCTTCGGGTCAAAAGTTTTGTTTTTATCTCTAAATACTTATCAAGGATATTCTTAACATTTTTTTTTTTTATCTTTTCAGGTAAGGACGAGCGACTTCTGTCCGTGGTGATGTAAATGACTTCATTGGACCCTGGACAGCATCCCTGTATGTGAGTGTATTGTCCATCCGTGTATGTATGTGAATGTATAGTTACCTGTATGTAAGTATATCCATCCATGTATGTGAGTGTATGTCCGTCCGTCCGTGTATGTCCATGTATGTATGGTGTATAGTCCATCCCATCCAGTGTATAGTCCATCCATGTAAGTGTATAGTCCATCCATGTATGTATGTGTGTATAGTCCATGTATGTGTATAGTCCATCCATGTATGTGAGTGTATAGTCCATCCATCCGTGTATGTATATGTGTATGCGTGTATGTATGTGAATAGTCCATCCCATGAGTGTGTATGTATGTATGTGTATAGTCCATCCCCCATCCGTATGTATAGTCCATATGTATGTATGTGAGTGTAAAGTCCATCCAGTGTTAGTCCATCCATGTATATGTGTATGTGTATAGTCCATCCCGTGTATAGTCCATGTATATGTATGAGTAGTCCATCCCCCATCCGTATGTATATGATGCTATTCCGTGTGTATGTATAGCCGTAAAGTCGTATGTATGTGAGTGTACAGTCGTATGTATGGTATTTTGTTCCAGCGCCCGCTTGAAAGGCTGTCAAAATGCCTGTGTTGCATCACTGACGCGGGTTGAAGTGCAGAGCGTTCTCGTTTTGCACATGAATGGGCCGGGTCACGCGTGTGTTTCATGAAGGGTCTGAATGTGAATGGGGTGTCCATTAAAAGTGGGATTTGCTTTGTTTTGGAGTATTTGAACCCGTCACGCAGACGTCTACACCCGTCACCACCACAAATCTTCCACAAATCTTCATTTGCGTCTTGAAAAAAAAAACTTTGTTTCGCTTGATTGTGTCCATAAAAAACTGTATTGTTTCGCTTTTGAGTTGGTATTTGAACCTTCCACCCGTATGTACACGCCACCACCATGCAGATCCTCGATCGTTATCCCGTGTGTTTAGAGTCAGCGGTGTAGTTTAGATGTTATCCCGAGTGTTAGGGTCAGTGGTGTAGTTAATGTGTTATCCCGAGTGTTAGGGTCACTATATTAGAGGCAATCTGAGTGTTAGTCAGTGGCGTAGGTAGATGTTATCCCGATTGTTAGAGTCAGTGTTGTAGTTTATATGTTATCCCGAGTGTTAGGGTCGCCGGTGTAGTTTAGAGGCAATCTGAGTGCTGCGAGCCGCGAGCATGGCAGGGCGGTTGGCGCCGGGGGAGCGCGTCCACCTCTAATCACAAAGTCCCCTTCCATAAACATCGCGACGCCCAGTTAGCATATTGGATGGACCAGCAGAGAGTATCGGGCGCGAGGGTGCTTGGCCAGCGCCTCGCGTGACCCGCCGGCGTATGTCACCTGGGTCTAGGGTTACCTTTATTAAACCTAATCTTCAAGCCGTGGCACTAACAACGTGTGTCGTGTGTCGGTTGGTCGTGTCTCTGCTGCTGCTGGGGGGGGACGCTGCTTCGCTGCTGAGCGACGTGTAGCGGCGTTTTTATTCTCTCTGTCTGTCTTCTCTCTCTCTCTCTCTCTCTCTCTCTCTCTCTCTCTCTCTCTCTCTCTCTCTCTCTCTCTCTCTCTCTCTCTCTCTCTCTCTCTCTCTCTCTCTCTCTCTCTTCCCCTCCCTCCCTCCTCCCTCCCTCCCTCCCTCCTCCCTCCCTCCCTCCTCCCTCCTCCCCTTCCTCCCTCCTCCTTCCTCCCTCCTCCCTCCCTCCCTCCGTGAAGACCTGGTAGTGGAAAATAAAAAAACACTTCGACGAGATCTCCGAAGAGGAATCGGACGAGCGGCAGTGGCTTCGTCGATACGTCATGAGATTATGATCATGGTTCTTGTGTCGAAGCATGGTTGTCTTGGGGATGGTCGGGGGGGGGGGGATTATGCCATCCACGCATGATAGCGGGAGATATCATGTTTATAACTCCATTCTCATGTTGTTTATGTCATGTCATATGCCAAGAATGCGTAATTGATGGAGTAGGGCCGTGCTAGGGTTTAAGGGGGGGGGGGAGTGGCTGTCGCAGCTGGGGGTTGGGAGGGAGGGGGGGAGGAGGGGTATTCCCGGTGGGATTCGATGGGGGTAAAATGACTCATATTACTTCGCAAAAATTTGTCCGTTTGTGTGACACATACTCGGCGGATATTGCTCCTTAAACCATACTCTCCCCCCCTAAACCTTGCACCCTGTAGTCGGAGGGATCGTTGGCTTATTATTATTATTATTATTATTATTATTATTATTATTATTATTATTATTTTTATTCTTATTTTGTTATTATTATTATTATTATTATTATTATTTATTATTATTATTATTAGTCGGAGGGAGAGATCGTTGGCTCTATTATTATTATTTAATATATTATTATTGTTGTTATTATGTTATTATATTATTATTATTATTATTATTATTATATTTATTATATTATTATTATTATATTATTATTATTATTATTCCGGCTAGCTGATGCTTCAAGTCCTAAAATAGGCCTATTCGAAAATCTAGAATAGAGAGGGAGAAAAAATGGCTTTATTCCTTTTGTTACCTGTTCGCTGATGCTATAAGGGAGAACGAAGCCTAATTAGAATGGGAGAGAACAAAAAAAAAAAAAAAAAAATCCGTTAGAATTAATATTAAAGATCTGGTCGCTTGTTCGAACCTTCGGCTATGGCATGGGTTTAGTGTCTGCCCCGACTGCCTCGTCTCATGAATTCATTAACTGTATGTGGGACTTAGACTGGGTAGAGGAGAGAGGGGGAGGGTGGGGGAGGGAGGAGAGGGAGAGGGGAGAGAGGGAGAGGGTGGGGAGGTAGAGGGAGAGGGTGGGGGGGGGAGGTAGAGGGAGAGGGAGGGAAGGGAGAGGGGAGATGAGAGAGAAAGAGACAGAGAGGAAGAAGGGAGAGATGGGGGAAGGGGGAGAGGGAGGGAAAGGAGAGAGAGAAATAATCAGATAGATATAAAGAGAGAACGGCTTAGAGAGGCAGAGAATGATCTCGAAGATCCGTGACATCCTCCGCTTCACGCACGCTATCCTATATGAAGCCAAGAGGACTCGTCACCACAGCCTCCTTCTCCGTTCCTTAAGGCGACGAGGGTTTATAGAAAGGCCGCCGTTATACTGGGGATGGTGGATGGAGGCGGTGAGGAGAGAGAGAGAGAGAGAGAGAGAGAGAGAGAGAGATGGAGGATGGAAGGGAGAGATGGAAGATTTGAAGAAGGGAGAGGAGGGAGTGAGAGAGATGGAAGGAGGGGTGTGGAAGGAAGATGGAAGGAGGGTGGAAGGGAGAGAGGGAGTGAGAGAGATGGAAGGAGGTGTGGAGGAGAGATGGAGGGGGAGAGTAGGAGAGAGAGAGAGTGGAGAAGTGGAAGGGAGAGTACAGGAGAGTAAGGAAGAGAGAGAGAGAGAGAGAGAGAGAGAGAAGAGAGAGAGAGAGAGAGAGAGAGAGAGAGAAGGAAAGAGCCGGAGGGCATACTGCTTGAAAGACTAATTGTCTGGCCGTGGAATGTTGCAAGCCGCGGGAGGAAGGAGTTTTTGTTTGTCCTCCTATTGTTGTGTTTGTCGTCATTAGTGGGGGTTTTGTGGGGCCTCTTGTTCGTCTCTCATGACGTGATTCTCTCTTTGTGAGGAAATCCGTAGCTGAGTGGATCGGGTGCCGGGGCGGGGGCGGGGCGGCGGTGTTGTGTGTGTGGGGGGTGGGGGGGGGGGTGTATGGGTGGACGCGCGAGGGATGGAAAGTGGTCGTCGTGGTGTTTCTGGGTATCACTTGGGGGGGGGGGGGGGGGGGATACCATTTCAGGTTTCTGGGTATGTGGGGTATTGTGGTGTGGTACGTGTGTGTGGTGTGTGTGTGGTGTGTGTGCATAGGGGTTGAATTAATGAGGAGGGTAATTGAGTGATTTTAAGTAATGTCAAAGATTCTGTATATGTGAGTATTGGGTGCGTGTGTGTGTGCATGCGTGTGTTTGTGTGTACATAGGAATTGAATTGATAAGGAGGATAATGGGATGGTTTTAAGCCACGGCGAAGGGGTTAGATTTCACTGGCTCCCGAATCGGGACACCGGGGGAGCAATTTGCAGTCGCGAGAGACGACATCAGGGGCCACGCATATCCTCGCTCGCCTCCTAAGAAGCGACGAAGGGGCGACCAGGATGCGAGGGTGACGCCGAGGGGTCGTCTCCTCCTCCTTCTTCTTCTTCTTCTTTCTTCTTCTTCTTCTTCTTCTTCTTCTTCTTCTTCTTCTTCTTCTTCTTCTTCTTCTCCTCCTCCCTCCTCCTCCTCCTCCTCTTCCTCCTCCTCCTCCTCCTCGCCCTCCTCCCCCCTCCCCTCTCCTCCTCCTCTCTCCTCCTCCTCTCCTTCTCCCCTCCTTCTCCTGACCTCCTCCTCCTCCCTCCTCCTCCTCCTCCTCTCCTCCTCCTCCTCTCACTCAGGTCGGGTCGCGACGTCATAAACAAGTGACACAACACGAACCATTATGGCAGGACCGCGTGTGAAACAAAGCGCATCGGCGTAATTGACCAATTTATTCCCCCTTCCTCCAGCCGTTAATATCGCGCCCATCACGCCCGATAATTGTGCTATGGAGTGAGGCGGGCGAGGCGAGGGCGGCGGGGAGGAGGCGGGGAGGAGGGCGCTTACCTTCGCCATCATTCATGAGACGAGGGGGCGACGCAGGAGGAAGAGGAATAGAGGAGGTGAGGAGGAGGAGGAACGAAGGAGGAGGTGAGAAGAACGGAAGGAGGAGGAAGAAGGGAAGAGAAGGAGGTGGAGGAAAAGGGAAGAGAAGGAGGTGGATGAAGAGGACGAGAGGAGGAGGAGGAAAAAGAACTACGCCCTTTATGGCTCGTGTAATGGGCTTTCGGAGTAGGATTTGATTTATCAGCGAAATAAAAGAGTAATGACGGCCATCATTTGCCGCCGCGTTCTTTTTCTTACATAAGACGATATTATTGCATTTATTATAAAAGGTAAATCTTGTCGGAAGGATGGCTTCGAACCTTAAAAAAATATGTATAAAACGTTTGGCGAAAGGGAAGGTTCGTAAAAAATCGTTTTTTGTTGTTGTTGTTGTTTTTTTTTGTTTTGTTTGTTTGTTTTTTGTCACAAACGTTATGTATAAAACGTTTGTCGAGAGGGAAGGTTCATAAAAAATCGTTTTTTTGTTGTTGTTTTTTGTCACAGAAACGTTATGTATAAAAACGTTTGTCGAAAGGGAAGGTTCGTAAAAAATCGTTTTTTGTTGTTGTTGTTTTTTGTCACAAACGTTATGTATAAAACGTTTGGCGAAAGGGAAGGTTCGTAAAAAAAATCGTTTTTTTGTCACAAACGTTATTCCGAGTTTCATTTTTTTGTTGTTGTTGTTGTTGTTTTTTTTGTCACAAAACGTTATGTATAAAACGTTTTGGAGAAAGGGAAGGTACGTTAAAAAAATCGTTTTTTTTTTTCTTTCTTCTTGTTTTCTTTCTTTTTTTTGTCACAATACGCGTTATATATAAAACGTTTTGGGAAAAGGGAAGGTTCGTAAAAAAAAAATCGGTTTTTTTGTCACAAACGTTATTTCCGAGTTTCCCTTAAGGTCGACGCCAGCGGGAGAGTCGACGAGCCTCTTCATACTCCCGAATTTACTCGGCGCTTCCATGAACTGCAGGAGTGACGGCCGTTGTTTTATGTAGCCATGAAAATGTTGCCCCCGTGAAAAAGGAACAGAATAAATAACTTGAACACTTAATCTTTTAATGCAGGAAAATCCGCCTTTATATATCTTTCTTTCTTTCTTCTTTTCTTTTTTTCTTCTTCTTCATCGGCCGTTTTTGAGATGTCCCCTTAAAAAGTTTTTAATCCCCGCCCGATGATTTCGTATGCTGGGAGTGGACGCTAACTAAGGTCGGAGGAAACCATATCGGTAAGAGGTGTCGCTTTCCTTTTAACAAGGATTGCCTCTCGCCTGGTCGCCTCCACCTAGGTGCGGCAAAAAAAGAAGGCCCGGCCTGCAGGCCACTCGTGGCGCTCCCTCGGTGATTGTGCGCCCTTCCCGTCCTCCGCACGCTCTCCTACGACCCTTTCCCTACTCCCTCCTTCTCCTCCTCTAGCCTATTCTCAACTCCCTCCCCTCCCTCCTCTCTCTCAGTCTCGCCTCCACTAGCCTAATTCCGTCCTCTACCTCCTGATTTCTCATGCTCTCACTCTCTCGACTCTGCTCTCCCTCGCCTCCTCTCCCTACCGCACTAGCCTGATTTCCTCGTACCCTCGACTCTCGACTCTCTCCTCCCTCTCCTCTCGCTGCACGTAGCCTATCCTCCTCGCCTCCTCTGCTCTCTCACTTTCCTCCCTCCTCTCCCCTCCACACTATCCTCCCTCACCCTCTCTCTGCTCTCTCCGTGGACTCATCCACCCTCCACTGGGGCGGACTCGTTGTGGCTGGTGCGTCATCGNTTTATACCGGGTTTCCCAGCGTACCTGCCAAGAGGAGCCGCCGACGTGAGTTTGTTTACTCGCAAGGGGGAAATGACCACCTGCCAGCTACTCGTAAGTCACACCGAAGGGGACGGCTCTCGGCGAGAGGAGATGCCTGCTCGAGAGGGGCAAAGGTCTGTCTTCTTGGATAACCATTGTAGTGCCTTTTCCCGACGGTAGGACGGAGGGAACGGTTGGCCGATAGGAAAGCAATAAAAGCTCTATCAGATGGGTTAAAGAAGGACAGTAATACTAACAGATATTAACAGGAGTGATAACGACAAACATCTAATGGATAAAAACCGATCATAAAATTAAGAAAGGGAAGAACACCTGAGACATAAACAAGGAAAAGGCAAATGTAAAAAAAAAAAAAAAAAAAAATCTCATTAGAAGGACCATTCAAGGAACAACCGGACTTTTCTTCTCTTCACAAGGAGGGCTGACTGTCTTATCCCTCCTTATCCTCACAAGACGTGGATGCGATAAAGAGAAGAAACAAAGTGACGTCTTCAGCGCACGGTGTGACTCAAGCGAACACTGTGAATCTCTGTACGGCTTGAAGGACGCCGCTTTTCTGATCGAGAGAGACATGCACCCACGCTTATCAGTATATCGATCTAGAGATGAACAGGATATTCGGCCTAGGGTCTTGCGTATAGCACTGGGCAAATGTACGTCGAAATAACCAGCGGAGCAAAGAATGGCGATTCAATTATAATAGTGATAACGATAACATAAAGCAAATAATTATAATAAAAAACCCACACGAAGACGTCCGTTCCCAGCGGCTGCTAACACCGTTCGAGGGAGAGCCTCTCGAGGGTTCTCAGAAGGGGCTCGAGTAGGGGAAGGGGGTACGGAGGAAGGGAAGGGGGGGGAGAAGGACAGAGGGCAAAGGGGAGAGGGAGGAGAGAGGGAATAAGGGAAAAGGGTGAATAGGGGAAGGGGAAAGGGAAGAGGGGAGGAAAGGGGGAAAGGAAGGGAGAGCGAGAGTAGGCGAAGGGGCACATTATGGGTTTCCTATCAAGTAACAGCCCCGTGCCCTTTACTTGTTTGTTCGATGGAGCAAGAAAAGGGGTTAGAAAAAGGATAAAAGGGAGAGAGATACAATCATATCCCACGCCGCGAGGATTTTTATTAGCCTTTTATTCGATCCGGAGCGAAACCACAGCATAATAAATTGTCCTTTATTACGGAAGGTCATTCACTCGACAACAATACGGCAGGTAGATGGGGCTGATAACAATTATGTAAAATGAATCGATACGAATGGCGCTTTCAGAGCTTTCAAAGGACAGGGAATCGATGGTTATCTTTGGTTGTGTATAC